>OZ024918.1:15492531-15500031 GCA_964017125.1 Flabesymbios commensalis | reverse complement strand
TACGTTTACAGATTACTGAAGGCGTATGCATAACTATAACTATATGGCATTTGGCAGTTTATGCTTGTTCAGCATCGTAGACGGCGTTACAACGTTAAACCAACGCCGTCTAATCCCACACCTGACCAATTTGACATCATTATAATATAAAATTGTGTAATATTTGTTCGGCCATTATGACCCGATCAGCTTCATGTACTCCAATCTTTCTATTTATTTTATTTATTTTAATCTCAGGAAAATTTTATGTTTTGTTAATCATATATATATTATTATATTGCAAATAAAACTGTACTATGCTACAACACAATGTATCAATTTGTCATTTAACAGCTAGGCTTACATATATGATAACAAATTAAAAACAGATGCAGTAGATATGAATAATATTAGAGAAGGCTTGCGAACTATTTCAGCAAATGTCACGAAGTAACAACTCAATAGATAACGAAAATACTTACATCTATTAGATTTTCTAGCCTGTTAAAGGTTATTAGGGGGTTGTTAATGTGAGGGTGTGATCCTAGCAAACACAGAAACATTTGTATAACATTTAAACAACGTCGGCCCAACGTCTTCGACGTTGGTCCAACATTGTATAAATGTCATACAAATGTTTTGTGTTTGCTGGGATAAAAGGGTACCTGTACCGCTAGGTGGTGTGGGTAATGTGGGGGTGGTGTTGGTTTTCGCCCTCAGAGTACACTTGATGACCTCATCTGTCCTTTAATTAGGCGGCCTTGACCGATATGTATTATAAATCTGGCGGTGCTTAATTGACAAAGAAGAGCATCTCATAGTATACGCACAGCATACAAAGGGGGGGGGTGTTTTACTGCCCTACAAAGATAAACAGCAGTAGCTGCTAACTTGAAAAGTAAGCAGTTACTGCTGCTTATATTGGGCCGCTTATATTTGCATCCCAGTTAAGTCAAACAGCAGTAACTGCTTACTTGAAAGACTTTGATTACACTTGGACACTTGGTTATTAAAAAAAATGTTTCACTGTAAGGAGGAGATTGCGGTGACAATTCACAGCCAAATCAAATTAAAATCTGTCTAAGATAGAGTAGTTAAAGGGTTTCACAAGATGATTGAGCGACTTATCATTTGACAAACTTCTATTGCCGCTTGATTATAATTATAATCTGATTTGAGTCAAAAGTCAAAAAGTCAATCTGAATCTGATTTTGCTGTGTTCATCTATATGTTTATATATTCAAGCATTGAATGATTTTTTTTAAGAACTTGAAAAAAAAAAGATTTCAGGTGACCTTGACCTCAAGATAATCCAGTTGGCCCAATCTGCTAGCTCGAAGATGGGCCATCATCTGCGGCATTGGCCCAGCATTGAGTTTGCGTTGCGAAAGATTCAATCTTATAAGATGGTTTTCACCCCTCCACCCCCCCCCCCCCTCATCCACAGAGAGATGGACTGGGATGAGTGCCATCCCTCCTGATAGCATTGATAAGCCTAACTACCCCTCCCAAACTACCCCACAGCGGGTAGCTCCCTGTGGCGCAGCCCCAGCAGAGGTAACCAGCAAACACAAAGCATTTGTATAACATTTGTACAACGTTGGACCAACGTCGAAGACGTTGGGCCGCCGTGGTACAAATGTTATACAATTGCTTTGTGTTTGGCACTGGGAACCACGCAACCAGGGGGGTGCGGGGGATGAAAGATTGATTCGCACTGCCGTGCAATCCCGATTGCATCCGGCCGCGAATCAGCCGGATTTGAAGGTCAAGGCCGCCAGCCGGTCTGGCCATTGGCTGAAAGTTCTTGCTGTGAGTTAGCCCTGGGCAGCTACACGGAGCACGTCTTGATATACACCCCCCTCCCCACCCACTGCTGGCGAGTCCCCCCTCACCCCCGGACTAATCCCTCAAGAAAAGGGATCTGCATCAGGTGTTCGCTCCGTCTAATGCATCGGCAAGGAAAATGGATCCCGGTCTCACGGGGAAACGCCGAGGCATTCATCTGCTACCAGATCCCTGCAAACGGGACACGTTCACGGCACAGTGCTGGCTTAATGCTGGGCCAGCGTCGCGGACGCAGATCCAGCATTAAAGAGGCACTGTGCTGAGTACAGTGCTAAACTATTTGTATATAAACCAATAGACCAAAGTTTTTTTTTCAACTTGAAATCTTCATAAATGTCTTTGTCAGCTTTTTCCGATTCATTACAATACCTATGCTATGGATCTACGGCCATTATAAATATTTTATTCTTTTAGTGCGGGGACCGACTTTATACGTCAAAATCTGACGTCTACTGACGTCAGATTCTGACGTCCAAAGTCGATACCCGTGTTAAAATGGATAATCCAGCTCTGTGTCAATGCCTGACATCTGGATAAAAGACTGTACTATCACTTGTCCCAGAAGCGTTGTATCCGTGTTGGCGCAACATATGCCCGCTGGAACCGCGACCATACAAACATATGCCAACGTTTATGATCCCAGTATTTAACGGTGGTCAGATAGTGCTTGACCAAGGCGCTTTGCTAAAGCGATCCCGAATCAGACACATAGTGGTACAAATAATGGCCTGCGTAAAAAACAAGAAGGTGGACAAGTCATACAGCCACATTAAATACTTCTCTTTTCACATATAAAAATCAGAATGTATTAATCATAACTAAGTAGTATATGCATAACTTCACTTGGGCTCTGTTGGTCTAGAAAATCAAAACTTGAAAGTGGATTAAACTATGAATGCTAGCAATGCTTCTAATGAGTTTTGAAAGATATTACAATACAAATTAATATGATACTGATGTGAATTAACCGTGTCAATGTCTCATTCAAACTTCTATCGTACATTACTCCTTCAGAAGAAAATTATAATTTAAAATCCAAGTTAACACAAAAACTCAAACTCGATATGAACCTTTTATAGCAGCAAACCCTAAAAAAGTTCTTAGACCGCCGAAAAAAATAAAGTATATTAAATATACTATATATAATAACTATACTATATATAATAACTTCTCGACTAAATTTACAACAAATTTTGTTGTAAGTATAGCCGAATAATTATTATTTTAAATTTACTTTTATTATTGTGGTGAAAATACTCAAACTCGATATGAAACATTGTAACAGTAAAACCTACATTGCGAAAAAGTTCTTTTTCCGCCGACATTTTATTTTATTTTGTGGGGAAAACTTGAGATCAAGCCTAAGGGAATTTTGATAATTTCCAGAAAAACTTTCAATGCCACAAACTTAAAGGATTTATTTGAATATGTGGAAATTAAAATGATAAAGTATTTTTTTTGCATTCGCTTCTTAGTATTCGCATAAATTATGTTTAAATTGATATTGTACATACTTAGTAATTTTTGCCCACTTGAAGTACCGCGATCCACAATTTCTACTGGGTAAAAAATGCAATTCCATAATTAAGTTATTTAAATCAACACATCACGAACCACGATTTATCTATATTTAAAAAAGGCCTACATCTCACGTTATCATGATTTTTTTTCCAAGAAGGTTGAAATTCATTGTAAGACAAAGAAAATTGGGTGTTTCAGCTATAATGTTGAGTTGAGTGATAAAGCTTAAGATTGAAATTAAATATTAAATGCACGTCTATGCCCTCTCAATTTATTGAGGATTTTGGTCACTAAAAAATTTCACACCGTTATTAACACAACAAGTTTATTTGAAATCGAATATTTTGAAAAGTTTGTCAGTGAAGGCATTTCTTTCATTAAAGTTCTATTTTTCCTGAGATTATATATAAATAAAAATTGTTGAAAAAACGATAAATAAGAAAACTTTTTCAAATTCAACGAGAATAATTATGCTGTTGAAAGTAGTCACTAGGTGGAGGCAGCTGCTGCGTGTGCACCACGTGTTGATGAACGCGTACACACACGTGCAGCGTGCGCTGAGCAGAGCGTACACACCATCACCAACTTGGGTCATTAGTCATGTACGCACAATCAGGTCAAGTTACTGAACCGTGATACAAGCAGCTTCATCACATAATCAGAGGTGTGCGCGCGCACAGCAGCCTCTGTCTGATAAATGGCGTCCTTGGCGGGAAATGCCTCCGAGCAGACGACAGGCTGCCCGCGTCTCCAATGGCCCTGAAATAACTCAATTATTGGGGAGTAAACCCCAGCTTTTGCTAGAGGACAAGAGCTGTTAGAAGCGGCCGAAACATGGCGCAGGCTGAAGTAATTTCCTTTATTTCCCCCGCGCCAGTCGGCAAGATTACAGAACAAGACCCGTGTAATGGGCCTTGACTTATGGCCCAGGCGACCGGCCCAAGGTTTCCCATGACAGACACACACCCGCAATTGTGCCAGCATAGTCCCGGAAGACACGAGGCGTCGACCCAATTTAGATTTAATGTTGGCCCACCGTCTGTGACGCTGGCCTAACATTAATTCAAAACCCCAGCCCTACATCCGCGATGTAATACCCGGCTAGAACGGCTTCTGAGGGTTCCACTCAGCTGATATTACGAGTCGTTCTATTGAAACACTGGCGCAGCAATCCCAAAATCATTGGCCCCAGAATATCCTGTGATATCAAAACAATATTAACCACTAGATCACTGAGTTATTCAATTTAAATTTTCAGTAACTTTATGTTATGTCTCGCTACCGCGATACACAACTTCAAGTGACTAAAAATGTATGTGATTTGTGAAATCTGAGTCCCAACATTTTTCCAAGATTGACGGCATATTTCACTTTTAACAACTGGTTATCAGGGGTTTTACAGGTGCTAATGAAACACAAAATGTGTGATGTGGTCGACATCAGTGTTCTAAGGGTTAATCCTAAAAGGGTTGAAATGTTTTTGTATAAACCATGGAGATCAAAGGTTTTTTTTCGATTTAAAATCATCATAAATGTCTTAGTTAGCTTTTTCTGATTCATTTGAATACCTATGTTATGGGTCTACGGCCATTAGAAATATGTTAACTCTTACAGTGCGGGGATAGACTTTAGTCGTCAGAATCTGACGTCTACAGACGTCAGATTCTGACGACTAAAGTCTATCCCCGCACTGTGAGGGTAAACCCTGATAACAAGAGGCGTGGTGCCAACGCTGCTTTGGTGTTCAAATCAGCATTGGCTCAACGTATCGTGTTTGCTGGGAAAGCTACGGGTTCAAGTCTGACCCGCAACACCCACAACATCCTGATGGGTAGTGTACCACAGTGACAACATAATTATGACCTCTTACAGCGAGACAGATCCAGCCACTGTCACAAGTAAGACAGAGCTGGTCCCTGTTCATGTGGATGAAAATCAGTACATGATACAGGGAACAGGGTATGGAGTTATTAGTTATTCCAGCATTCAGTTTGGACAAAAATATCTTCCTCCAGTAATTAACCCTTTAACCTCCGGTCCCGATTATACTGTTTTTTTAATTTTTATTAGCACATTGTATACCAGTTTTTAGAACACGTTAAAGATAAAACGTGACATCAATCAGCAAGATTTTAAAATTGTTTACCTTCATTCTGTCAAATATAAATAACTTTCACTCGCTTGAGGTTGCGAATCGCGTCAGCGAAGTACTACTTCGTTGGCGGTTAAAGGGTCAAGTCAACTCTAAGTAATAGAATCATTATTTTAGACTAATGTTTATTCAAACATATTTTGAGCATCAATGATGGAGCAAACCAGACAATTCGTCCTCGTGGATATATAGGGTGTACCTGTCTCTTTGTGAAGTAGCATATACACCCTTTCATATCCAAGGGAACGAATTATAGCGTACGCTTTGAGTTGAAAGTGTGTGTCTGTCACCTTTAACCCTTTACCAGCCGAATTATTGAATTGGAATTTTCACTCACTTGAAGTGGGTGAAAATTATTCACATTTGACAATATCAAGGTTAACTATTAATTAACTCAATGTTTTGATAAAAAATGAAAAAAAATAATATAATACGGACCGGCGGTTAAAGGGTTAAAGTAACAATGCAAGTACAATGTTTTTTGACACCTTGTCCAAGTGGAAATAAAGTCACTTGTGTGAACCAGGATAACATTTTGAGGATGGTGAGACAGGGCAGGTGAGATGTATGAGATGACACTGCCCTCCAGATATAGGATTGATAATTCGAAATTAGTATGCCTACGGTTTGACAATATGCGGGTTAACCCTTTAAACGCCAAATTATACAATCTGAATTTTCACTCACTTGAAGTTGTGTCTCGCTAACGCGATACACAACTTCAATTGAGTGGAAATTATTCAGATAGATTTGACTGCTGGATTACTGTTCTATTCACAACATTGTCTGTGACGCCGGCCTAATAGTAAAATAACAGGTTTAAACCCGTAACCCAGCAAACACGAGACGTTCACCCAATGCTGGGCTAATATTGGGTCATGCGGAGAAAGCAAAATACATTTCTACTCACCCACTTGAAGTTGTGTCTCGCTACCGCGACCCACAACTATAAGTGGGTGAGTACTACCGATATGTGTTCAATTTGAGAACAAACATTTGCAAATCTTGATGTTTAAACACACATTTATTTCCCCAAAACTGTGATTTAAACGGATTGAAACGACTACAGTCGTGCTCAGCGGTGAAAGGGTTATTATAATGTATAGCAGTGAGCGGACTAAACCCAGCAAACACAAAACATTTGTATGACATTTGTACAATGTTGGACCAACGTCGAAGACGTAGGATCAACGTTGTACAAATGCCATACGAATGTTTTGTGTTTGCTTGAAATGCATAGGAGATTATCTCTTTGAAGTCAACACAAGATTTCCTTCATGGTCATTCCCAGTCACACACTCTATATACAATCAAGGTACGACCAAGGAAATCGCATTTTCCTCTATACTACCATGCACATGATTTGATGCATTGATGCAGTCGGTTCTGTGACGAAGCGCAATATTAAATAACGATATTTCCCTAAAAAAACCCACTCAGGATCAGCGGGGCTTGAACACGAGAGGCATGCATGACTGACAATATAGAATCCATTGTAGGGAATCGTGCTATATGACTTCATTTAGTAACCTAAAACCACGGAATCATCTGTGTATTGTGAAAGTCATTATACTGGCAGCTATCCAGTACCAGTGATAAAAAAAACAAAGTACTCATGAGTACTACCCATTCATTCGTGATTAAGTACTTCGCATAGTCAGGATTATTATCTAACGTACATGCGTAATTTGGAGAGTCTGGGCGGAGGGGAGGGGGGGGGGGTATACGTATTATAGTATATATTTAAAAAAAAGAGAAAATAACGCGTACAAGAGAGAAAGCTTAAAAGATGTGTAATATTTTTAACGGGTGAATAATTAGAGCAAGAAACACAGATAATCCTACAAAAAAAAAAATTGTAATTAAGTTTAAATATAATCCAAATAATAAATATAAGTTACCATGTTAAATTATCCAAATATCCTTATGAAGTTATTCTTTGATAATCCAATACACCAGTGCTTGTATAATCCAGGCATGACCGGGTTTTCAGTGTATCA
>OZ024918.1:15135031-15487531 GCA_964017125.1 Flabesymbios commensalis | reverse complement strand
TATAACATTTGTACAACGTTGGACCAACGTCGAAGACGTTGGGCCGCCGTGGTACAAATGTTATACAATTGCTTTGTGTTTGGCACTGGGAACCACGCAACCAGGGGGGTGCGGGGGATGAAAGATTGATTCGCACTGCCGTGCAATCCCGATTGCATCCGGCCGCGAATCAGCCGGATTTGAAGGTCAAGGCCGCCAGCCGGTCTGGCCATTGGCTGAAAGTTCTTGCTGTGAGTTAGCCCTGGGCAGCTACACGGAGCACGTCTTGATATACACCCCCCTCCCCACCCACTGCTGGCGAGTCCCCCCTCACCCCCGGACTAATCCCTCAAGAAAAGGGATCTGCATCAGGTGTTCGCTCTGTCTAATGCATCGGCAAGGAAAATGGATCCTAGTCTCACGGGGGAACGCCGAGGCATTCATCTGCTACCAGATCCCTGCAAACGGGACACGTTAACGGCACAGTGCTGGTTTAATGCTTGGCCAGCGTCTGTAATGCTGGACAGATGCTGGCCCAGCATTAACTCTTAAAGCGCTGAACTATTTTTATATAAACCAATAGACCCAAGAGTTTTTTCAACTCCAAATCGTCATAAATGTCTTATTCAGCTCTTTCCGATTCATTTGAATACCTATGCTATGGATCTGCGGCCATTATAAATATTTTATTCTTTCAGTGCGGGGACCGACTTTATACGTCAAAATCTGACGTCTACTGACGTCAGATTCTGACGTCTAAAGTCGATACCCGTGTTGAAATGGAGAATCCAGCACATCTGGATAAAAGACTGTAGTATCACTTGTCCCTATAGCGTTGTATCCGTGTTGGCGCAACATATGCCCGCTGGAACCGTGACCATACAAACATATGCCAACGTTTATGCTAGCAGTACATGTATTTAACGGTGGTCAGAAAGTGATTGACCAAGGCGCTTTGCTAAAGCGATCCCGAATCAGACACATAATGGTACAAATAATGACCTGCGTAAAAAACAAGAAGGTGGACAAGTCATACGGCCACATTAAATACTTCTCTTTTCACATATATAATACAGAATGTATTAATCATAACTAAGTAGTATATGCATAACTTCACTTGAGCTCTGTTGGTCTAGAAAATCAAAACTTGAAAATGGATTGTACTATGACTGTTAGCAATGCTTCTAATGAGTTTTGAAAGCTGGTACAATACAAATTAATATGATACTGATGTGAATTAACCGTGTCAATGTCTCATTCAAACTTCTATCGTTCATTACTCCTTCAGAAGAAAATTATAATTTAAAATCCAAATTAACACAAAAAGTCAAACTCGATATGAACCTTTTATAGCAGCAAACCCTGAAAAAGTTCATAGACCGCCGAAAAAAAATACGTATATTAAATATACTATATATAAAATATTTAAAATAATAACTTATCGACTAAATTTGCAACAAATTTTGTTGTAAGTATAGCCGAAGGGTTATTATTTTAAATTTACTTTTATTTTTGTGGGGAAAATACTCAAACTCGATATGAAACATTGTAACAGTAAAACCTACATTGCCAAAAAGTTATTTTTCCGCTAACATTTTATTTTATTTTGTGGGGAAAACTTGAGATCAAGCCTAAGGGAATTTTGATAATTTCCAGGATTACTTTCAATGCCACAAACTTAAAGGATTCATTTGAATATGTGTTAATTAAAATGGCAAAGTACTTTTTTTGCATCCGCTTCTTAGTATTCGCATAAATTATGTTTAAATTGATATTGTACATACTTAGTAATTTTCGCCCACTTGAAGTACCGCGATCCACAATTTCTACTGGGTAAAAAATATAATTCTATAATTGAGTTATTTAAATCAACACACCACGAGCCACGATTTATCTATATTTTAAAAAAGGCCTACATCTCACGTTATCATGTTTTTTTCCAAGAAGGTTGAAATTCATTGTAAGACAAAGAAAATTAGGTGTTTCAGCTATAATGTTGCGTTGAGTGATAAAGTTTAAGATTTAAATTAAATATTAGCTACACGTCTATGCCCTCTCAATTTATTAAGGATTTTGGTCACTAAAAATTTAACACCGTTATTAGCACAAGTTTATTTGAAATCGAATATTTTGAAATGTTTGTCAGTGAAGGCATTTCTTTCATAAAAGTTCCATTTATCCTGAGATTATATATAAATAGAAATTTTTGAAAAAGCGATCAATTTAGAAACATTTTTAAATTCAACGAGAATAATTATGTTGTTGAAAGTAGTCACTAGGTGGAGGCAGCTGCTGCGTGTGCACCACGTGTTGATGAAGGCGTACACACACGTGCAGCGTGCGCTGGGCAGAGCGTACACACCATCACCAACTGGGGTCATTAGTCATGTACGCACAATCAGGTCAAGTTACTGAACCGTGATACAAGCAGCTTCATCACATGATCAGAGGTGTGCGCGCACACAGCAGCCTCTGTCTGATAAATGACGTCCTTGGCGGGAAATGCCTCCGAGCAGACGACAGGCTGCCCGCGTCTCCAATGGCCCTGAAATAACTCAATTATTGGGGAGTAAACCCCAGCTTTTGCTAGAGGACAAGAGCTGTTAGAAGCGGCCGAAACATGGCGCAGGCTGAAGTAATTTCCTTTATTTCCCCCGCGCCAGTCGGCAAGATTACAGAACAAGACCCGTGTAATGGGCCTTGACTTATGGCCCAGGCGACCGGCCCAAGGTTTCCCATGACAGACACACACCCGCAATTGTGCCAGCATAGTCCCGGAAGACACGAGGCGTCGACCCAATTTAGATTTAATGTTGGCCCACCGTCTGTGACGCTGGCCCAACATTAATTCAAAACCCCAGCCCTACATCCGCGATGTAATACCCGGCTAGAACGGCTTCTGAGGGTTCCACTCAGCTGATATTACGAGTCGTTCTATTGAAACACTGGCGCAGCAATCCCAAAATCATTGGCCCCAGAATATCCTGTGATATCAAAACAATATTAACCACTAGATCACTGAGTTATTCAATTTAAATTTTCAGTAACTTTATGTTATGTCTCGCTACCGCGATACACAACTTCAAGTGACTAAAAATGTATGTGATTTGTGAAATCTGAGTCCCAACATTTTTCCAAGATTGACGGCATATTTCACTTTTAACAACTGGCTATCAGGGGTTATACAGGTGCTAATGAAACACAAAACGTCTGATGTGGTCGACATCAGTGTTCCAAGGGTTAACCCTAAAAACGCTGTAATGTTTTTGTATAAACCATGGGGATCAAAGGGGCTTTTTCGATTTGAAATCATCATAAATGACTTAGTTAGCTTTTTCTGATTCATTTGAATACCTATGTTATGGGTATACGGCCATTAGAAATATGTTTACTCTCACAGTGTGGGGGTCGACTTTAGACGTCAGAATCTGACGTCTACAGACGTCAGATTCTGACGACTAAAGTCTACCCCCGCACTGTGAGGGTAAACCCTGATAACAAGAGGCGTGGTGCCAATGTTGCTTTGGTGTTCGAATCAGCATTGGCTCAACGTATCGTGTTAGCTGGGAAAGCTACGGGTTCAAGTCTGACCCGCAACACCCACAATGTCCTGATGGGTAGTGTACCCCAGTGACAACATAATTATGACCTCTTATAACGAGACAAATCCAGCCACTATCACAAGCAAGACAGAGCTGGTCCCTGTTCATGTGGATGAAAATCAGTACATGATACAGGGAACAGGGTATGGAGTTATTAGTTATTCCAGCATTCAGTTTGGACAAAAATATCTTCCTCCAGTAATTAACCCTTTAACCTCCGGTCCCTATTATACTGTTTTTTTATTTTTATTAGCACATTGTATACCAGTTTTTAGAACACGTTAAAGATAAAACGTGACATCAATCAGCAAGATTTCAAAATCGTTTACCTCCATTTTGTCAAATATAAATAACTTACACTCACTTGAAGTTGCGAATCGCGTCAGCGAAGCACAACCTTGTTGGCGGTTAAAGGGTAAAGTCAACTCTAAGTAATAGAATCATTATTTTAGACTAATGTTTATTCAAACATATTTTGAGCATCAATGATGGATCAAACCAGACAATTCGTCCTCGTGGATATATAGGGTGTATCTGTCTCTTTGTGAAGTAGCATATGCACCCTTTCATATCCAAGGGAACGAATTATAACGTACGCTTTGGGTTTAAAGTGTGTGTCTGTCACTTTTAACCCTTTAAAAGCCGAAATATTGAATTGGAATTTTCACTCACTTGAAGTGGGTGAAAATTATTCACATTTGACAATATCAAGGTTAACTATTATTTAACTAAATGTGCTGATAAAAAATAAAAATAATTATATAATACGGACCGGCGGTTAAATGGTTAAAGTAACAATGCAAGTACAATGTTTTTTGATACCTTTTCCAAGTGAAAATAAAGTCACTTGTGTAAACCAGGATAACATTCTGAGGATGGTGAGACAGGGCAGGTGAGATGTATGAGATGACACTGCCCTCCAGATATAGGATTGATAATTCAAAATTAGTATGCCTACGGTTCGGTAATATGCGGGTTAACCCTTTAAACGCCAAATTATACAATCTGAATTTTCACCCACTTGAAGCTGTGACACGCTAACACGATCCACAACTTCAAGTGAGTGAAAATTATTCAGATAGATTTGACAAAATGGAGGTCTACTGTTTTCAAATATTAATGATTGATGTCACATTTTATCTTTTACATTTTTAAAAGGTGATACTTAATGTGATAATAAAAAAATAAAAACCCGAATATATGCGGCACCGGCAGGCAAAGGGTTAAGGCCAAAGTAAACACAAAGTATTGCCCCACTGCTGGATTACTGTTCTATTCACAACATCGTCTGTGACGAATAGTAAAATACCAGGTTTAAACCCGTAACACAGCAAACACGAGACGTTCACCCAATGCTGGGTTAAGGTTGGGTCAGCGTCGAAGAAAGCAAAATACATTTTTGCGCACCCACTTGAAGTTGTGTCTCGCTACCGCGACCCACAACAGCCCTTTAAGTGGGTGAGTACTACTGATATTTGTTTAATTTGAGAACAAAAATTTGCAAATGTTGATGTTTAAACACACATTTCTTTCCCAAAAAGGAATTGAAAACGACTACAGTCGTGCTTAGCGGTGAAAGGGTTATTATAATGTATAAACATTTGTACAATGCTTCATATGGTCATTTCCAGTCACACACTCTATATACGATCAAGTTACGACCAAGGAAATCGCATTATCCTTTATACTACCATGCACATGATTTGATGCATTGATGCAGTCGGTTCTGTGACGGAGCGCAATATTAAATAACGATATTTCCCTGAAAACCCCACTCAAGATCAGCGGGGCTTGAACACGAGAGGCATGCATAACTGGCGAGGCAGTCAGGTGCTGATCTCTACCAAAGCGTCACGTCCCCTTCTCTGCAGTCGGTTCTCGATTCCTCCATACCATAAGAAAGATCAATAAGCTACCAAAAAGTACCTACCTGATACAGTCATCTTCTATCCCTCTGTCTTGGCAGCTCGTTGTTATTTGCCAAATTACTGTGAAGCCTCTCTAGGTGATTCTGTAACATAGAAGAAAACACATATATCCCTGAAATTAATTAAACACGTTCCAGATACTCTGTAAGCTTGTATCTTCTTAATGTAAAGCGTGGATCTAACCGGGCTAGCGATTATTTGGCGAAATTGCCGAATTAAATGCAAATTTTGACATTACAACAATTCTTTGCCCTTGACCTGTAATGCTCTAAGACGCTTCTGTCTAAGACGCTTGTGTAAGTTGTTCCTATATTTCACCATATTTATAGTGTTGCATTTAAAATGGAGTGAGGTCTATGTATTTGAGCTGGAGCTATAGTTTTCCCGATCGCACATGGCTACCAAACATGAATACACTCTAGTTCAGCTAATAAAACATTCTTTTGTACATGAAGGTAATACATTGTGAGCAGTGTAATATTAGCTTGACCTGCTTTTGCCTTAAATAAAGTTAAGTACCTCATCTTGTAACTTGACATGCATTTTTTAAGATGCAAAACTAGACCAACATTTCAAACCCGGTGTCAATACGTTAAGCCTAAAAAACAGGAGAAGTTAAGCCAATGTTGGTTTAATGTTTAGGCCACCGTCTCCGACGCTGACCCAACATTAAACCAACACAGGCTAAGCATCTCGTGTTTGCTGGGATGTCTGCTGAATCATTGACCGCAATGTTGGGCTGATGTTGGCCCATCGTCTACGACGCTGGCCCAACGTCAGTCTAACATTGGATAAACGCCTCTTGGTCGTCAGCTGACAGGTGGTACTGGCGCTGGCAGGTCAGCGCCCTTTAGATCAGGTCAAATATGGGTTTAGTCTGATGGGGAAAGGTCACACAGTGAGAGGTCAAAGGTGAGGGATGCTGGTGCCCCGGACAACATAACCTAGGCAGCAAGCAGACGTGAAGTAGCCAGCAAACAGGAGACATTGATATGATGTTGTATCAATGTTGGGCCAGCGTCGCAGACGGTGGCTCAGCATTCAGCCAGCGTTGGATCCACGTCTCGTGTTTGCAGGGATAGCCAACGTCCATCAAAGGCAAGAAGCAATAACTCACATGCTATAATCCCCTTAAACTCCCTATAATCCCTTTCTGAGGGAAAGATCCCTTTATTCTCCCCAAAACGTGTAATTTGATGAATTACCAATTAAAACGCAACACTGAAAAAGACATGGTTAATATTGTATGCAACATAATATTTGAATAAATTATTATGAGTAACATGCTACCGTTTTTCAAAAACTTGATTACAATCAACTACCCTTTTCCTTTAGAGATCCATCAAATATTTTGTGAGTAGAAAGGGATGTTAACCTGAGAAGCAATTATGGCAAGTGCAACTGCTTACATAAACCCTTTAACCGCCGGTGCCGCATATATTCGGGTTTTCATTTTTTATAAGCACATTAAGTACCACATTTTAAATATGTTGATAAAATGTGATATCAACCAGCAAGAAAAGAGTTGACCTCTATTTTGTCAAATCTGAATAATTGTCACTCACCTGAAGTTGTGGATCGCGTCAGCGAGACACAACTTCAAGTGGGTGAAAATTTAAATTGAATAATTTGGCGATTAAAGGGTTAAAACTTACCATGCAGCTACAGCTTATCTTCCCTACAGCAAGGCTAGACTTCTCGAGGTCGAGAAGCCTAGCCTTTCTGTAGAAAAGATGCTACAGCTGTGTGCATTTCTATGGGTGGTGAAGACCTTATGCTGTATATTTTATATGTAATTACATTTACATATTTTTTGTTGGCAGAGTAATTGGGGCTAAGGAGAGCATGCTCTGCCTCACACAACTAGTGTGTTTTTCAGAAAAAAATCAGGATACTTATCGCTACATCTACCGCAGTTTATTTATTATTCAATTATTCAGCTAATGATGCCATAATAAAAATTAGATAGTCAGACTATTGTTGAACCTGTTTCTATTGACAATGGGTAAAATACACGATCAACTGATAATTATTTGCATAGCGCCCCCCCCCCCCTATGATAATAATATGATAAAAACATATACTGACAATATATTAATAATTATATATTAATTATTATATTATTAGCCAATCAAGGTGTTCATTGTATAAACTATACATGGATATCATCATTATTATTACTCTCTTCCCAACAGAACCACACATATATTAGGCCTATATAGCAGACTGTATAACGTGGTAAGTAGTAACACTGGACCAATGATGGGCTAATGTTGGATCATCGCCTGCGACGCTGGCCCAACATTTGCCCGCCACCCAGGCAAAATTGACGTCATACTATCTGACAGTAGTATTTTGTTCTTATATTGTCTACAAAAAACACAAATTGACCCTTTCAGCGCGGGGATCGATTTTAGACGTCAGACTCTGACGTCTGTAGACGGCAGATTCTGACGTCTAAAATCGATCACCACACTGAAAGAAATAAAATAATTATAATTGCCGTAGAAACAATATAACATAGGTATTCAAATAAAGCGGGAGGAGCTAACTAAGACATTTATGATGATTTAAAATTGAAAAAATAGCTTCGATCTCCCCGGTTTTGGCAAAAATATCTCAGCGTTGTAAGAGTTATGGATAATGTTTAGTATGTGCCCCTCCCCCTGTGTACCTTCGTGATCTGCCTCTATCCATATCTCACGGGTGGACCCCACAGGTCCCCTTTCATTTGTAATCCAACCTCAAGTAGTCAGACAATTTATGTTGTGCCCAGACTCCGCTAGAAGAGATACATCTAGTGTGCTAAAGATCACACTCTCATTTTTCAGGATTTATTCTTATGTGAAGTTGACAAAGTGGAGTAGGTGGAGTAGGATCTCTGTGTATGGACTCTCAACCATTACAGCGCGGGGATCAACTTTAGTCGTCAGAATCTGACGTCTGTCGACGTCAGATTCGGACGACTAAAGTCGATCTCCGCACTGTAAGATTAAAAGTATTTCTAATGGCCGTAGACCCATAACATAGGTATTCAAATAAATCGGAAAGATCTAACTAAGACATTTATGATGATTTCAAATTAAAAAACGCTTTGGCTTTCAATGTTTTCATAAAAAAATCAGCGCTTTAAGGGCTATTTTATATTTATATAATAAATATATTTTATATAATAATTATCCTGAATAATGTGTGTCCGTCATACGAAATGTACACATCTTAACTAAATAAATAATGGGGTTGTAAACCACCTTTGCGCACACATAGGCTAAACTGGATCAATGTCTTCAATACAAATCACCACTCCCATAATATAATATACCTAAGTTCAAATCCCAGCAAACACGATGCGCTTACACAATGCTGAATTAATGTTGGGTTGACGTCTCGTATCTGTTAAGATGTGTCATAGTTGGTGTCAAAACAAGTACAGGTTTAAAAAAATAAAGTAAAATCATGTTGGAACAGCGGTCATTGAACTGAGTAGAGCATGTAGTTGACACCAATACTACACGAGGCGATAATGGTCAAGGTCGACCAGAAGAACAATATGAGGGTGATTCTGACGTTTAATGCCAAACGGCAGTATCTGCTTACGTGTAAATCAGACAGATACTACCTGTTGGTTTGGTAAGACATAGTTCCATTGTCTACATACATGTATATCATTGTGATGAGTAATTTACTATTCTTCACATTAATCAATATGCCAGTACTGTCGTACAAAGCCAAACGTAACCCAGATCTGAGGCTCTGATGGTCAACATTTGTCAAAGATTGGTTAGATGTGTCGTGTTTGCTGGGAAGTGCTTACTTGAAAGTTACGGCCTTTTAGTTAGCCTTTGTATGACAATGTCCATGCGTCCGTCTTTGTAGCTGCAGCTGATTTTTCTTTTTAAAAAGTATATGGAGTTATGTGGTGCAGCTGCATAGGTAAATATGATATGCAAACGGTGTTCATTTGAGTACGGTATTGGAAAATACAGCCCTCGTCTAAGAAAGAGGGTGTGAGCCTTTAGGCGAACACCTTACTCCTTGGACATGTGCTGTATTTTTCCATACCGCACGAAAATGAACACTGTTTGTATTTTCCATTCTCAAGAAACAGTTACAGCTGTCACAAAATGTGGTACAGGCCTCATCCTGCTACACCATCTTCCTGATAGCAGGGCCTGACCTTAACTTGAAGGTCTCGCGGTGTCAAGCATTGCTGTGGGGAAGATGTGTGTCACTTGCGTGGAGTGGATAGGAAAAGAAAATTGCTAATTGTATTTGTATTGTAGCTAAATATTGTTAATACATGGGGACAGGTACACAATGTCACACAAAACATTAATCTAATATAATGATATCTGCTTGACTTATTTGTATCTGGATGGCATAAGTGTATAGTATAAAAAATAATACTTATAATACCTATAATAAAAAAAAATGCAATTAAAAATAATAACACTGTTTAATCACATTATTCTATACTAGTAGTGCCATAGTTTTTGCAAGTTGAAGTATATCTAAAGTCGTAAGCCACAATGCTTGCTTGCACTTTGCTTCATATCAAACTCTTTTGGCTGCTGGCCCAATTTTGGGCCAATGTTGAGCCAACGCTGTAGACGGTGGGCGGATACCGGCCCAACATTGAACCTATGTGTCGTGTTTGCTGGTAGGCCTATTGGCAAACAATTCAAACATGATGACGTAAGTTGTCAGTATAGTACGCCCGCAGACAAAATGTTAAAATATCATAACGTGGGATTCTATATTCTGACGCAAATTGACTAATTTAAATATTGCTGAAGAGAAAGATAAATATGCAAATGCTTATAAATATGTGTCACTTTTTTATTTTGGCTGACATATGGCTAACAGTAAATCTTTGGTGAGCGGACAACATGCTTAGCATATTGACATATATAACCTGCGAATCTACTGATCAAAATAATCGATCTGATTTTTTAATTGGTTAAGCTCTTACATGTACACAGATATGTGAATCGCAGCAGCATTCCATAAGCATATAAAGCCATATAAGTTCTCCGTGGATATGAAAGGGTGTATTTGCCACATGCCCGAGTGCAAGATACGCCATTTCATATCCAAGGAGACGATATATTATTGGAAATATAGATTTCACAGTGCCAGTCAGTATATACGATCACGTCTGGATGACATCACTGGGTGTGTAGGCTGCCCTACAAAAACAGTAACTGCTTACTTCTCAAGTAAGCCGTTAATGTTGCTTGCCTTTTCAGAGCATTGTTGAAGGCTGTGTTAATCAATAATTGTCATTTTCACGAGAAAAATAAAACTGAGAGAGCCACTCATAATCAAATTAGTCATCCTGGATAAAACTGACATGACAAAAATGTCAGCCTAGTTTCATCACAGAGAGCTAATCTGTTTCTTCAATGACGTGAAAAATAGAAGTTCCCCTTGAGGACAATATGCCAGATCTCCCATTGATCTTCTGACTAAAAGAAGAACAATCGCTTCGTTACAAAGGATACAGATTATAATATTGATAGCAATACAATTTCAATCCATATTATTAGCAAACTATTTGGGGGAGGTTTCAAGGATAATACCCCATGTGTAGGTCGCTAAATAAATTTATTTTATGACCTAAAGAAATACATGATTATTTTTATTTGATGTCTTTATATTATTGCACACAAGCTGTGCATATTACCGATTGTGTAGCTTCGATCACACAAAATGTCAGTCAGTAGTGGGAGTGAGTAATATACAATATACTATATATACTCAGTAATGCAGATTATAATACAGACATTAACCCTTCAACCGCCGGTGCCGCATATATTCGGGTTTTTATTTTTATTAGCACATTAAGTACCACCTTTTAAACACGTTAAAGATAAAATGGGACATCAATCAGCAATATTTGAAAACAGTTGACCTCCATTTTGTCAAATCTGAATAATTTTCACTCACTTAAAGTTGTGAATCGCGTCAGCGAGACACAACTTCAAGTGGGTGAAAATTCAGATTGAATAATTTGGCGGTTAAAGGGTTAAAATATTTTCAAGCTATATTATCAGGAATCTATTTGGGGGACGTTTCAAGGTGATATTATTATAATCAGGTTGTTGAGTTCTTTTATCTCCTAAGCAAGTGCATTTTTATTTTATTTATTTATATTTTTGCAAACAGTATACTAGTTGTGAATATCATGTAGCTTTGATCACATAGAAAGTCAGAAGTGGGTAGTGCCACAAGTGGGTGATATATAAACGTACTATACTCTGATGTTTTGGATATCTAATCAGATGGCAAAATGAAATGAATCGGGCTTTAGGCCACCTTTATGCACACATAGGCTAAACTGGGCCATGAGAACCTCCTGAGGATGGTGAGATGAATGAGATGACACTGTCCTCCAGACACAGGATTCGAAATGCGAGCCCTAGCGGTCTGAGGCCGAGCACGCTACCTCTCGGTCACGGAGGCTCCCCACAATACTGAGTTTCACACGTGGATGGGGAAGAAACATTTCTGTTTCATTCAAACCGCCGAGACCGGGAACCGAACTTCGAACTCTAGCGTGAAAGGCAGCGATGCTAACCACTACACTAGGGCCTCCGCCCCTGATCGGATGGTAAAAATAGTTCTATGCATTCTACATTTCATAATCTGAATGTGTCTGTTGTCTGTTATCTTCGAACCGCGAGTCATGATGCATTTATTATTGAAAAGTATAATTAAAACGATTTTCTGCATTGTATGGAATAAATTGATTGATTGATAATGATAATAACTAGAAATAGATGGCGTCGTGTTCTGATGCCATATTAAAAGTTAGGTTAATGTACTGAAACAGTAGAACATTTATGATGGCCGTTGATCCATAACATAACTATATGTATTCAATAGAAGCGGACAGAGCTAACTAAGACATGTATGATGATTTCAAATCGAAAAAACTCTTTGTTCTCCAGATTTATATAATAATAGTTCTGCATTTAAGACTTAGTAATGAGGTAATCATGGTTTAGTTATGGCTCACCGTTTAAAGTTTGTTGGTATAATTTGATTGTTAATGATATGTGGGTAATGTAATCACGGAAATTATAAAGATACCATAATCCATGGATCATCATCGGATGGCGTGTTATATAACATAATCTGATATTCTCCACTGATGTTAGGATGCATACTGATGTGCAAAGCCAAAACGCAGCAGCTGCTTACTGTTCAGGTAAGTAGTTACCTCTTTTGAGCCTTGCAACAGTTATACAGTCAAAATACAGTAACTGCTCATCTTTCAAGTAAGTGGTTAATGCAATTTGGTTTTGCAAAGCAGTGCTGTACAAAGTCAAAAGGCAGTAACTGCTTACTTTTCAAGTAAGCAGTTACTGCCTTTTGGCTTTGCACGGCAGTATAATAAGGCAGCTTCATCACCATGCCAGACTAAGACATCGCATCTCAGTATACATCCCAGCAAACACAAAACATTTCTATAACATTTGTACAACGTCGGTCAAACGTCTCAGACGTTGGACCAACATTGTACAAATTTTAGACAAATGTTTTGTGTTTGCTGGGATGGCATCGCTCTCACGGATGACAATGACAACTACACAGAGCCTGCGAGGAGACAGCACGGCAGTCATCAAGACAGAAACCTCCCTTCATCGCCCACCTACCTCTCCAGATCCTGCACCCCATCCCCAACTGCCTTTTTTCCTGATCACTCTTCCTGGATTCTTTGTCAGGCTGTCTTTTCTAGGATCCCGTCCCTGGCAGAGACGCTGACGCCATCTGTCTTTCCCGTTTAATCTCCATTTTCCATACCCGTCCCGCCCACTTAATCATCTTGTCCATACTGTTTGTTACGGAAATATATCACTATAGGTTATACTTTCTTCTTGTTTGACGTAACTGTTGCTTAAAAAATGTATAGGGCTGCTTTTTTTATGAAAACCTTGGAGGCCGTGTTTTTTTTTTAATTTGAAATTATCATAATTGTCTTAGCTAGCTTTTTCCGATTCATTTGAATACCTATGTTATGGGTCTACGGCCATTACAATTATGTGTTACCGGGTACTCTTACAGGGCGAGGATCGACTTTAGTCGTCAGAATCTGACGTCTACAGACGTCAGATTCTGACGACTAAAGTCAATCCTCGCACTGTAAGAGTTAATTTCCTCACCAGCTCAGTTTCTATTACACAGTTACTATACACAGTTATTATCACACAGTTCAGTTAATATTACACATTACAACTCTTAGACTAAGGGTTTTTTCAAATAATTATTGAAATCATCATAAATATCTCAGCTAGCTCTTTTAGCTTATTTGAATACCTATGTTATGGATCTACGGCCAATAGAAGTATTTTAATTATTTCAGTACTTAATATGTTATATTCATGACAACTTCTAGACCACAAGTACATATCATTTTTTATTGTATGTGATAATGATTTTTTAATGAAACTTACGTATACATTTTTTTAATACGACTCATATTGATAATGGCATATGCTACTGATGTAGGCCGAATGAATACATTTTAAATTGTGTTTTGAAAATAATAGTAATGCTGTTAAAGCTAATAGCTGCTCCTTTGTAAATAAGTTATCTTTTGACGCTCTATAAAGAGTTGTTGCTTTGCACTGCAGTGTCCGTATTCTCGTACAAGTTACGATATATCGTGGGCTTCGGATTGGTCGAGATGGCCATCCCGACCAATCCGAAGCCCACGATATATCGTAGCTTGTACTAGAATAAGGGTTTGGCTTTGCAGTGTAGACATAACACTGTCAGCGATTGTTAGACTGTTAGATATCATGTGAGTCTTATAATATGTCCACACACATAGCGCATGGCAGTCAGGGAGCAGTTAATGAGAAAGGAATCCTAAAAAGACGTGATGTGTATGTGTGAGAAAGTTAATTAAATGCCATAACAGGCAAAGCCATGATATCTTCAAGGGCAGGGGAGCTTTCAAGTGATAGAATTGACGGCACGCTTGAGACTATAATTATGATAAGACGAGAGAAAAATGTAATAACTGGAGTGTAAATAATGAGCTATATAAATCAGCAGGCTTAAATTAATCTGTGCCTTACTACTCACTAAATCCCAACGCACCATGCAAGCTTAGTCGCAGAAATAGTTGTTGTTTTTATGTTTGAGAGGCTTCATTTTATCTGATTTGTTTATACATTTCTATTCATGATGTTTTCAAAGCCTTGAAACTAGATTAATCGCGTGATATGTTTAAGTAGTTTTTAAATTGTTCTTTCTGAGGCATTGAAAAAAGTGATACATTTAATGTGTGCGTTGATATCATCTCTCCACGGGCCCCCATATGGGAATATTAAGATGTAAAAAACTTTAAATGTCATTAGAGTGAATAACATCGGCATTCTTGGATTAAATAAATAAATATGTGCCATATTAAAAATAGAAATATTTATTTACTACTATTTTTAAATAATTATATAATTATTGTACTTTAAATTAACTGTAGTTTACTCGCGGGGAAGAAATGTTTGTAGGTAAGTCAACGTTTCCATTGAGATGACTAAAGCTGGTATGACATATGTTTGTTGTACGAATGGTACATTGAATGAAAAACTGAAACGTGGTTATTATTACTCTTTTTCTACTGTGTGTTAATTACTTGTGATGCGATAAAGCATGAGTAGATGTAAGATTTATGTCAAAATTAATTTAATCATATTTGTCAATTATTATGCTATTTAGTATGCTACAGTTTAAGGTAAACAGACCTGATAACTAGGATATTCAGGACTGTAGAGAAAAATAGGCAGAATATTTCTCTACAAAAACATTTTTCCACTCATGGCTGCTCAGTTGTTTCAGATGACACGTCTACTTTTGTTTTCCAATATTAAAAACAGATGGATGTTGAAGTAGCCTGCATAATAACCATTGAAGTGCCTAATTAGATAATTTAATTTTCACCCACTTGAAGTTGTGTCTCCTACCGCGACCCACAACTTCAAGTGGGTAAAAATTACACATATTTGTTAAATTTGAGACCGAAAATTTGCAAATCTTATTTAGTTTCCAGTGCTATTTGATGGGATAATAAAATTGATTA
Organism: Flabesymbios commensalis; assembly: GCA_964017125.1. Taxonomy (NCBI): domain Eukaryota; kingdom Metazoa; phylum Annelida; class Polychaeta; order Terebellida; family Flabelligeridae; genus Flabesymbios; species Flabesymbios commensalis. Next base: position 15,471,932 of record OZ024918.1, on the reverse strand, counting down.
AAAACGACTATATATCGTCCCCTTGGAGTTAGAAGGTACTAAACTGCCACTTTGTAAAGTGGCAGTTTAGCACCTTTTAACTCCAAGGGGACGATATAGTCGTGCTTAGCGGTTTAACCCTTTTAGCACGGGGAACGACTTTAGACGTCTGAATATGACGTCTATAAACAGATAAACGTCAGATTCTGACGTCTAAGGTCGATCCCCGCACTGAAAGAATTACACTTGTAATGACCGTAGACCCGAAACGCATGTATTTCTGCGTAGACCCATAACACAGGTATTGTAATGAAGCTGGGAGATCTACTAAGATCATTTTGCTGATAATTTCAAATTTAAGAAAAACCTTTGATCTCCATGGTTTATGAATACAAAAAATATTTCAGCATTGAAAAGTTTATGGGTTAATATTCACATCTACCTCTGATGATATTGCATGTGATTAATATCCTGCAAATACGGGAATCAACGCTGGTTTAATGTTGGCTGGCCATCCACGACGCTGACCCAGCCGAAACCCAACATTGGTTCCAGATATCACTGGGTCGACATGTTTACTTGGATATATTTCCCATTTATTACCCAGCACCAGCTCTAAAGCACGAGTTATAAATATACCCGAGCTTTGCGGGAAGAGAACAAGAATGTGGCACCTGCTGGAGAAATGGTGTAATGTTATAGTTATCTATCTAACCCTTTACGTCACAAATACCTATGATCAGATCAAATAACTCAACTATATCTGAAAAATAGACCGGGAGCCGTATTCTCGTACAAGTTACGATATATAGGTTTTTACATAACTGTTACGAAACATGAACACCACCTGACTTAAAGCCCATTACGAAACTATAATTATTTGCTCAAGTTCAAATATCGCCATCAAATTTGTTTACCTTCGCGTGATTTGTGGAAGTCCTGGCTCCAAAATAGGCACTTTAAAATAGATTGTGTAGAATTTAAATTTTGTAAAGAGTTTAACTTTTGTAGCCTCCGCAGTATTGTCTGGGACAATGGATTAGCTAGTTTTTGATCCTCATATTTGTCAAGCCTTGGCTCACAAGCTTTGTCAGAAAATTAAAACTAGCTGCTTAAACTATTAAAAACTAAAAAAATAATTAAAAAAATTACCAACTTGAAGTTGTGTCCAGCTACCGAGAACCACAGCTTCAAGTGGCGAAAATTACTCCTATTTATTTAATTCGAGATCAAATATTCGCAAATCTTGATGTTTATAAACGCTCATTTCGTAAGGATTAAACGACTTTGACAAAATGTATATCATTTATTAAAAACCATACTATAGTACTGTACTCCAGACCAAGTATAGTACTCTAACCCAGATCAAGTATAGTACTGTACTTCAAAACCAAGCATAGTACTCTACTCCAGACCAAGTATAGTACTCTAACCCAGATCAAGTATAGTACTGTACTTCAAATCAAGCATAGTACTCTACTCCAGACCAAGTATAGTACTCTAACCCAGATCAAGTATAGTACTGTACTTCAAATCAAGCATAGTACTCTACTCCAGACCAAGTATAGTACTCTAACCCAGATCAAGTATAGTACTGTACTTCAAATCAAGCATAGTACTCTACTCCAGACCAAGTATAGTACTCTAAGCCAGATCAAGTATAGTACTGTACTTCAAATCAAACATAGTACTCTACTCCAGACCAAGTATAGTACTCTAAGCCAGATCAAGTATAGTACTGTACTTCAAATCAAGCATAATACTCTACTCCAGACCAAGTATAGTACTCTAAGCCAGATCAAGTATAGTACTGTACTTCAAATCAAGCATAGTACTCTACTCCAGACCAAGTATAGTACTCTAAGCCAGACCAAGTATACTACTCTACTCCAGACCTAGTATGGTACACGCCCATGCCATTATTTTGTTATAAGATCACGTGACTAAACAACGCATGTGATTGTTTGAAGTGTGGTAAAATACTCGGCACAGATACGGTATGTTTGGAAGCACTGAGAATGGGGCCGCAAGTCTCGTATTTTACCCTCTAATTTAACCCTTTACCGCCGGTGCCGCATATATTCGGGTTTTCATTTTTATTAGCACATTAAGTACAACTTTTGAAACATGTCAAAGATCAAATGTGACATCAACCAGCAAGATTTGAAAACAGCTGACCTCCATTTTGTCAAATCTGATTAATTTTCATTCACTTGAAGTTGTGGATCGCGTCAGCGGGACACAACTTCAAGTGGGTAAAAATTCAGATTAAATAATTTGGCGGTTAAAGGGTTAAATAACAACTGAATAACAGCGGTGATTGGCCGATCTCGTCACGTGACAGGCTGAACCGTTCTTCGGTTGGTCGGGGGTATAGAATACAAGACTTGAACCGAGAATAGCATCGATAAACCATATTTGATATTAATATTAAAAAGCAGAGATGAAATACTAATTTAAACCATACCTTTATGTCATTGTGTGCCAGTATGATAAATACAGTAAATCATCATAAGGTCTATGTTTACCACACCAACATGGATACTTACTTGATACTTGCTACACAGCAGACCCGCTATATTAACCCGTTAAGTCCTCGCGATGCATTAAAGCATCATTTTGCATCTCTGAAGAATGACTTGATTTTCTAAAATCTAGGGGGTTCTAGATCGAAAATGTTCATGGAACTGTTTTAATAATAGCATTTTTTTTCATTTATCACCCACTTCAAGTCATCTTCATCCACTACAAGTCGAGGATTGCGACAGCAATTCGCGGGTTGTAGTGGATAAAGATGACAATGGTGAATTCAGGCTTGAAAGGGTTAACCAAAAGTTGATTTAATGTAGGGCAAGCGTCGCCAACGGAGGATCGGTGGAAAACCAGCATTGGGTCAATGCCTTGTGTTTGCTGGATACGCACCGAAGCATGTATTAGCTCAGCAAGCAGGCCACATTGACTCAACATTGTTTCAATTATGGCCCACCGTCTGGGACGTTGGCCCAACATTAAAACAACGTATATTGTTTGCTTAGAATTATGATGCTATAAATACATTAGTATAATTGATGTCATATGATGACATTATCATATACAAATTATATGGTTAAATAGAGCCTATTATTCGTCCATTACATTACCTAAACAGACATGAATTATGCCCATTTACATAAATATTAGTAATGCATACTCTCATGAAATATGATCATTATTATTAACATTCCAAATGAAATATTACATATTCTCAGAGAGATGGGGAAAATACCGAATATTAAGATGCATTTTGTAGATAACTTATCAATTGGTTGGTCTCTTGAGATGAAATACAAATTGCACATTATGATGTTGGTATCAACATATTTATCAAATAATTGTGGAAAAAAAAACTCCAATGCAAATGATTATTAGAATAACAAGTTAAATGGTTGTACTAGCTAGTAGTCTCACTCGATTCAATTTGTGTCACGTTGTGCAAGTTAAATAACCAAACATTCAAATAATTTCAACTGTTAACTGTTAATTTTAACATACTGATATACACGTATATTATACAAAGGGTCTAGAATTTATTAAGCATTGGGGTGGTTTTATCTCTTAAATCTACAAAAATAATTTTGATAGCATCAGCTATCAAGTAATAACATTAAAACGTATGGATGTTTGTATCATAATCCGATAATATTTGTGAAATACACTTTCACACACACATGGTTCAAAGAAAGATAAATTTCACTCTGAAAATATGTACACGTCGCATATGGAGGGCACGCTACGCATATAACATTACAGTAGTCATGGTTGAATCAACACAAGCATATCATCCCTTAAAACGGTACATTACCAAAAAAAATTATGAAGTTGAAGCTGTGGTTCGCGATAAAAATTGCTTACATTTGTAAAGTTCAAATCAAAACATATGATAATCTTACAAAAGCAATTCTCATGTCTCATTCATTTCTTATGGTTTGAAGAAGGCTGAAAAAGGCCATGGATGGCAGAGACATTCGCACTTCATCCATTACAACGCTGCCATATTTAGCAGTGTGAAATCATCCTGAATGGCTTGGTTAGCTCTTTTCGCTTCAATTGAATTCCTATGCTATGGGCCTACGACAATTTTGAATATTTTAATTATTTCAGCGCAGGGACCGTCTTTATACGTCAGAATCTGACGTCTACAGACGTCAGATTCTGACGTATAAAGACGGTCCCCGCACTGAAAGGGTTCAGGGTTATCACGATAACAAAGTGGTAGTATGTGTTACGGGGCCATTACTTGATTACGTATAGTGACTGATTGTGCACGCTGTCTGGGCAAGGTAATTAAAGTAAACGAACACCGCGTTTTTCAGGTGTTCAATTGGTGTAGCTGTTTTCATGCCACGGAGAGCTGAATAGCTGGTTAAATATATAAATCAATCACTTTCCCAGACAACTCGATCCTCCGGTTCAATGTTGGGCCAGCGTCTGCGACGCTAGCCCAACATCAAACCAGTATTGTGTCAGTGTATGTGGTGTTTGCTGGAACATTAGGAGCCTCTCACCCATTACCCACCGCCTTCAAGTGGGTAAAACATAAGACATAAATATTACTATGACATTTCTTGGCACCTTTAATATAAATACATTTAAAATAATTACATTTAATTATAACGCATTAGAAAACCTTTCAGTTCTCAGATCTCATATCCATTGAACAGCTGGAAATATGTATAGCAAAAACGAATGCATCCCATCGATCCTCTGATTTAATTAATAATGACATCCAAGGAGGTTATTTAGCCTCTTTTGTAATACTGAAAATTACAATGTAGACAATGTAGACTGTCTATGTACAACATCATGAGTGATTTGGACTAACAGTCCTCGAGATAACTCAGTTACAAAAGCTGTATACATCAAACGATTTTATTAAAATCACTGAAACAAAACCAACACCTAAGTATTGTGTCTGCACACCAAATCACGAATAATCCAGACTAGCGGTTTTCAAGAACTAAAAAGACTAAAAAACAAAATAGCCATTATTTTCGTGAAAATGTCTGAGCTCTGATCAAAACCTCTTCGTTTCGCCGCCAGGTAGGTACGTACATGCATGCAAAATCACAAGCGGTTCGGATTAGCGGTTCTTGAGATATCGCGTTTAAAAATCCCTGCGAGCGGCATATATATAAAACAAACTTGTTTTTTGTGTCAGACAATAAAAACATTATTATGAGTGTTTCACAAATATCTTACAATGTTATAAAACATTTTTCAAAACGTGTTTCTATGCTTAAAATTTCGAAAAAGGTTTTATCTTTTTATTTATTTTTGACTAACATTTGAATAAACACCACCACAACATTATTGCATAGGATCTGCAAAATATCTCCAAAACAAACATGCCTTTATGAGAGGAAAAACTATGAGCGTTTCACAAACGTTTTTATAATGTTATAAAATATTTTACTACATGTTTTTTAATTATTATTTTTAACATTTTGAAAAATGTTTTATACTTTTATTTCTTTGTCTAACGTTAAAAAAATGTTTTATATCAATTTTACAGTCCCTACGAAGTAATGTTTTACAACATTTCATGTGACTTTCTCAAAATGTTTCCAAAATGCTCTATGTCACTTGGGTAGAGCACTCACAGCAAAAATGCCACATCTACCCAATATTTGCCCAATATTGGTTCATAATCTACGACGCTGGCCCAACATTGTTTAAACATTGGGTAGATGTGTAGTGTTTGCTGGACTGCAGTCAGATCACTGCAATACAAAGCCAAAAGGGTATAGTATCTGCTCACTTCACAAGTAAGCAGATACTGCCTTCTGGCTGTTCCCAGCAAACCATTATATTTGAGAGGTGGGGTGTCGGGGGTTGGAGTGAGGTTTTGTCCCCGGGCCGACCACCGCCACGCATGGGGGGTAGCCCAGTGCCAGTAAATCTGTCTCCCTTGATCATGATCGATGACCAACTAAGTTTGCATTAGGTTTGATTTTGCCAATCGATCTGTGGAGCAGTGTGGTGTGTCACAAGTCGACCCAACCATGACCCAATTGCGGCCAACGTCATCTAGTGTGGACCAGACAAGTATTTTGCCGCTCGAAGACAAACATCAGTAAGTCAAGTAGGCAGTTAATGCTCTTTGATTTGGGGAATTTTGATATTATCGAGGTATTTCTACGAGGAAATATGATTTAAAAGTTCCCGCTGAAGAAAGAAAGGCACCTCATATTTTGAAAAACATGATATGAAGAGGAATTAATAGGGTTTTAGTCCACCCTTGTGCACATATAGGCTAAACTGGGCCAGAAAAACCTCCTGATGATGGTGCGATGAAAGACATGACACTGCCCCCCAGACACAGAATTCGAAATTCGAGCCCTGGCGATCTGAGGCCGAACACGCTACCTCTCGTTTAAAATATTAAATCTTTACGAGTGAACGGGGAAGAAACATTCTTTGAAACTTGAATGTCAGAGTGGGGTTCGAGCCCGCAATCTCCGAATTTCCAAGCAAGCAGCTTTAACCACAGCACCAGAGCCCCCGCCTCTCGTACTTTGCAGGAAACTGGACTAGAATATAGTTCAGTTGACCTGATACCGTTATAATGTTATTCTAAAGTCGACGACGTTGGTCCAACGTTAAACCGGCATGTGGTAAACGTTTCGTGTTTGCTGGGTTTTAAGATCCAATTCATTGAGCAAATGTTGAGTTAATGTTGGACCAGCGTCGCAGACGGTTGCACAACATACACCCAGCATTGGCTCAATGTATCCTGCTTCCAGAGGTGTTTGAGTGTCCAGCCGAACACAGGACATTAAACCACTGTTGTTTTAATGTTTGTCCACCGTCTGAGACGCTGGCCCAACATTAAAACCGCAGTGGTTCAACGTCTGTTGTTTGCTCGGTATCGGGTGGACCCCGGAGCTGGCCCTGTCACGAGCAGCCTAGTTTGTCATGGTGAGCGATAGACTCTGTCACGCAACAAAGCCCTACGCCGTCACAACGAGGGAGATGGGGTCTGAAGCTGAAGCCTGAAAAATCATTTTTCTGTGCTCGCCAATCGTTCTAGTCGCTACCCAACAAACACGAGATGTTGACCCAATACTGGCCCAATGCTGGCCCGCCGTCTACGACGTCGGCCCAACATTGGGCCAGTATTGTGTCAACGTCTCGTGTTTGCTGGGTACTTTGTCAGGTCGGCTTTCTTGTGTAATATGACAATTCGGTATGAATCCGGCATCACCCTAAACTCTTAAAGTGCTGAAATATTATTGCATAAACCATGGAGACCAAATCGTCAGAGTGGCAGATAGGATCCTTTAGCTCCGAGGCGACGAAATGTTTTTTTTTATTTGGAATCATCATAAATATCTTAGTTAGTCTATGTCACTGGTCTACGGCTATGAGAATTTTTAATTTTTTCAGTGCAGGGCCGTCTTTTTACGTCATAATCTGACGTCTACAGACGTCAGTTTATGACATATAAAGATGGTACCCGCTCTGAAAGGGTTAAAATGCTAAAATAGAGCGACCGATACTTCAGGGAGCTGCACATTTTTTCTTCTGACAGATTATTTTCTATCACGTCTCTTTACACTAAATATTTTTTTGGCGCTTACTTCAGCCAATTATTTTATTCACGATACGCAATATTGTACGCTAATATACAAGTATAGTTAAGCCAAAACCAAATTATTTTTTTCAATAGCATCACCCGATAAATTTCCTGTCACAATAGAAGCTAGGTTATTTGTGATAAAATCTTTCGACCCCCCCCCCCTTCCGTGGTCTTTTGTGGGATCTCCTGTACAGCGCTGAGGTATAATTTCTACAAAAACGATGAAAATGGCGTACCCGACGTAACATCCCAGATCAACCTGGTCGGTTACATCGGTATACTGCCGTTTACCCCTTTAACAGCCGGTGCCGCACATTTGTTTTTTTCGCTTAATTATTACCACATTCAGCACCGCCTTTTAAACATGGTAAAGCCATATTGTTACACCAACACCACGATTTGAACAGAGTTGACCTCTACTTTGACAAATCTGAATAATTTTCACTGACTTGAAGTTGTGGATCGTGTCAGCGAGACACAACTTCAAGTGGGTTGAAAATCTAATTGAATAATTTTGCGGTTAAATGGTTAGAGCCAATATGCAGTATCCGCTTTCTCATCCAAATAACTATTTTATATGTGTAGTACTATGTAGCACTGTTATCGGTTCTTGATGCCAGATTCCGGAGACAGTTCTCTCACGCAAAAGCAAACAGCAGTAACTGTTTACTTGAAATGCATGCAGTTACTGCTGTCTGCGACGCAAAATTTATCAAACACCTACCTTTTGCTTAGATTTAGCTATAAGTACCATACGATGTGGCGACTGTGAAATAATTCAATGTGTAACTTTTATGAAAAATTAATACTTACAAAATACAAATAGGTACAGCTTAACTAATTTCTTACTCGAAAATATTTTCTAAATTAAATTTCAGCAATAATCACATCACTGCTATTAAGGTTGCAAAACACTGATCGAAAGTTTTGAACTAATGATGATTTATTGCTGAACATATATCCGTATGCACCTGAATAATATGTTTAAATTATTTGCAAATTCAACAAGTTTTGAATGAGGCCAGAATACTAATTACCGTTCAACAACTCCTTGCATAGCATGTACATGCATGTACACGTAATCACAAACAAAAACGATTTTTTTTAAGCCTATGTGATAATGGTACTTTGGTGTTAAAGTGATATATTTCTTATTTTGCATGGCATCTCTACGTTGTTTGTTTTGTTAATAAGATTGCATAATTAAGGTGGCATGTTTATTTATTTCCAATGAAATTAATTGCAGTCACAAACTACAATATTTATTCTATTACATAGCATGGCCTGACAAATAGTTGATAAAATCAGGTAAATTAGTTAACTGCGCGATAAGGTAATTGTGGCGATTTGACCTCATGTTATTTAGGCTAACCCTTTCCCTGCTAAGCACGACAATAATCGTTTTTAATCCATCTTATTAACCGATCAATTCACTGTTATTAGAAACTGAAACAAAAATGTTTCTTCCCCATCCACTCGTAAAACTCAGTAATGTGGGGGGCCTCCGTGACCGCGAGGTAGCGTACTCGACCTCAGACCTCAAGGTTTTTCATTTCGAATCCTGTGTCTAGAGGGCAGTGTCATCTCACCATCCTCAGGAGGTTCTCCTGGCCCAATTTAGCCTGTATGTGCACAAAAGTGGCCTAAAGCCCGATTCATTTCATTTTAATTTTCATTTCATTTTCATTTCATTTTCATTTCATTTTCATTTCATTTTCATTTCATTTTCATTTCAATTCTATTTTTATTTTCATTTTCATTTTCATTTATATTTTCATTTATATTTTCATTTTTATTTTCATTTTTATTTCATTTTCATTTCATTTTCATTTTCATTTCATTTTCATTTTCATTTTCATTTTCATTTTCATTTCATTTTCATTTTATTTTTATTTCATTTTCATTTCATTTTTATTTCATTACATTTCATTTTCATTTCATTTTCATTTCATTTTCATTTCATTTTCATTTTTATTTGTAATTGGGAACTAAATGACAGTTTAGGGGGCCTATCTAAATCTGTAAATGTGTTGTCCTAAACTAAACAAAAAAGAGTAATTTTCAACCACTTGAGGTTGTGGACCGCGGTAGCGAGACACAATCTCAAGTGGTTGAAAATTTAAATACATTTATTTAGCATGATCAGGGTTAATAAATGTTTGTTGTATTTTATCGCATGGTAAATATATAAATAAATGCCAGCCTGACCTGGTAATACTGATTGTAAACAAGGGTCCGGTATATAAGTGCAGAAATTTTCTTCAGAAATCAGTATAATATATTTATTTGAGTATCAAGTTTTGAAAGCAGGTTGATATAATAGCGGACCAGTGTCTGCGAGGTTGAACCAGCATTAAAACAACATTGGTTCAACGTCTCTCATGTGCTGTGTAACAAGACCTCTCAATAAGAAACGTCATTAAACATTTCACCCACTTCTTTTCTACTTGCTCCCAGCCCTTATTCCATCCCATTTCCCTTCCTTACTTCTAATGGCCCGGTAATGATGACCGGCAATATTGCCAGCTTTATTGCCTCGGGGAAATCTTCGCAAATATATTGCCAGGAAATACAGTAAATCTGTAAAACAAAACTCGGAGTAGCTTAGACATTGCATTTAACGCGAAAATTGCAAATAAACATTTGCGAAATGGTTAAGGAACGACTTTTATATTAACAATAACCACCGACAGAATTACAATAATAAGTTGGCAAAATATATAATGCTGACAGTGTAAAACTTGAAATAGCATAATTTACAGTGATGTTAACAGAACCAGTAAATATGTGATGTTGACCCCATGTTGTTTCAATGTTGGCCCACAGTCCACGACGTTGGACCAACATTAAAACAACATCAAGTCAATGTATCTTGTTTATTGGGATAGCACGTGCCTGCATTTGGAGTCGGGGGAGCATTGGGCCATCGTCTGTGACGTTGGGTTGACGCTCACACAGTTATCTATTAAGTTCAATTGGAGTTTTGTTGAGGCTGCACCCCAGCGAGCACGATACGTTGAACCAATGTTGGCATAATGTTGGTCCACCGTCTGCGACGCTGGACCAACATTAAATCACCATTGGTTCAACGTCTCGTGTTTTCTGGGATGCGGCCTGGTTAAATAGAATCACGTTCGTGGATCCCCCCCCCCCCCACCACACGCACAGTCATCCTGAAAGACAATAACCCAAGTCACATTAACCTCTTAACTCCTATGGTACTAATTACACCTCAAATATATCTCAATTAAACTTATTTCTACTGTTCAGTTACACAATACCGATATATTATTATCAGCTTGTGTGACATCAAGCAGATAAACAAAAGAGAGCTTTAACCCCTCAACCGTCGGTCCATATTATATTCGTTTCATTTCATTTCCTAATAGCCCATTTAATACCAACTTCTGAACATGTTAAGTATAAAACCTGACATCAATCTGCAATATTTTAAAATCGTTGACATCCTTTTTGTCAAATCTGAATCATTTTCATTCAGTTGAAGTTGTGGATCGAGGGTGAAGACTTCAATTAAATAATTTGGTTGTTAAAGGGTTAAACCCTGATGATGCCTCGAATAATCCTTGACAATTGACTTAATTTACCAAACTTAAGAGGCTTAGAGCGACTGTTTAATGAAAATGTTTAAAACTTTTTGCCAATTTAATTTTATTCCTACCCTCTTCAAGTCACTTTTATCCAACACCAAGTCGGCTTGTACTGCACCATTACTTACATTGTAAATTCAGGCTTCAAGGAACCAAATATTATATAACCGTGAATATGATTTACATGCATCAAAGACAACCAGCCTATTTTTTAACTAAAAAAATATACGTTGAAACAAAAGCTGAAGAATGACTTCCAAATTCATTAATCTACTGTTACCCACGCCACTTACAGCATATTTGTTGCTGTTTAATTGAAGTTTAGCATTTAGCGTGATGCCTATGCTCAAGAGAGCTACACAGTCTCCAATGTGGTAGGGTGATCGGTCGAATTGAACTACCAAACAACCAACTAATTTATCAAACAACCAACCAATAATTTAACCAAATAGCCAACCAGCCAGCCAGCCAACTGACCAAACAACCGACCAACCGACCAACCAGCCAGCCAACCAACCATGCAATCAACCATCAACACAAATCCTCAGATATGTTAGAATATGTTATAACAAGCAAGATGTAATGATAGCCTGTAGGACACTCTTTGCAGCACTAGTTAGGAGAGGTTACTCGGAACGTTTTTTGGGAAAGATTAAAGATAAAACATTGTGTGAATTGAGGAAAAAACCCGAACAAGGGATCTTCTCAAAGATGCACTACTAGGAGCTGTAAGTTATGTTCGACACAAGTAGTTGTAGAGAGTGGTAAGACCATGGGGGGCGTACTGGATGCTGGGAATCAAATTCAAATTCCTACCACACAAAATTGTGATTCAACTAACGGTATTTACTGTATAGTTTGTTCGAAATGCAATACTTTATATGTGGGGGGAACTGGGCTCTCCTTCAGAAAAAAGATAAACATACATCGTTCGGATGTACGGCTTAAGAAGGACACAGCAGTTGCCACACACTTCAATTCCGGGAGCTGCAGGGCGACCCATCTGAGAGTATTGTATCTAGAAGTATTGAAGAATATAGGAGACATAACTCTAAATAACATTGGGCGACTTAAAGCGGAAAGGAAGTGGAAATTAGCCCCGAAAAAGTATTCTACATTATGCTTAAATACGGTACCTTCCCCTAGGGATGGTGGCGTCACCCCCTTTGTTATTACCTACTCTGCAACTGCGGTGGAGGCAGCTAAATAAAATTAGTGAAGACTTTCTTCAATAAACTTAAAGCATAACATCCAAACATCCTGTATAAACGGTGCGTACCAGGATTTAAAAGGTGACAAAATCTACGTGATCTCTTGGTGAGAAGTAGATTGGGGAAAGCCCCACTGGACAACCCAACGGTTACCGGATTCGACTCAAGTCAGGATCTGACTACATTAGTAAATGCATTAGATGAGGTATAATTTATATCAATTAGTATGATTGTTTTCTTTTTTATAAATCAAACTATACTTCTCCTCGGTCAGTGCACTAGGTTGGAAACATGGAAAGGTATGCCCTTGAAGGGGTGACGAAAGTCAGACCCTTTAGGGTATGATGAGAGTACGGCTGACAGGTCGATACCGGGTTTTCTGGGGAACCAGGTACTGGAACCCTTACCCGACCCTAACCATGGACCTTAACTCTCACCTTGACCACAAAACTAACCAACCAACCAACCAACCAACCAACCAACCAACCAACTAATTTATCAAACAACCAACCAATAATTTAACCAAATATCCAACCAACCAGCCAGCCAACTGACCAACCAACCGACCAGCCGACCAACCAGCCAATCAACCAACCATGCAATCGGATGCAATCAACCATCAAATAACTAACCAACATGGCAACTAAACAAGTAACCAACCAGTCAACGAACCAACGAACCTATCAGCAACCATAAAAGCAACACATCATCCAACCAACCTATCAACCAATCAAACTAACACATCGATCGCTCAACAAACCAACCAAAACCAGCTAATTTTTGTGAACAGTGAAGCAACATTTTTAAAAGCTTACGTTTTGTTAAAGAACTAGTTCTCATCATAAGACGTGAAGGGTTAGTTATGGAGGTTAAACGGTTTATGTTCAATTTCCCGGCTGGAGTCCAGTAGGTATGTGCCCGGGGATAGAAACGAGGGTTTATAGGGTCCACACACGTCAGGGGAAAAGAGTCAATTTCCCGGGGTGATTGTCTCTGGACTGATTGTGATCCGACCAGACCCCCTCTCCCACCCTCCCCCCAGGTGATCCTGGCAACACATCCCAACAGGTGGTGTCACATAACACACCCTTCTCTACCTTAACCCTCACAACGATGAATTATTTTTGTTTAAACCATGGAGACTAAAGGGTTTTTTTTAATTTGAGATCATTAAATGTCTTAGTCACTTCTTTCCAATTCATTTGAATACCTATGTTATGGGTCTACGTCCATTAGAAATGTTTTTATTCTTCCAGTGATGACGTCTGATGTATAAAGACAGCCTCGCATGTAAAACTACCCCTCAAACATATGGCACACAAATCATCATGAGTGAGTGAGTGAGTGAGTGAGTGAGTGAGTGAGCACCTTATGTGTTCTGAAAGTGGTTTTTAAGACGTTGAGATCCCACTCGTCGGAGGGGAAAACATAAAGCCCTACAAGACGTCTTTCTGTTCTATATTGATTGGATCTGATGAAATGGTATACTTCATGTGAGGACACGAAAAGACAGGAGTAGAGAGCTCACAATCATACTTATATCCTCCTCTCTACAAAGCCAAAAAGAAGTATATGCATGCTTTTTTGTAAAGTAAGCTCATACTGTATTTTGGCATTGCACGGCAACACTACCGCGTGCAATCAAATGTATCAGTTGTATTTATTTTGTTATTGATACAATAGTTTTGACAACATGTTCGTCACTCAAATACATTAAACATAACACATTTCGAATGAATGAGGTCTACATGAGTGATCCATTGACTTGTTATGATTTTAAGAATATGATGTCGATTAAGTATAAATTGAGATAAGCAAAAAAACAATTAGTAGTTTGAACTTTCGCCTGTCAGTTATGAAAATCCTGTTCTTGAAGGCGCCTGGGTAACATTACTAGTAACTTATAGAAAATAAGCAGAATATTGAGTCAAATAATTTCAATGTATTTTTCTTTTTATATATAATGATAAATACTCATAAATGTCTTAATCAGCTATTTCCGATTAATTTGAATACCTATGTTATGGGTCTTATAAATAGTTCGCTCTTTCAGTCCTGACATCGACTTTGGACGTCGATTCCGACATCTATATACGTCATAATCTGACGTCTAAAATCGATCCCTGCACTGTAAAGGTTAATAACACACAATTCTCACTGACGCAACACACTGAATATAAATGAGATCAATTAAATTTGAATCACGTCAGTGATTCAAATTTAATTGATCTCATTTATATTCAGTGTGTTGCAGCTAGATTTGTATGAGTTGCAGGGTCACCACTTATGCATGCATGTGTGGAGTGTAACCTCACGATGTTCTGTGGTCAGTGTTGGACACAGGCCGCCGCCTACCGCCACAGAAACGAGATGTGATTCGAGATACTATTCTAGGAACAGTCAACGTAACTAGAGCAACATTATAACACCGTTTTTTTTAGTAATACTAGCAAAACGTAAACTATTCCGTCACAGTGACTCGTTATTATACTTCACGTTACACAATATGACCGAACATAAAAGCAATTGTATTTTTTTTAACTGTTATACAATCTGGTTCTGACATCGTCAATATTCACTAAGAATCGAAACTTCCGTAAATATTCACCAACAAATGGAAAATGGAAAATACATTTCCATCATAACATAACATAGCATAATATATCATGGTATATAACATGGTATAGTTAACGTCGTTTAAAACAATCTGGAATCTGGGCCAGTGGTCAAATTCACTTGTCTTATGTCCGGACCCAGCAAACACAAAACATTTGTATGACATTTATACAACATTGTGGACGTTGGGCCGACGTTGTATAAAATGTTTTGTGTTTGCTGGGGAACGCTCGATACTGGAATAAAGTATGTATGTTCAGTTTCCAGCCATAATGTCTACATATATTTTTTAACACATGCAGTTAGGAATATTTATCACTAGAGCCAAAACATGGGGATATTGATGTCCAATATTTTACTGTGTAACATTGGAATGTGTAAAAGTGTAATAATTAGCCTATTATTGTGCTTTGCAATATTGCGATATGCAATATGGCGATGTGCTATATTGTAATGTGTGCTATTATAATGTGTAATAGCGTAAAAAAGGTGTGGTATTGTGATGTATAATATTGTGATATGTAATATCTTGATGTACATGTATTATACTATTGTGGTGTAATAATGTGATGTGCAATTACGTAATGTAATCTACTATTGTGAAGTTGTGTAACAATGCGATGTGCAATAACTGTGATATGTAATATTGCGATATGTAATATTGTGCTGTGTAATATTTTCACGTAACTGTGATGTGTAATGATGTGGCATATATATTACTGTGACGTGTAATAATGTGATGTGTAATGATGTGGTATATATAATACTGTGACGTGTAATAATGTGATGTGTAATGATGTGGTATATATAATACTGTGACGTGTAATAATGTGATGTGTTATTATGTGGTATATATAATACTGTGACGTGTAATAATGTGATGTGTAATGATGTGGTATATATAATACTGTGACGTGTAATAACGTGATGTGTAATGATGTGGTATATATAATACTGTGACGTGTAATAATGTGATGTGTAATGATGTGGTATATATAATACTGTGACGTGTAATAATGTGATGTGTAATGATGTGGTATATATAATACTGTGACGTGTAATAATGTGATGTGTAATGATGTGGTATATATAATACTGTGACATGTAATAATGTGATGTGTAATTATGTGGTATATATAATACTGTGACGTGTAATAATGTGATGTGTTATGATGTGGTATATATTATACTGTGACGTGTAATAATGTGATGTGTAATTATGTGGTATATATAATACTGTGACGTGTAATAATGTGATGTGTAATGATGTGGTATATATAATACTGTGACATGTAATAATGTGATGTGTAATGATGTGGTATATATAATACTGTGACGTGTAATAATGTGATGTGTAATGATGTGGTATATATAATACTGTGACGTGTAATAATGTGATGTGTAATGATGTGGTATATATAATACTGTGACATGTAATAATGTGATGTGTAATTATGTGGTATATATAATACTGTGACGTGTAATAATGTGATGTGTTATGATGTGGTATATATTATACTGTGACGTGTAATAATGTGATGTGTAATGATGTGGTATATATAATACTGTGACGTGTAATAATGTGATGTGTAATGATGTGGTATATATTATACTGTGACGTGTAATAATGTGATGTGTAATTATGTGGTATATATAATACTGTGACGTGTAATAATGTGATGTGTTATTATGTGGTATATATAATACTGTGACGTGTAATAATGTGATGTGTAATGATGTGGTATATATAATACTGTGACGTGAAATAATGTGATGTGTAATGATGTGGTATGTAATATTGTGATGTCTTCCACTATTGTTTTGTGTAATATCGTGATTTCTAATTTTTTGATTTATAATATCACGAGGTGTAATATCCTGATTTGCAATAATGTGACGTGTAATAATTGTGACGTACAATAATGTTGTGTAATATCGCAATACATATTACTGTGAAGTGTAACATTGTGATGTGTAATAATAATGATGTGCAATAATGTTGTGTAAGATTGTGATACGCATTACTGTGATTTATAATATTGTGATTTGTAATATTGTTTAATTTGTATCAAATCGTGTAATATACAGGTACAGCATTACACCAAGACGTGTCATCATTTTATATCTCCCCCCAACGTTAAGACGAAATTGCTTGATCACCTCCCCTAGTGGCTGCATCCCTACGACGCTGACCCAGCATTAGCACAACATGAGGTCAATGCCCCGTGTTTGCTGGGTCGATCCTGGTCCGGCTTATACATTGCTAACCCAGTTTTTCGCCACCGTTGGTGTGATGTCACTTGTTTGCTACCCAGCAAACACAAAACATCCGTATAACATTTGTACAACGTCGGCCCAACGTCTTGGACGTTGGCCCAACATTGTACGAATGTTATACAAGTATTTGCTGGGTATGTAGGAGTCCCAGAGCTCCTTAGATAGCAGCACATTTAAACAAAAGGCTCCATCTCAACGTCTCCAGCCAGTGACAGGAATCTATTATTCGCATTGGCTTGATTTTACCGGGTAAAGCCCTGATAAAAAGCTGACTTCCTTGGGGGATTTGAGCGGTTCAGATGGGCATAGCATTGCCATGGTAACGCTGATCGTAGACGGAGTCCACGGGAGGCGGTCCCCTCATCCATTTCGGGAGACAAGCCCTTGATTATTTGTGGGGATTGAGCGGGGGCCAGGGAGACACCCCCGGGCCTGACAGTGGAGGGGGGGGGGGGTGATTGAGCACCCAGGTCCACAGAGGAGGATGCGCGTCCGCCACACACCACCTCTCACCCGGACGGACAGACAGACGGACATAGCAAAACCAGCACCGCAGACCCGACTATTACAACGCATTGAAAAAACACGATACATTGCCAAATGTTGTTTCAATGTTGAGCCAGCGCCGCAGGGGGTTGATCAACATTGAAACAACATTGGGTCAATGTTAGTCGAGGAAACAATTTCGGGTTAATGTTAGCGTCCAAGAGGGTAGGCCAATGTTTTACACCCCCCCCCCCCCCTATAATAATAACAAGTGTTGGATTACCGTTGGGCCAGCGTAGCAGACAGTTTACCTACAGCCTACCAGCACTCGGTCAATGTTGTACCTACAACCACATTACAAACACACTCATCCAACAATACTTAACTGAGAGCAAACAGTTTAGTGTTTATAATCTTAATAACCCTAAAATTGAATTGATCAATATAATTAAAAGTGATTTATTGCATAACGCGGTAGACACTGGTAGAGTGCTTATCCAAGATCACATATTTTGATGAGCAATAAAGGCACACTGCCCTCTTACTCGGATCACAAAGTGGTGATGATGGATTCTGGGGTCGAGGGTTCTCACTGATCCAGTCCACAGATTGATGTGTAATCTGATGTCCGTCCCTGTTTCCAGTCACGACCCTAATCCAGCTCTATTCTGACACGTGCAAATAACAGCACCTTCCCATCATCTCATTCTCCAACCCAGAGAGACTTCATGGCTAACAGGTAACGTACTTAACCTCACACCCTGGACACTATGGTGCTGTGTCTGCCTGTTGAATTCATCTTCCCCACACTTGCCACATGTATAGGGCAGATAGTCGATTTATCTTCATCAGGCTATCTTTAGCCATATAATCTAATCTATATCTGTAGCCCGTATATTATAGCCGTTTGGCACAGTTGTGTAACCTTTTTCTGTAGACTATTTTGTCTGTATGCACCAAGTGTGTTCTTAGTCATATTCGTACTCTTTACATAAAGTATCCGTGCCTATAATTTTATTATGTGTGGTAACTTATTTCATTCCACTATTAATTTATTATATAAATACGATATATTTTACACACAATAGACAAAGTATTGAGACTTGATCTATGGTCCACTCACATCATTTCTGGTTTCTTTGGGGTAGTTATAAAGCACTTCTCAAACTGGTTTCATCTTTGGTAATTCTATCTATTTTGGGTGCTCTTGGGTTATTCTACTCGACTTATGAACTACCTTTGTATACACTTTACTAGATAGTTTGCCATTATTACAGGCTCCGGCAGGAATAGTTCTATATTATACATCTTATAGCTTGGTTACCTTCGATATTTCTACATTACTTTTGGCATCTGGGTAAGTCAACATTAATACTGGGTTCCCTTAGGTATATTTCTACACTACTTCTGAGTTTGTCCTGGGTATTTCAACTTATCTTGAGAGTTCTCCTCTGCAGTTTTACATTGTTCTTGAGTTGTTTAATTTGGTTATTCTATTACTTATGGGCTCCCTGTGGTATAATACTGCTGGTATTTCGGCAGCCGCTGTGCATTCAATCGGATTATTTCTACATTTCTTCTTACTTCTGCACCTGTTTATTTCTAGGCCTTGCCTATTTCACGTCTGGGGTCATCCCATATCTACATTTTTCCGTGGGTTTTCTTGCTTATTTCTGCATTATACATAATTTTATATAAAACATTTCTGGAGAACTCCTGGGTTCAGTCAAGTGTTCCCGCGTGTATACGTGTAGTTTTGTATCATCATTTGGGTATTTGTACATTTGTTTTCAGTGTGTATATGTACATCACTTATTGTGTGCTTTGTTAATATTTGCATTTGTTCATTTTGTTTAAATCATATAATTGAGCGACATGTCTACATATGTACAATTTGACATAATTATTTTACGTTAAAAAGATTTTCTTCTTAAACCTAATACGAATCCAGCGATGTGATGGATATAATTATGGAAAATTTTGCATATTGATTAGAAAACAGTGCCAAGAAAAAAACAAGCTTCGTTGTTTGTTAAATTATAGAATTATGCAATACCCAGGAATGAGAACATGTGGTTCGCTTTAATATTGGCCCATTGTCTTCGACGCTGACCCAGAATAAAAACAGCATTGGTTTGACGCATATGGTATGTTGGTAAGATGATTATTCCAGCTAGCACTAGATGTTGACCCTGTAATGGCCTAATGTTGGGCCAGCGCTTGCGACGCAGGCCCAACATTAAACCATTACAAAATTAACATCGTGTTTGTTGGATACTTTATACCTGATCCCTGCATGTCTGGTGGGAATCCCATAGAAAGACACTCCGCTCCTTAAAGCCAAAAGACAGTATATGCTTACCTGTAAACTAAGCAGATACTGCCTCTGGCTTTACGCGGCAGCACTCCAGATTGTAGTCCCAAGACGCAAATAATCTGGCTGCTAAAAAAAACTCCTCATAATTAAAGATGGCCACTGCCGACAAACTCGCTAATTCTCTCACTGAATAATGGAAGGCCCCTTTTTCAATACGGCTCTCTCGTGAGATTTTTTCATTATTCTTTACCAGTTGGTCGGAAGTTCCAAACGCTCCGTAAGGTAATGAGGGGTGGAGTGCTTCACTTAACCATTTAACCCTTACAACGGTTAAATAATTTTGGATTTTTTCAATTTGAAATCATCATAAATGTCTAAGTTAGCTCTTCCCGCTTCTTTTGAATACCTATGTTATGGGTCTACAGCAATGATAATATTTACTTCTTAGTATTTTTTTCGATTTTAGACGTCAGAATATGACGTCTGTAGACGTCAGATTATGACGCCTAAAGTCGGTCCCCACTCTGAAAGGGTTAAACATCAGTGACATACGTAAACTCAATGGATTATTATTATGTTATATATAATAATGTAATAACAAGTAATAAGCAAATCAAAATTTTGATGTGGTGAGTTTTTATGTTAGGTATTATATTTCGGCATATTTGATAAAAGTGGATACATAAGTAACCTTTCATTCACTGTGAGATTGGCTTTGCGGTAATGAACATTACTTTATAATTAAAACGTTAAGGTATTTTGTTATTTATATATTATTTTAACTTACAACCCTTGTAATAATAACTGTTGTGTGAATCCTAAATACAGCTATTTAACTACATGCAGGCCTATTTTATTTCAATTTTCACCCACTTAAAGATGTGCTTGAATACCATGAACCAGATCTTGACAACTAATGAACTATATTTGTTAATTCTGAGATGAAAGATATAAAAATTGTTGAAAAAAGACCAATTTAACTCACAATAACCCAGTATTTGTATCTCCGCAAACATGATATTTTCATTATTGGGTGACCGTCGACAACGCTGCCCCAACATTAAACCGGCATTGGGTGATCGGATAGTGTTTGCTGGGATATGCTAATCATAATGATGAAGCGTGTTGTGGAGATTGGGGACTCTAAATTTTAACCCTTAGAGCACTGAACTAAGAAATTTAAATTTTCACCAACTTGAAGTTGTGTCTCGCTACCGCGATCCACAACTTCAAGTGACTGAAAATTTGTATTATTTGTAAAATTTAAGTCTCTCAATATATCAGGGTTTCAAGATTGAAGGCATATTTAATTTTCAACAACTGGTTATACAGGTGCTAATAAAAACACAGAATGTCTACTGTAGTCGACATCAGTGCTCTAAGGGTTAATGTTATGGTTGTTTGAAGCAGTCCACTTTGCCATGTAAAGGTAGACTTTGTGTTAGTAATAACACAGAGTCTTTCTTAACTCTATGGTATTAACGGTCTACAAACGACCTTGGTAAAATTATCCATGCATTCAGCTATTACCATATGTCCTGGCACACTAGACACTTGGCATGCTAGCACCCCATGTAGATACCCTTGTAAACAAGTTACAAACAGAATGACATGTCACTATAGAATTGAAACAATATATTACGTGGGAGATGCTCAGCGAAAAGGATAATTCAATTTGACAGATGTTAGAGAACAATCAATAGCCAGTAAACGTGATACATAGATCCAATGTTGCTTTAATGTTGGGTCATTGTCTGCGACGCTGGCCCAACAATAAAACAACATTGCATTGCTAGGAATCTGTCACCATCATGTGACATGTATAAACAGCATCATGAAAACAAAACAACGCAATAATAAATTGATATACATGTATACATGTACAGGTACATTAGAAATCGATCAGATCCCCTTTTCTAAGGCAGTTTTTTCTTGTGGCTTCAACATTTATGTATTGCTATGTAATATCCACAGGCATAAGATACGTCAGTTATAAGGTTAAATTAACTTTTCTCGTAACACAATGTGCTTTTATTTATATTCAGGGCGGAATTCAGAATAAGGGAAAGGCCATGGCGTTTTACTAACCACAGAGCTTTCAAATTAGGTCTCCGCTTTGGTGTAATTGTACTATATTGGCCAGCATTAAAAACCGAGAGATAGGCACCGACTTGTCAGAAATTCTAACTTATCGGACAAGTAAGCTGAAATCCGACAAATATTGGAAAATCCGACCAGTTCCATTTCATGTAATTCTTATTTTTTTCATCTAGTTTGAGGTGGGGAAAAATTCCCAACCTAATTTGATTGAAAATGTCCAGTTTTTTTAAGTGCAATATCTCAAATAAAAACCCTGAGAGTCTCTCTATTTCGATGGAATATATCAATTTCTCACGATTTGGTCAACCCTTTAACCGCAAAATTATTCAATCTGAATTTTCACCCACTTAAAGTTGTGTCTCGCTGATACGATCCACAACTTCAAGTCAGTGAAAATTATTCAGATTTGACAAAATGGAGGTTTTCAAATATTGTTGATTGATGTCACATCTTATCTTTAACATGTTTAAAAGGTGGTACTTAATGTGCTAATTAAAAATGAGTGCGGCACCGGCGATTAATGGGCTAAAAGATATTTTCGAAATATTCGAAGCTCAATGCTACTTATACAATCATATCATGCATAAAAATAAATGTTTTTCTTGGTAGAACATTTTATAAAGTATCTAAAGTGAATATGTCTCCAAATATTTTACTTTTGACTTTTAGCCTTGCCCTGCCAACTTCTGATATTTAGAAAACATAGATAACTATGTGTGTTTGCTAACGCAATTTGCGGCTGTAATATAGCGACAAAATGCTTATATTTATGAAAATAGAAATGTTACGGACTATTTTTTTACAGAGCAATTTCCAGCTTAAAATATCTATATTTATGAACAATAGGCATATATCTTCCCAAATAATTATTTGACCAACCAAGGATAGTACAGGTTGTAATATCCTTGGACCAACTGAGCCTATACCACAAACTGTATGCGTTGTCACTCTCAGTTTTACATGTTTTAGGTATCTAAATAAGGCATGGGGACATAGTGAATGCTCTCAAAATTCCGAGCGTGATCCTCTGGGCGCGACGCGACCAATCTTTTCACTGTCCGCTGGGGGTGTGAGGTGACAAGTTCACTCAGAGGTGCGGACTGGATGCGAGGGCACCAATTCGATACTTGTCGTGTTTCCTCAGAGGTCTCAAAACTCCGTGACCTCGTGTCATAAAGGTCGCAGGCCCGGTGAAATTGACTAGAGTCGGAAAATCAATTTCCAAAGCTCCCCGCGAAATTGAGAAGACGAACAGGGACTGGAATGCAAATTGGCACTTTGGACACACGCTCTGCGCCGCTGATTGGATCCTAGCCATTAATGGCAAGGGTAGAATAAAGAGTGCCAGCTCACATGAGGCATTGAGGCAATACTGGTTCAATGCTAGTCCACCGTCTGCGACGGTGGACCAACATTGAACCAGCATTGGCCTAATACCTCGTGCCCGTTGTTAAGGTATAATTTAGATGAGCGTTCCATAAATGCTGGCTCGGATTGTACGACATTGGCCCAAGTTTCTGGCAGCTTTTATTTAATATCTGCTGTAGCCGGGATCTGTGGGATGCGAAACGGACGTGTCATTGTGGGGTGTGACTGGAATCATACGTAGGACAGCTTCCTGGCTGGATCCAGTCAATCTCCCGGCAATGCCTCGCCATCCCAAACTAATTCTACAGCCAGACATCCTCTCAACCAGAAACAATAGAAGATCTCGGACTTTAGGTCCATGCGACTGTGAGAAACTTATCGTATATGGTGGTAGATGGGACACTAAAATCCGTATCATGGCAGTGTTAAAATGGTCGGTTAAAAATACACGGTGTTAAAATTATAGCATACAAATTCACTCTTCGATACAATTTCACTCTTAGTGTCACAAAATGTGACACTAAAATCCAACTTAACTCATGTTAATTTTGAAATGAGACCGACACTAAAATCTCACCTATCACACCATATGTTGTTTTTAGTATCTGAGGCATCATTATTAAAACAATGCATGTTAGAATGAAACATTAAAATTCCACTTATCTCAATGTTAAAATAAGACACTAATATCACCTCAATGTTAAAGTGACGCACGAAAATAACCTGATTACTCAATGCTAGAATGTTACACTAGGTTAGAATTACTCACTTATTACAAAGTTGAAATGAGGCTAATACAACCACATGGGAACAATATTACCAACATGGTTTACTGGTAAAATAAACATAAGACATGTATATAAGACATAGAAAATATGTATGATGATTTCAAATTAAATAAACCCTTTGCTCTCTTGTTTTATAAAAAAATAATTCAGCAGGGTTAAGCTGTGTTAATATTGATCAAGTTTTGTATTGTCAATTTGAATGCAGGTAGGCCCTACTGTCATGCAAATGCTAACAGCTGTAATAAGTATAGACCTGGAAAAGTATCTTGCCGACGTAGGCCCAGCAATAAATCAGCATTGGCTTAACGTATCGTGTTTTCTGGGTACAGCTCGGGCTTACAACATCAATTTTTCCAGGTCTACTGTAGTTGAAAAGTTTTCAAGTAAGTAGCTACTATCTTTGTCTTTATTCATTGCATAATGTTGCTTCAATTACGGTGCAGTGTACGGGGCTGCAAACAAAAACGAGATACGAACCCAATTCCGGTGTAATGCTGGGCCAGCGTCTGCAATACTGAAACACCATTGAGCTAGCATTGGGTCGACGTCTAGTGTCAGCTGGGTTAAGGGGTGTCACTGCCTGGCTCTCACAAGGTGCCAGACGACATTCAGCTGTAAGGGACGCTGTAAAATATTCATCAGCTAGTGAGCACGTCAGCACCTGACACTCTCCTCTCCAAGGGCTCACTAACCCATGCACTGCTAGGCTCGCAGACACACGTTTTCACAATTAGTATTCTACCACGGAAATTGAGGACATCGTCCCCTCGGATATGAAAGGGTTTCTCTGTCACTTTGTAAAGTGGCAGATACACCCTTTCATATCCAAGGGGACAAAATGTGTTGTGATAGATGTTCACTTTATCAAATATATAATTTTGAAAAGGCGTCTATATTTTCAGAAATAGTAATTTGAAGCTGGAAATTGTGTCAGCAATTTCAACTTCACCAGACTAAAAATGTCACACGCAAGTCCTGGTCGGGGAAGAAGCGCAATAATAAATTATTTTGGATGATGTGTATTCTTTAGAAATATAAATATATTTCGTCATTTGAAGCTGGATATGGCGCCGGCAATTCCAGCTTGCAATCATTGAAAAAATAGTTAGAAACAACATAGCAACACAAGGGTTGATCAAACGCTGCCCTACCAACATTGTTTGCCAGGAAAGATAGCAAGTCAATTCTCGCAAACATGAAAAAAAGATAGAAGAAAGAGGATCACCCATGTGTCACGACGCTGACCATGTATTGTTTGTGTATAGCCAGGTACATTTGAAATACAATGCCCACTGAACTGGAGTAATAATGTCCTCATGTCATCAGACCCCCCCCCCCCCCACCACAAAAATATCATACTATTTAAGCTGTTTGATGTATTTGACATAGGTGTACGCCCGAATATCATACTGATAGAATTAGTTAATTTAATGGAAGATAGATGTTTCTGAATAATTATAACATCTATATTCATTTTTAAAATATATGCAATTGAGTATATATTATAAAAAAAAATTGTATTTATCTTATTTTGTTGTCCGCGTTTTATGACTGGAACACTTATTTAGTTATATTTTAATTACTTTAATTATTTTATTTTAAACCTAATAAGCTGATAGCATTGAAGCGTGGACAAGTTAACATAAATTACCCAAGAACCATTTTTAATTTGTGACAATAGATTAGACAAAGTTATAAAATACACTATGATACACTAGGGCCTACCTAACATAGATAAGACGCGAGGATATAATATATGACCTGACAGCAACACAATATATTGGTGAAAGCAGACCAGTTTCAATTTCCAGGTCTACACGGGCTTCCGTGTTCATTTAGATAAATGTATTTTCCATGTAATTCATTTATAAAGGCTCGTTATTTATGGTCTCTTTGGTAGAATGCGAGCATCAAGGAATGCAAAAGAAAAAAAACAGCACCCATATTTCCTTAATCATGAATTGTGTCCATGCAATTATATTGAGTCGTATTCTTCATTATAATATATTCCAGCTCATCTAGAATTCACGGCTGTCAAGTTTGTTTTACTTAAGGAATAATTCTTGGTATAATTTGGAGGGGTAAATTCATTTCACATATTCAGTTACTTTGAGTAATTAATATTTATCCAATTATAGGGGTCGTTTGTCACCGATAATGACGTTAGAAATGTCGTCGCCGCAATGCGCTCCACTATATACAACATCATAATATATTACACAATTTTCTCATTTAAATTTCAACCTCTGTTAATGGTCTTGAGTGATATTATTTTTTTTCAATAAATAAATATTTATTTGTTTAATAAATTTGGTAAATGTAATGTCAATCCTAATAAAAATTAAGCAGTAAGCCACATATTTGTTTTAATTTTATCTTATTTGTTTTAAAATCTATCGAACTTTGTGGAATATCAAATAAAAAATATATATTTTGTTCTGGTATTGAAATTAGTGTTATCCAGTATTCAAATGAAAAAAATATATATACAATCATATAAAGTAGTGATACTTTTGCTTGATCTGATGCTAAAGAAAATGTCTGGAAATAATGATAGTTGTAAATCAAATATACACTCTCCGTTTAGTCATTTCATTTTTATTAAAATGGGTGTATATTGCGACGTCCATTTACGTATTTAGTTCGAAAAAAATTATTTCTATATGGATAAATTATCATTGTTGCAAATTCTTTTTTATATTATAAATTTAAATGTATTTTTATATGATAGTGACAACATATATAGCGTTTTATTTTAACGGTGTCTCTCATTAACTCTGTGGTGTAGCTGTGTTCTAGGTAAATTAAAATTACTATTTTCATTTTGCAGATAATGGTAAAATTGTATTATATTTAAATTAACAAATGCTAGGTAATATTTGTTTTAATAATTTTGTGTCGGCTGTATTATGCTTGTTATTGTTTATTATTATTAAAATCATTATAGTTCTAATATAAAATATTTAATAATAACATAATGATAAAATTATAAATGGAATTGTTTTTTTGTAGATCAAGGTATCGATAATTAATAATTTATCTCATTGCATTATTCATTTATATAACGCAATATGTTATTATATTCAGTGTGCAAAGCAATGAGTATATACTTATATATGATGAGAAGAAAAATGCATCACCCAACTAAAATCAAATACATCTAAATAATTATTTATTTTGTTAAACAAATAACTCTCTATCACAATAATCACATAAATAAGTATTTTTTATGCAAATACATTACCAAAAATGTTATATTATATAAAAATACTACATTATCAGAATTTATATTTACCCATGGTATAGTAATATATAATATAATTATAGACTCTCTGTGAATATTTAATTTATATATATTTAAATCGACAACAAGCTGTGTTTATTTATGAGAACAATTAAGGTACTTATCCGCAACAATTTTATGAGAAACAAAGAACGACAATTTTCATATTCATAGTTTTATATTTATTTAACTCAATATATATTTCGGCTTACTACTCATTAATAAATGTTCAATGTAAAATAGATTTAATTGATCATAATGTCTAGAACAAGGGCAAACGGATATGGTTCTCGAAAATAGTAATTATTGTTGATATTCTGACGAGAAATCAATACCTAATAAAAAAGACAAAAAAATATAACACGATACATACATAGACTTACATAAATAGTTCATTTGATGTTTGGTAGTGGGTATGTCATTCCGGTGTCAAATAATATATAAATACTGAAGTACACTGCGGTCGCGGAATGTTTAACCCTATAACCGCCAAATTATTCAATCTGAATTTTCACCCACTTGAAGTTGTGTGTCGCTGACGCGATCCACAACTTCAAGTCAGTGAAAATTATTCAGATTTGACAAAATGGAGGTCAACTCTTTTCAAATCTTCCTGGTTGATGTCACATTTTATCCTTAGCATATTTAGAATGTGGTACGTAATGTGCTAATAAAAAATGAAAAACCAAATATATGCGGCACCGGTGGTTAAAGGGTTAAATAAAGCAGATAATTTGAAGGGTTTCTGGTGTGCTTGTCTAAGTTAGTTATATATTAGACAGCCTTCACTTCTTAGACAAAGCAGTTGTCAGTGGAACGTACTCTACACCTGAATGCACGGATAAACACTCATATTGGATTTCACATTATTCTAAACCGTGCACCATTTAAATATAATTGACAATACACAACCCTCTGTGTCCTTTGTTAAGTATTAACAGTAGTGTGATTTTAATGAGAAAAATCGTAGAAAGGCAGTTAAAGGGTTAAAGGGTTAACCCTTACACCACTAAACACGACCATTTTCGTTTTTAGTTCGTGTTATTAGCCAGTTAAGTCACTGTTATTGGGAAGAAAATAAGCATTTAAACATCAAGATTTGCAAATGTTTGGTCTCAAATTAAACAAATATGAGTAATTGTCACTTAAAGTAGCGAGATACATTTTTAGTGGTGGCAATTTTAATTAATAATTTTGGCGCTTCAAGGATTTATGTATTTATCAGCCTCAGTTTTGTATAACTTTTGATGAGCGACAGTTGTCAGAGAGACTTCTATGAATGAAATACATATATGTCTTTCTACAAACTGTAAATATTCAGTGATTGTCATGTATTTGTATTTTATTTCTAAGATAA
The DNA here is from genome assembly GCA_964017125.1 of Flabesymbios commensalis. NCBI lineage: Eukaryota > Metazoa > Annelida > Polychaeta > Terebellida > Flabelligeridae > Flabesymbios > Flabesymbios commensalis. Next base: position 15,442,924 of record OZ024918.1, on the reverse strand, counting down.
TATATTTACATGTACATACTAAAAAATAAATACACAGTGATTATATCTATAACATACGATGGCCAGCTGTTATTACATATTATTCACTTGAGTTTACATGTAGTTTTGGAGGGGCACCAACAAGTACTAATCCAGTCTTTGATGCTGCTATATTATCACTGTGTAAACGAGCTTATCGCGGCATAGTGCTTATGATTTGTTTGCCAGGCACTTCATTTTAGTTATATACCATGGTACTACCTGATTGTAGGATGTTAGCATGGTTATCCAGCTGTAGAAAAGTAGTCAATATGTATATGTATCAACCGTTCAAGCACTAAGTTGAATAATTTAAATTTACACCCACTTGAAGTTGTGTCTCGCTACCGCGACACACAACTTCAAGTTGGTGAAAATTACTCATATTTGTTGAATTTGAGGTCAACTATTTGCAAATGTTGATGAGAAGTGTATAGACATTTACAGCTGGTAGTGATAAATACAATCAGAACAATACCATATGGTGATTCAAATTGGAAAGAACTAATGGATAGTAATAAAACATATTACAAATAGACTTGGGTATAATATTATTTCGATATTTAGGGAAGTATTATCCATGATTGTACCGGATATAATAGCAGTATCCCGGTGATACACATAGCAGTGTGTTTTACCACTGACATGCAATAAACACTGGTTTTTATGTTGGTTTACAACCAAACACGTAATAAAACCACAGGATCCGGCCAGGGTGGTAAGTCCACTCTCACCACAGCCACAAGGATAGTTTGTCTGGATACACCTCTGGATACACCAGGGAACGAGGTTATACAGCCTCACACATGGAACACACGATACTAATTTGTATTAATATCGGAAATGGATTTTAAAATAGCATGCGGTTTGTATAACTACTTTGAGTTGTGAGAAACAGTTTTTTGCGTTGTGATAAACATATTTTTTTGCCAAATAGAGAACAGACCAATTCGATTAATTAAGCCTATATAAGTATAGACCCGTTAAGTTTCTAGACAAACAGAATATGTAAATCCGATGTTGATTAATTATATAAATATACACCCAAAGTGTTTTCTGGATAAACATGATATATGACACCGATGTTGAACAATTATATAAGAATAGACCCGCAGTGTTTTCTACAGGCAATCAAGACATATAAATCCGATGTTGATTATTTATATAAGCATAGACCCGTAGTTTTTTCCAGGCAAACACGATATATGAATCCCATGTTGACTAATTATATAAGAATAGACCAGTAGTATTTTCTAGACTAACAAGATATATGAATCCCATGTTGATGAATTATAGCATAGACCCGTAGTATTTTCAAGACAAACCAGATATATGAATGTTGGCCAATGTTAGGCCACCGTCTGCGACGGTGGCCCAACATTGGCCAACGTCGTATTTTTCTGTTCTTCTCACCTTTTCGTTTTCAGATTATGATGGTGGTCTTTGTCGTCTGGCTGGTACAGACCCGCGTCGTCTACACAATAAGGGACGCCATGCTATTCTGTGGTGCGCTTTGTAATTCATAACGAACACTGGCTTGTGATTTATCCGCCACATTATCACCATCCCAGATTTTCAAAATAATATTATACGTGGAAAGTAGAATTAGTAGAGTACCCCTTTCTTTCTGAGAATAAATAATCTCAATTACAAACAACACCCGCGCGTACAGTCAGGTCTGCCCCCTAGCGTAGACAATTTAAACTAAAATGCAACGAACAACAAGGCGCCATTAGTAAGCACATGGTAGCTGACCAATGTGGACAGGGGTCAGCAACTGACCAATCAATTAAATCAAGTAAGTGTTTTATTTTTGGAAGCTTTACTTGTATTTTTACAGGTAGTAGTTGTAGCTCTACTTGTTTCACAATTGCTAGTTTTATTTAGTAAAAAGGGTAAAATATTGTACCCAATATATATTATTTTACTCTGATAAAAGCTTGCTAATTTTAAAGTCATCTGATTGGTTGAGATCGGAACAACGAACAACGGAAATATAGGTCATATCAAAAAATGGGAACGTATATTCTCAATATTTTTAAAATTGTGTCCAATTAGTATTTGTATCATGGATGACAAAATATACGATGCAATTTAATAGATGTCGAGCATGGTATATAATAACTAGGAGTATAAACTGGCAACGTAAACATAATTTTTTTATGATTATGATAGTATTAAATATTAGATGCAATTCAAAAGGGATTGAGCATATTAATAAAATAACATTTTGCTCATGTTACATTATTTTAGTTTACCGGAAAAGTAGATAAATTCATAATCTTAAATGACACGAAATTATAAATTTTAATTTAAATGGAGTAAATATTGTATGTATTATTCAGCAAACACACAATGAAGCACAGTAAATGACCATACAAATACAAACATTACATTTTAAATATATTTTATGAAATAATATATTTACAATGGCTGTTTGTGAACAATCTGAAATACCATAATTTCGTCAATATATATCGTTAACCAATTACTTTGATGCTGAAATAAAAATGTGTTAGTGGCATGAAACATAATAGGCTGGACAAAATACAACGAGCAAAAAAATCTGAACGTATGGTCGTATGTATACCAGAATAAAATTATTTGCAAAATTAACAAGTTATGTATTAGGCAAGTATACTAGTAACCGTTCAACAAATCCTTGTTTAGAAACATTGTAATGTAATCACAAACAAAAACGAATACATATTTTTATTTTTAAAGCATGTGATAATGGTAGTGTTGTGTTTAAATGATACATTTCGTATTTGGCACGGCATCTTCACGTTATTTACTATTTTAGTAAAATTACATAATTAATGTGATATGTTTATTTATTGTTTTACATAGCATGGCGTGACAGTTAGCTGATAAAATCAGGTATTAGTTACCTGATAAGATCATTGTGGTGATTTGACCTCATATTATTTTATTAACACGTTTTCCAATGTTTGCTGTATTTTATCACATGATAAATATATAAGGTAAATATAAAATATAAATAAATGCTAGCATGACCTAGCAAAACTACATAGTAAACAAGGGTCCCGTATATAAGATAATTTAAGTTCAATATTTTTTCAGAAATCATTATAACATATTTATAGGATCAAGTGTTTGACAAGGGCAAACGTTCACTGTATTTAATGCATAATAATAAGGGAGTGGTAGTTATAGATAAAAGTTATAAATATTATTTATTGGGTTTTAAATATGTTAGCATTGTTCACAATATTTGCACATCACGGCGATGATCAACGATAGTTTGTAGCTCTGTAATAATATTTGTTGAACAAAATAAAAATAGGTCCTAATCATTATTATACAATAACATAATTTTATAGGCTATATTTATTGCTTATTCCAGAAAAAAACATAATAACATTATTGAAGAGTAGGAAGTCAATCTAAGATTATAATATTATATGGCTAAATAAAGGTAAAGCTGATTGAAATGACAAATATAAGAAATTACCTCTTTTCCGTGAATAAATCGATACCAAACAGCTATTATTTTGCAATAGTTTAAATTAAATTAAATGTTTATATTTTTCAAACGGTATGCCAAGCATTAAGCCATCATTGTTTTATAAAAATAATAATTTACTTGTACGTACACAGAAAATGATGTTAAGTTAGTGTAGCTGTCATATATATTTTTAATAATCCATAATTTTTTATGTATGTGCAAATAATTGATGACGAATAAATAAAAAAATGCCTCTGTTGATGTCAACAAAATAAATATGTTTTATATAGCATATCATTTATCTTTGTGTATAACTAAATTAAATTTCAATGGATTTAATTATTTTTGAAAAATATAGATATCTAATAAAACTGATAATATATGTACATGTATATATTTTTAAATGATGCACTACAATTAGAAACTCATAGTCTTGTAATGACAAAATAATTGTAATAAATATATCTATGTAATACACAATATTATTATATATAATATTATCTTCTTTTAAAAATAACATCAGGCTACAACAAAAATTATGCGAAATAAAATATAATTGTATTGCTTTATATTTATATATTCATTTATCGAGAAACTGACCGCTTTTGTGTCATCTTTGACATAATTGCCTTTTTTCTAAATATATTTTTTATTAACTCATATTTAAAAATGTATTTCTTGGGATTGTCATTTAAATTATATACGCATTTATTTAATCATTTCAACGCGGTGACCCTCTTTAGACGATCTTCACACTGAAATAATCAAAACAATTATAATGGCCGTAGACCTATATAACATAGGTATTCAAATGAACCGGACAGAGCTAACTAAGACATTTATTTTGATTTCAAATAACAAAACATTTGATCTCCATGTTTTTTTACAATAATATGTCAGGGCTGTAAGGTTTGATCGTGAAAGTGATCATGTGTGGTATTTGTTTCGCGTTTAGTTATGTGCTGATAAATACCACTAGATCAAGGATCGGCTTTTGTTTCTGCGAGAATCGCGATATCGGGATCAGCGGTTCTCCAGGGGGGGAAGATCAATCCAAGGATTGTATTTCTCTACGGACAAGCACGTTATCAGGATCAGGGACAGAGATAAAGTCCGGATCAATCTAATGTTGCTTCTGGATCTGACGTGGCAAAAAATGCAGCTGTTTTTTCAGGAATCCGATACCCATCCCGATGTCCGAGCACGCACACACTACTTTGTTGTTTTTTGCAAATAATTTGCCACAGCCAACAGGTCCTAAATGATCGATGATTGTGGAAAAAAATATCCAAACTTGATACCATCCCCTTGTGGCAACTCGAGCCGACAAAATTAAAATAGAAAAAAAGACATAACATCAAAGCATCGGAACATAAATAACCTCCTTGAAACACTTAATTGTTTTGTGTTAAATAATGTATTGATTGTTAAAAGAATTTAAAATACGTTTTTGTTTTATTATTATTATTATTGCTTACTCTTATCCTTCTGAAATATTTCTTAATATTTTCCCGTGAGTTTGTAAAAGAAAAAGAATAGACTTTCAAACTGAGTTATATTATTAGCCCTTAAAGTGCTGAATTATTTTTATATAAACCATGGATACCAAAGGGTTTTTTTCTAATTAAAAATTATTATAAATGTCTTAGTTAGCTCTTTCCGATTCATTTGAATACCTATGTTATGGGTATACGGCCATTAGAAATATGTTTACTCTTACAGTGCGGGGGTCGACTTTAGACGTCAGAATCTGACGTCTACAGAAATATTTACTATTCGGTGACACGAACCAATATAATAATTATTGTGAATTCACAAAACAGCTGTTTAACACGTGTAAATGAGGAGCAATTTTCTTTTTTAACAAGATTATGGATAATTTCTCCAACCATCTGTTTATGTGACAATAATTTTCTGATTTGTTGACAGCTGACCAATCACGCTGCGCCTCGTGAGAAAAAGGTCATGCACCGTTGACGACATTTATCCAACCAGTATGGCAAAATATACAGGATGTGTGTCTTTTATGTTTAAGTTTGTGCATACAAAATAACATACATTTCAAAAATAAAATAAAAAAAAACGTTAATTTTTTTAAGAATATTAATTACGAAACACAATAAATTAAAAGCAAATGGGGGTCATAAATTCGGACACCAGACAACGATTTATAATTTTCGTCTATTTGGTAATATTAATTAAGCAAACTAATTTAGATGGAGTTAAATTGTGTGATCTATTTTTTGGTAAATATTTAGACTCACAAAATTGTGGAAAACTTCTATTTCACGCAAATATATTCACATAAAAATAATTTGTGAATTACGCAGCGTTCGAAATATAATCATTTACCAGAAAATCCAACGCTGCATCTTTAACCAGTATCATCAAAAACACATGACCATTAGATAAATATTTCCACATTAATTTTGTGAAAAAATTGGCAAATCCATGGTTTGCGCAGAAGCAGTTCGGTTCGTGTTATACGGATCGCCAACAGTCTGTGGTGCGTGAATCAAATCAGGATCTGACAAAAGAGGACTCACTGATCACGACAGCTATCGATCCAGATCAAATTCTGTCCTGCAAAGACAAACAGCGGTACCTGCTTACTTGTAAAGTAAGCAGTTACCGCTGTTTGTTTTTTTGCACGGCATTGCGGCGTACCCCAGCGTGTTTATAATACATAAAACCTGGGGTTGTTGTGTGAGAACAAAGCAACACCTTAGTCGTGAGCCACTGCACACTCCTAATTCACAGCAACAAATGTATTTTATATTGACACAAACACTCCTCTTTACATCACAAGCATCTGTTACATCACCGTTAATACACTCCTTTCTGCCACTGGTGACAGGGGTAGGGCATGGATCCTTATTCCCAGTCAACAGGTTTTCGATAAATTAGAGCGGTAATTCTGCTTTTAACGTAAACATTTCTGCTTTAAAAAAACACACGTTTTATACATGAAAATTACCATGGCTCAAAATCCCTCTGACTATTGCATTGTTTTTTTAAAAACAATTTTATACATGTTTGAACATTTTTTAGTTTGTGTGTAGGATTTTTCTCTTGTAAATTACCATGACTCAAAATCCCTCTGACTATTGCATGGTTTTAAAATAAATGTACTCAATGCGATTTGCCTCACATGTCTCGGCATTTTTTAGTTTTTGTTTGAGGATCTTTCAACAAATTATTTTCGTAAACGATGTGAAAACAAAATACAAAAATCACCACCTCCTCCAGACATCAAACGTGTGCGCCCCTTAGACGAGGGAATGTGCACGTATGAACACGATCTCTCAGGGGCTTCAAAATAAAGATAAAGTCATAAAATAAAACCCTGCCTTCTATGCAGAAACAGGACACTTTGTGGACGTCAGGGACGCACATAGGCTGTTATTTGGTTCACGCCTGGTGTAATACGTCATGGCCAAGTGACTGTCAAGGACTTTGTCCCTTTCGAATGCGAGGTGTCTGACCACACCAACAGGGTCATAAGTCATTATAGCCAACCAACACCAAAAATTAACCCTGACAATGTTGAATTATTTGTGTATAAACCATGGAGACCAAAGGGTTTTTCAATTTTAAAACATCATGAATGTCTTTAGCTCTTTTCGGTTTATTTGAATACCTATGTTATGGGTCTAAGGATATTAAAAATATGTTTACTCTTACATTGCGGGGATCGACTTTAGACGTCAGAATCTGACGTCTACAGACGTCAGATTCTGACGTCTAAAGTCGATCCCCGCGCTGTAAGGGTTAATCCTGTGTCGATTCAACGTTGGCCCAACGTTAAATCAACACAAGTTGATGTCTGGTATTGTCAGTGGATCATCTTCCACCATTGGCACAGCGTGTACCCAGCATTGGACAGAAGTCCAGCCAGGGTGTCGTTTAATTTCGAGGATGTGTCATCCCTAATCACTCATTGTCTCACTTGCCACCTCGGTGACGTCTCGGTAATGACACGAAGATGAAACGACAAAACCGTTTAAACTCGCATCATCTCATGTGTCTATAGGGTAACAATGAAGCTGCAGTGATCCATCATTAAGCGTGCGAAATACGGTGTTGTTCATATAAGAGTAATGTTGAAGCTCGAAATCGTAGAATATTAAATAGAGTGTGCTATGCTGAAATTCAGTTAATAGTGTTGTTTATACAACTAAGAAGTATAACGCAGTTTTATCCTGTGAGGGTTTTTGAAATGAGAAGAATTGAAGAAAAAAAAACTTCTTTCGTATATTTTTGACTCACGAAACGAAAAATGGTATTATTGTATTTGTAACTATTGTTAATTGTTGTGTCCTCACGTAACTGTTTAGTATGTATTATGTAAAATACTGAATAATTGAAATGAGAAATAAATGAACAAATATATATATCATTACTGAACACTTAGGGCGCGACAAATAACCTAGAATGTAATATTCATGTTGAAACACACATTTTAACTCCAATAACAGTGGGTTAATATTCTAATTTAATAGATTTAACATGATTATAGTCGCGTTTGAGGCTTAAAGGGTTAAATAAATGATGTAAAATTGTGGTTTAAATCAACGTCGTGATTAGATCAACGTCGTGTGTACAGCGTCTTGTTTTCATTACAGTATAGGGCAGATTTATGATACAGCTTGGTTATAGCTCAGGGGGCATTGATGAATATTCATCAGTGTTTGAAATGTCTATTTCCTCCTATGGGGTTTTCTGGCCCTGTGTGTACGCCCATGGCTCAGTGCATGTGGGGGTGGCGAGCAGTCAACCGTAGCGGCCTCAGCAGCTGTTACATCTACTGTTCGTGCCCCCTCTAAACATCACAACCACTCAACTAGCAGAGTGGCGCATATATTAACTATAAAATAAATTAAAGTACCTGGAATATACTTCTGAAAAAGTGGTAAGTAAACGAGAATATTTATGATTAAAATGACACAGACTAATTGTAAGTGTTAAATTTTCATTGTATATACCCAATCAATAATAACATTATGTAAGGCTACATTTCCTGACAATATAACAACAAAAACCTGTGTCAATGTTATTTATGTTTGCAAATTATTTAATGTCTTTCCAGAAAAATGTTCTGTATAATATTGGTACATATTAACTCATAATAGTTAAGAGCACATTTGATAAATTGGCGCTACATTATATTGTATGACACAAATATAAATCTGAGAGCTGTGTAGAACTACGATCTCGAGAAATAAACCTTAATTCTGGATAATTTATTTCGTCAAACTGAATTCGTTTCTACAATAACAGGTATCACATGTAAAACAAATCATATTCAAGCAGGATTGAATTAATCGTAAAAAAATAATTTATAATTTATATGTATATAATATCACACAAGCAGGATTGACTTAATCTTAAAACATAATTTACAGTTTTTGAAAGTGGTCTAACTGTAATAAATAAAATAATTTTCTGAATTTTTATATATAATTATATATATAACATCACTCAAGCAGGATTGACTTGATCTTAGAAAATAATTTGTAATTGTATTTTTCTACATTTTAATGTAATGAATAAGATAGTAATTGTAACAAAAATATTTCTCAAATCCAATATGTTGAGTGGATAGAGTGTAGTTGTAAACGCTGTTGTAAATCTAGTAGCGTCAGTCAGACAGACACTTAGTGAGTGAATCTGAATAGGTGATCATGACGGGGCTTTCGGTTGTTACAGTGGTGTGTACATACACGCCCTCGATCTGTACAAGCGACAGATGACCCCCTGAATTTACGAGTGCTTGTATAAATCTCGGGCTGTGTGTTACAGACCGCCTGGTTTTATTACCTAATAATTGTGCCATCACGAGGGCAGTTCTGGCTCACACACGGCTCGCAATTGGCACTCAGGAGCTATGAAGTGAACATAAAACCCCGTCGCCGCCACCGCTCTATCTGTAGGTTGTCATATCACTATAATGTAGTATAGCGACAACTTTCTAAGGGATATTACGTCATGTAGCACAAATGGCTTTCTATGGAAAGTATTATCGAATTAAATGTATTTGTTAACCCATTCAACGCGGGGACCGTCTTTATACGTCGGAATCTGACGTCTGTAGACGTCAGATTCTGACGTATAAAGACGGTCCCCGCACTGTGAGAGTACAGATATCTATACTGGCCGCAGACCCATAACATAGGTATTCAAATGAAGGAGAAAGAGCTAACTCAGACATTTATGATGATTTCAAATTGAACAAAACACTTTTGTTTCCATGGTTATACAACAATATTTCGGCGTGGTTGGGGTTATTAAAGTAAACATCATATTAGTATATACATCAAAATATATACCCTCTTGTTTTCATCTCTAGGCCTAATCACGATTATAGTCGACTCGTTTTAATTTGTTATTAGATGATAAAATCACTGTCATGGGGGAGAAAAGTGTGTTTAATCAAATATAAATAAGGTATCTTAGCTGGTAAATAAAGGATTAAATATCTACTGTGTGCCCTCAAAAACACTTCCAGTATATCAAATGTTTCAGAAAAAATACAGTGTCCAAACATATTATACATGCAGGAAGTATGTTATTTGCATTATTTTAGTATCTCGTAGCAAAAAGCAGTGCACTTTTGCCCAATTGCTAATCTAATTTGAAGTTGATCAACAAAATATTTAAACATCAGTGATAAGATTATATTTCGACATATTTTGTTGGAGAAGATGTGAACATACAAAAATAAATTGAGCAAATAACTATAGCATCAGAAAATATATCAAGGGTATGATTAACTTGTAAATATAAAATAATAAATGAAGACTATTTTTGTTGACACTGTACTGTGACTAAATTGAGCAAGACAAGCCGAGATACAAGTATAGATGCAAATATTTTACAGAATATTCAGCTAGATTTGCCTTACCAAAAATAATATTAAAAAACATATATTACTTTACAAAATATCGTACGGTTATAGCGTATTTTTTACTACGTTTAATACGGTTACAATGCGAGAATCATGGTTTATATATAGACGACGAATCGACCGAGGGGACATAAACCCAGGAAAATATTATCCCCAGTCCATAAATCTGTATTTTCGTCTAGGTTTCTAGTCTGGCACGTAGAAAGGATTGATGTTTTTATTGATTGAACCGCTGGATCAATCAATAAACATACCAATGTCGGCATGTGGGCAGTGCAACTGGGAGCGCTGCAACTCACGTGCGAATCTAACGGTGGAATGAATTACCAGGACAAAATCGATATCCGCATTTTTTCGGCATGAGGCTACAGCAGCTGGGGGCCTTGATATCGTCCGGTGATGCACGATACATTGCCCCTGTGTTGGTTTAATGTTGGGCCAACGTCGTAGACGCTGGCCCAACATTGAACCAGCACAGGGGCAATGCATCGTGTGTTCTGTGCACAGAATGCAGAAAACGCCGATCTCGTGCGGTCCCAATGTGGGTCCATCACCGGGGCAGCGCTCGGTGGAATGTTTTGGGGTTTCCAGGCTTGTTTAGCCTTATTTTACACAGGGTAGCTTGATGGATAGCGCTGTGTGTCACGGCTAGCTGTGCGTACATCATCGGCCGAATGCTGGCGTGACGCCGCACACGTTGGCCCGGCAACGCCCGCAAACGCGCCAACGACCCCGAATCGTATTTAAGGAATCTGCCCTTTTTATTTAGTAGACAGTCCCAGAATGATTGTCACCATAAATCAGGGGGTTCCTTCGATTTTTTCTGGCCGGGAGGTGGGGGGAAGGGGGTGACCGGGGACTAAGGAAGAGGGATTTGTCTTAGTTTTTCACAGGCAGGTGGAGCCTCTGTGAGTGCGTGCCTCTCTCTCGCCCTGCCGGCTAGGATACTGCAAAGCCGGGTTGTTTACGACCGTGCAGGACCTGCGTCGAATAATGCGGAGACTACTGGAGACTGGGTGATGTATAGCGTTGCAGCTCTGATGGGATGCAGGGAGGACGAAGGAGGGTGGAATCACAAAGGCAGGGAGACCGAGGCGTTCGCCCAAAGTGGTTTTAATGGTGGGGCAGCGTCGCAGACGCTGCCCCAGCATTAAAACCACATTGGGTGGATTCCTTTTGCTAGATGAAAGGCCCATGTACATGCAGGCAAGACGGCAGCGCGTGTAATACCCAGTGATCCATCTCTATAAATCACTGCTGTGGCTAATAATCCACGTGACAGCCAGATCTGTGACTTATTCGCGTTTTAGAAAACGCGGAGTGCGGCAAAAGCTGGCCGAGCGCGCGGGGCGCTCAATCTTCATTTCTGGGCCGGATTGGGATTAATGCGGGATAATAGTCATACGTGACCGTTTCAACCAGCCAAGACCCAATACTGGGCCGACGTGTCCACCTCGGCCCAGATTGGAGATGTATTCAGCGTCGTCAAGCGCTCACGCACTCTCTTCACTCACAATTAGGTAGCAATCAATGATATTTCATTGTCAGCGGAAATAATAGCTTCACAAATAGGCCGCGACACAAACTAGAAGATATGTGTCCGCGTAAGTCGTTTATTTCACTTAAATATACCACGCTCAGAGACAATGGTCATATTATATGATAGGCTAAGACGCTCGTGCAGCAATATTTTTGACCGAAAATGCAGTTTCCCTTGAATAGCGTTTGCTGTTAATGACTTATTGCTAAAAAAATTGGGAGGAAAAATGAGACACAGCATTGGTAATTTGTTTATTAAACTTAATTACTTGAACACATATATTCTAACACAAATTTAGTCATGTATTCTAGACATAAAACAGTATTAAAATAATGCATCCTTATTTCTTTGTGATATAGGTTGGCTAAGCATGTAAATATCAATATATATACAGCTATCTGTTGAGTAGGTCCTAGGACTGTCAGATTTCAAGCTTTTTGAAAGAAATTAGAAATAATTTACAAATGAGACAATGATATTTATTTGTATTATATACTGTAATATATTACTATTTCTTAACTTATAATTCCTTAGTGATTTTTCAGAGACTTACATGTAGTTTGTATCAAATGTTATAATTCATCGACATCTTTCTTAGACACACACTACTTAGCTGTGCTCTCTTTTAGATACGATTTCCATCACATTGGTCATCTTGGACAGTTTCCAATGAAGCCAAGCCATCTGGCAATATATTTGTACTGTAATTATTTAAATACATATAATTATCACTATTTTCACTCATTACCAGAAACCAATTATTGTGTAAAATACATGTGCCGTGAAATAATATGGAACACGTAACTGCCGTGTAAAGGCAAAAAGCACTATCTGCGTACTTTACAAGTAAACAGATACTACCTTTTGCCTTTGCAGAGCGGTATAGTAGTTCATCATTCACCTATGGACAGTGACACTTTCTGTCACATAATGGTATCAGCTGATCATTTCATTGAGGTATAGTGTGTGATGAGCTCGTTTATTATTATCTGCCTTTGTGTTGGTTTATAGATTATATAAAGCCATCATGTTTTTTTAATTGATTTATAGCTATCCCATCAATACGCCACCGCCATAGATAATTTAGTATTATATATGGTACATATATTATTTCTAATCCATTGTACATAATTATATCGTCGTCCCCCGGTTTGATGTGTTCGAAAACATATCACGCCTTGAGGTAATTTAATAGATCTGATTATATATTATCTTAATAAAATTTATCTTTAAAAAATAATAGTTTACGTAATTTAAATAACATATTAGAATAATATTTGTTCACCACAACATTAAGCTGCCCAACATAAAAACAGATCATTGAACATGGCAGTGAGCCATACATTCAGACTTTTTATGTGTGGTCACATAATTTATAGGCATATACTATAGTAGGTTTATGTAGCCACCAGTATAATTAATAAATTTAAATCAAAATAATATTTGGCCACAACGAATTATGATGGATGTGCAGCCTTTTTATATATATATCATGGTATGGAGAATTACATCATATAAAAAAAAATTCTTACAATATAGTTCATATGCAAATATTATGAAAAAGATTTTTAAAAAGGAGTTCGCTATATCATTACTAAGTGTGCAATGAAATAGGTAGCCCGAACATTATTTTCAGAACTGTATCCGACAGACGTAATACAATCCCACACTGTATATATCACTCCTTGGATTTGAAAGGGTGCATCTGCTACTTTGTAATATGGCAGATGCACCTTTTCATTTCCAAGGTGACGATATATTTTTATAATCGATCTCAGTGAACTTAATTAAAATGTTTTGTCAAGTGCGGTCAGATCAGATGTAAGTCAAATTTAACCCTTGTGCTGCTGAATTGTTTGTTTCTATTTTTCATTCATTAACCCTTTAACCGCCGGTGCCGCATATATTCGGGTTTTGATTTTTTTTCAGCACCTTAAGTACCACATTTTAATTATGTTAAGGATAAAATGTGACATCAACCAGCATGATTTTAAAAGACTTGATCTTTATTTTGTCAATTCTGAATAATTTTCACTCACTTGAACTTGTGGATCGCGTCAGCGAGACACAACGTCAAGTGGGTAAAAATTTAAATTAAATAATTTGGCGGTTAAGGTGTCAAAACTGGAATTGCTAACGCACATTTTGTTTATTTATCCGTCAATTATTAAATTTATTTCCAATTAATCAACTCCGGAAAAATGTCGACCAAACTAGAGACCGTGAATAATGAAAACAATAAAATAGCGTGTGAAATATTGATAAAATGCAATATAATGTAGCGATTTGGCTTCCACATGTTTGTTGTCATATTTGAGAGAAACGTTAATTTAGTATCTCTGATAAAGCTACCACATGATGATAGTGAACCTAGAAAACACGAGACGTTGAACACATGTTGTTTTGATGCTGGTCCAGCGTCGTAGACGCTGGACCAGCATTAAAACAACATTGGGTCAACGTCTCGAAGGTAAATGTACTCCACAAGAGGATATACCACCTCATTTGATATAGACGTTCAGATATAATAATAACAAGCTGATATAGATGTGATTTATGTGAGGTTTATATCTACATAATATTAGGGACTCACCCACATCATAAAATATTTGGATGAGATTTCTATCGCGACAGATAAAAGACTTGAATGATCAGATGATAATATTATTCAGTAAAAAGTCTATATACGGTGATATTTTTGTTTTATTAACACGAAACATATTCTACTTTGATATAAACAAATAATGATGAAGAAATTGAACGGGCTATAGAACCAACATATTGGTCGGATTGTTGAAATAACAATTTTTAAATGTGGTGTAATACAATTTAGAACCAACCAAGACATTGTCCTGATTGTTGAAATGACAATTTTCAAATATGGTGTAATACAATTTAGAACCAAAACATTGTCCTGATTGTTGAAATAACAATTTTTAAATGTGCTTAATATTGAAGAGGTAAGAGAATAAGGCGGCGGTAAGATGGCGCTTTAGATCAATATAGGAGGGTTTTGTAGCAGGGGTGGGGGTAGCGTGGGGGGGGGGGTGATGTCGACTGGCCTACATAAGCATCCCCCGGGCCCGCATAAATAATCACCCGGATCAGACATCTTTTCTGGGGGAAGGTGCACGGGGACGTTGGGCCCCCTCACAACCTCTCCGCGGAGTCAACACGACTCCCCGACGGCTCGAACCCGCGACCCCAGCTGTCTGGAGCGATGTGTGACTGCGCGGGGTCAGCAGTCACGAGAAGATCAGCCAATGCCGGGTTAATGTTGGGCCAGCGTCGCAGACGCTGTCCCAACATTAACCCAGCATTGGCTCAACGCTATGTGTGTTTAGATCACGCGGGAATCATGAGACGGTGACCTTTTCACCTTTCCCAATAATTTACAGCCAAATTATTGCCGCTATGTCGTGTAAAAATAGACGCCCAAACCCTCTGTGACGCATAAAGACTCGCGCTGCTCGGGTCGCCTTTTTGCTCAATAAGCAGTTTAAACTTTGATCTTCTGAGCCAGGGACAAAACGATTAAAACGCAAGAAAAGGAATTTCGCGAAGCGATGCGCAAAGCGTTAATGAGATGCGGGGTCTACGCATAATGGCTGTCACGCGCCGGCATAAGTATTTCAAGGCGTGGCCTTGTAACGATGAGCCGTTGAATGTTGGCATGACGAAGACACAATAGCACTGTTCGAGACGGGACTGCGTGTCTCGAATACATATACACCCAGATATATTTAGCTTCGTGTGAGGGGTTTATTGAACGCATATTAACGTGTTGTCACATTTTCTAGTGCATTTCAGTGAATGTTGAGGACACATAATGATAGTCAGCTCAGTTGTATAAGCCATGTGTCCTATAACCATCACTTATGTGAGACTGACTGTAAAGGAGACGTCATGGCTGGGCGGTTGGTGAATAACATAACCCTTTGATTGCTGATCACGACTATTGTTGTTTTTACCCTGTTTTAATAGTCGATATTAATCACTGATATTAGGAATTAAATTTTTGTTAAAACATCAAGATTTGTAAATGTTTGGTCTCAAATTAAAGAAATATGATTAATTTTCAACAACTTGAGGTTGTGGATCGCTCTAGCGAGACACAACCTCAAGTGGTTTAAAATTTAAATGAATTAACTTAGCAGGATAAGGGTTAATCCTTAGAACACTGATGTCGATTACAGTAGACATTCTGTGTTTTTATGAACACCTGTATAATCAGTTGTTAAAAGTAAAATATATGATTTTAATCTTGAAAAACTGATATATGTTGGGATTTAAATTTCGCAAATCACACAAATTTTCAGTCACTTGAAGTTGTGGATCGCGGTGATCTGGGAGTTAAAATCCAGACCTATGTTCTGCCCTAGAAACAAAAATAATATCAAATTGGCATTCAATAAATGATGGCACAATGATGATCCAGCAGCTAGTCCCCCACTCACATAATTCAGGGGTGGGGGGACTCGCAAATCCATCAAATACGGCGTAAATTCTGAATAATTAGGTCAGTGAAGTCACCGAGAAATGTGCCCGTCCCTCCAATGATCCATTACCACGATTAAAGTCCCATAATACAGGGATCCAGGCTTCCTCTCACCGTGGGAGGCAAATGTTCATTTATCCCCACATTCCGGTGATTCCGCATTATGAGATTTTTGCCACCGGCAGCTGTATCATGCAGCGAATAAGTAGGTCATGGACACGGCACCCAAGATGATTGGTGTCAAATCACAGTATTTTACTGTTCCTTGGATATGAAAGGGTGTATCTGCCACTGTACAAAGTGGCAGATACACCCTTCCATATATAGGTGTTATATTATGGGTATACAATCGACATGCAAAAGTATCTGCTACAGTTTGCCAGTAAACTGCATTTGATTTATTAGTAATTGTTTCTTGCTATAGATATTTGCACTCTGCAGAAACTTTCTGCTTATCTATTAAATAGATACGAGGATAATGTTCGAATTGTCTGATACAGCATACATTTTGTAAATACTACACATATTTAGCAAAAAATGTAACTTTAAATACAAATTAGTATGTATTGTTAAACAAATAAGATAATTACAATGTTAACGCAAATAATATTCATAAATTTGAAGATATCATAATTGATATTTCAACATTCAACATTTTAGAATAAAACAAACAATACTGTTAATCCCAGTGTAAAGTCACATGCAATATGATTTGTGCATACCGGTGTTATTTATTTTACTTTGTTATTGATATTATTTTATTATTATTATTATTTTGTTCTTTTTGTAGGAGCCCAAAACGTATTTTCTATTTAATTGCCAACATACATGATTTTCTACCAGATGACAATTATTCCAATTGTGTGTTTTGTATTCCGTTTGAAATAATTATATGAACGTAAGCGTTGTGGGCCACAACAATATTTTTCAACTCGCAAAATTAATTAACAATAACTTAAAATGATTCATCGTCAAGTACCTTTGCTGTAAAAATTGCACAAAACGAGTTGGCGATCGGAATTTTGGTCCAAGTCTGGTATTCTACCCCGACCAATTGAAGAGTGGTTCAGCCTGTCACATGACGAGATCGACCAATTACTGCCGTCATTCAGTGGTTATTTAAATTACGGGGTAGAATATCATAGGCTGCTTGGCCAGAATTTTCTATGAATATTTCGGATTTGATGTATATTTTCACAAAGGCCTCTAAATCAAGTTTAAAAATGAGAATTAATCATTATAATTTACGTTTCAATCAGAAATATACATACACGTACTAAAAATATTTGAAAACATAAGCGATGTGATACCTACTCATTTGTATAGTAGTCTATAAAATTTAGTGTGATTCAATAAACATTATGTTGAAAAAATATAAAGCAGCCAGTGCATTTTTTTATTTACATAAATATTAATCTGATCGTCTGAAATAAAAATAACTTAAAACATGCTTCCTTAGTTTTCTGTGTCATTATGCACATAGTCATAAGGGGTTAAAATTTGCAATGTATACTTTTCTTTAGTTTGTGTGTGTAAAATTACAAGGGGGCTAACTCAAGTGTTTATTTGTTATCCCTTGTTCCATGTGTATAGAAAGATGGGGGGGGGGGGAGGGGGAGGGGCAGGTCAACCCATTAAACACTCACGATTCCTCCAACTGTCATTTTGGATCCATAAAAACCTAAGGGTTTCAGAACGGACATTTTCCTGTCAAATTTATTTTTATGCTATGATTATGATCATTTTATTGTCACCCACTTCAAGGGATCTTCGCATACTACAAGTCCAGAATTGTCAAAACAATTCGCAGGTAGGCCTGGTGGTGGATTACAATTTCAACAGTAAATTCAGACCAGAAAGTGTTAACTTCGTGTATTTATTATATTTATTTGTGTGCATAATGACTAGGGCTATTGAGCACTGAGACTCCTTATTTCTCTGTATGAGGGGCGCTGAGGGTGCCGAGCATACAGAATAACAACTTGCTGCTTAGTCTGCTTTGAGTGTGACGGTGCAGACGAGGCAGCTCCGACAAAAAGGAGACGTTGTCCCAATGCTGGGTTGATGATGGGCCAACGTCGCAGACGCCGGCCCATCATTAACCCAGCATTTGGTGGGCGCCTGGCGTTTTCTGAGATCCCTGACTGGTTTTAGGACCACTTATTGCCCCATTCCGCCTCGTTTTTAACGGTACTAAAACCAAAAACATCCACGCCCGCTGCTTTCGCCGGCAAGTGAGCATAAAAGAGGGAATATAGCTCCGCCAAGTAGAGGCCAGCGGTAACGATATACTTGAAAAAATAAGCTGTTAAAAATAAACAGCTGTTTATATGCAGCGTTTTTGTACGTATTTATACGCGTGCAGGCAGAATGATAAGCCCACAAAAAATATTATGGCTTTCATATTTTGGGAATTCATAACTAATTGCTAATGATCATACAACGAATCATACACTGTTATATGTGGATATACTCTTGCAAATTGAAATACAGTTATATGGCTGGAATTTGTTAATGTCGAGTTTCAGATCGATACAATGAACTTACTGAGATTTTAATATGTGAATTAGAAAAAAAAACATTTTGTGTTGACATGATAATTACACACGTGAATACTGAAATAAAAAATATTCCCATAAAATGCTGAATTTTATTTCAGTTATAAACATTTTTATGTATATTTAATAGAGGCCCTGCAGTATACCTGTCAAAATATGATCTGTAGATTGTATCAAGCACACAGGTTAGCAAATTATTACATGTTATGTCGATTGGTTAACAGGATAAACTAAAGATAAACTAAGGATTAAATAAGGATGAACTAAGGATGAACTAAAGAGGAACACTATTAACTAAGGATAAACTGAGGTTGAACCAAGGAAAACGAGTTAGCAATGGGACGTATTTTATAAATTTGAACCTTCATTTTAATTTTATTTATTTTAGTAAAACAGTACAGTAAAACTACATGATCATTTATATCACGGCCACCATACTGGTCACCAGGGATAAAAAAACACCATACAGGGCCTGGTGACACTTATTTCCAGCTAACATTTAGACTGGTAAGAGTTTTACAGACAACAATACATTGTAAGTACTTGTAAAATATTCATCCCCAAGTATCCAGTCATAGATGTAATGCATTGTCAGAGCGTGTCCACTTTACCATGTTTACGGTGACACTATGGTTATGCAATAAAAAAGGCAATAGCTTACACCCGTAAGGATGAACACTAATATATGTTTCTATGACCTGATAAATGCGAAATAGCACACCAATTTAAAAAATAACCTCTCAAAACTGTGTAGACTTTGATACCAAACAACCAATGTATGTGTCTAGTAAATATAATTATTGATTTGTTGCGCATTATTATGTCTATGTGTGGACAGTATGCTATACGTTTAACTGATAGATATATATACATATGATTATGTTGCTTTGGAAAATATTATTTATATATACATAATCGTGAAATTAACTAACACAATTAGTAAAAAATAAAAAAATAATAACGACCATACACGTAATTACGTATGCATGCGATGACACAAGCAATGTAAAGCGTTGAAACATATATAGTGGTAATTATAATAGTTTTATATATACATGTACAAAGGGCCCAAATTTTATATCATTTCCCATTTTTTTCGAGCTATTCTAGAAATGTCATTGGAACATTAAATTAATAATCAAATAAGACAAGCTTTTAGACCATAATATTGTAATATTTCGTCGCCTCGGAGCTAAAGGATCCTATCTGCCACTCTGACGAGTGTCAGATAGGATCCTTTAGCTCCGAGGCGACGATTTATACTCTATGAAAAATTCAGGGCGATAATATTTTAGTTGGACGAATTATACATTTTCTGAGCATTTCTAAATTAGGTAACGATATTTCACTTTGGGCGAGATAGGGGTAATTGTCATATGCCGACGTTATCAGGTTATGTATTCTTAACCCAGCATTTAATTTGATGCGTAATAATGTATTGTGACGTGCATGCCTTCCTGGCTCATAGTCATACGGGGACCGCTCGCTTTTCCGAAGGCCCATTGTTCTGAAGGGCTGTTGTTCCGAAGGTCCGATGTTCCGAAAGTCCGGTGTTCCGAAGACCCGTTGTTCCGAAGGCTCGTTACTCCGAAATCAAGGTTCATTGTTCCGAAAACAAGATTTAACATCCCGAAAAAGAATGAATTTACATGGAAAAATATTGTTTTTTTTGTTTTTTATTCTGCGAAATAGTGATACATGTCTAAGTATATTGCACAGACCATATGGAATAAACTAAGTCTATGTCTATGTCTATGCGAATGTCATCTCACATATTTTTTATGTTTTGCTAATTTATTTATATTAATCAATAATGATAATTGTCTGAGCTGTTCTACGCTGTAAATAATCGAGTGCTGTTTGTCTTGGAAGTGTTGTCTCCTACATGGTTAGCACTGTGTCTAGATAGAACGATTGACAGTGATTTATATCACGATATCAGGGCTTATCAGCAATACCAGACGCTGATCCCAAGCTGATACAA
Organism: Flabesymbios commensalis; assembly: GCA_964017125.1. Lineage (NCBI taxonomy): Eukaryota > Metazoa > Annelida > Polychaeta > Terebellida > Flabelligeridae > Flabesymbios > Flabesymbios commensalis. Next base: position 15,421,950 of record OZ024918.1, on the reverse strand, counting down.
TGCTGGGAAGACGCTGGCCCAGCATTAAGCCAGATTATAGGAAATGCCTCGTGGTTTCGAGGTCATCAACGGCCTGAGGGCTGTGCTAGTTGGAAGGGGGGTAAGAAACCCTCAGGACTTGCAGAGATTGAGTGACAGGATCTTATCAGCTGTAGATATGAGCCGGATCAGTCAATTGGTTTTAGATATGATTCACATACTAGATTTGCTTTGTTTATGGCATAGACCCTGAGGCAGGATCTATGCCATAAACAAATCAAATATCGTGTGCGAGTTAATATAATAGTTATTAACGTTCCTCAGCGACAAAAATATGCTCTTTCATAGGCTGATATATTTAAATTTACATAAACGGATACCTAATAAAACATTAACCTTTCCAGAGCGGGGATCGACTTTAAACGTCAAAATCAGACGTCTGTAGACGTCAGATTCTGACGTATAAAGACGATCCGCGCTCTGAGAAAATTAAAATATTACCAATGGTCGTAGACCCATAAAATAGACACTCAAATGACTCCAAAAAAAGCTATAATTAACGATGATTTCAAATTGAAAAAAAACACTTGGTCTCAATGGTTTATACTAAAATAATTCCACGTTTTATTGGTTAATGACGACACTTTATTGTGTGGGAAGTTGTATCAATAAAGAGAATATTTTTCAAAGTAGTTTCAATGGAGAATTCTTCTAATTGTATAGTAGCCCATTACAAAAAAATAATATTATTTGTATCGTTGGACTGATTGTGATATATTGCATGATAAATGCGTTTTGTGTAGCTTCCGGTGGGCAATTTATCGCATTTTGAGTGTGCGAGCTGCATTCAGTGATTATTCATGACTTTGTAACTATTATGGTGACGGGGATGATTTATTGTATCCCTGTATATTGCGCTAACACCATATTTCCATTGATCGGTTTAATAATAAGACAGGTCATCAGATCTTATGGTCAGAGAATCACCCCGATGACCGGTGTCCGTGACCCAATCTACAACAATCTTAGCGGCAATTTCTGACCACAAATCCCAACTGGTCACCCCCCCCCCCTCCCGAATCAATTATTCACCCCGGCCTGTGGTCAGCTACTAATGGGGCAGATCGTGAGGGGGGCGGTCACTACTCACCACTGTCCAGCAAAACAAACAGCAGTAACTGCTCACTTTTCAAGCAACATTTACTGTTGTTTGCCTTCGAAATGCACCGTTGTCTTGCGTAGACAAACAGCATTAAGTGCTTACTTGAAAAGTAAGCACTTACTGCTGTTTGTGTACGCAGGTCACGCTGTCCAGCCGCCACGAGTCGCGTGCTTGCGGGCAATGTGCGCACAGGGACACATTCGGAGCATCTAATTGTGAGGAGTGCATACTTAAGAAACGCCAGGTTTTATACGGCAAACCCCGGACCCCCCGGAGTCCATTAGGCGCTCTCAGCTCCCTATAAACAAGCCTGCTTAGTTTGGATAACCTCACAATAGAGTGGCCTCCCCGTGTTTAGAATAGAAGCGAGCCACGGCGAATTTAGTCGCCAGAAATAAGGCGTTTTTCAACTTTATGAGCAGCGAGACACTTTTATGATGGCGGCCGGCTAGCGGCGGGCGGGCGGGCTGGCGGGGCCAGCCAGCCAGCCCACCCGCCATAATTTGTGGTGTAGTATTGAGTGATAAACAGCCTGGTATGTGCCGGTGCTCAAGACACACTCAAACAAGTAGAGAGGTAATAGAGATAGGGTATAGACGACTTACCTTATGCGCTCATCAAGCCACTATCCCCCTCCGAACACTCCACACCGCTCCCATTTAACCTGGAAAACACAAACACCAGTGATCACCAGCAAACCTAAGTTTCTTAGGGCCACAGCATTTTCTGTTCAATCCACAAACTTTAAGTTTCTATCTCTTTCGATATTTTTTTCTTTAGCCGGAACTATTTTACCAGCCATGCTGGTCGCAGTGATACTGGCTGGCGGGCCAATGAGAGGGGTTGTTTCATCGCGGAGCCCGGCTGGCATCGCATCGCCACGCGCCGTGGCCTCATCTGTGGCTTAGCTGGCGAGAGACGACCGGGGGAGGGTCTACCTAGACAGCCCGCCTGCCTGCCTACCCAACAACAAAGGCCGCCGCCGCCTGCGTGACACTGGCCTTACGTAATAGACGCGCTGGCACGCCAGGGATAGCATCCCGTGTCTCTGACTGTCGCCATGCCAACAACGTCAGCAGCCGGCTCAATATCAGCAGCACTGGTGAAATATACATTTCCAGCCGGTGAAATATACCCGTGCCAGACAGCGCCGCCCCTGGTCGATTTCATATCTCTGTGATGAAGTAAAAATCTGGTATAAACTAGGGTTTCTCCGTGACACTATCTGACAGACCAGAGCGATCATTTAGAGCAGTGGTCGATTTACGACTACGGTCGTGAGTTGTGTTATATCAAGGCAAACACGAGACGTTGAACCAATGTTGATTTAATGTTTGCCCAGCGTCGTAGACGCTGGGCCAACATTAAATCAACATTGAGTCAACGTCTCGTGTTTGCCGGGTTATGCGTTGTAGAGGGACATAATATTATAAATCATAGAATGTCCAATGCTGGTTTAAAATTGGGCCAGTGTCGTAGACGGTGGCCCAGGATTAGGCCAGCACTGGGTCAATACGTCGTGTTTTCTGGGATGCAACCCAACAGTTATATGACTTATTACAATGTGTCAACACAATGAAAACACGTATTTCATCTTCAACTTCAGACGAATAAATCAAGCCTTGTACATTACCTTGCAGTCCTCGAAAACAATAAAATAAATCATAATGCGATAGATAGAAGAGGAAACACTAGGCGTCGGCCCAATAAAGGCCTAGTGTTGAACCAGCGTCGTAGATTGGATCAAAGCAGAGAGCTAATGTATTATTAGCCCCTTGATCGAAGTCTCGAGGTTGTCGAGATATCAAATATCATGTTTATTTGTTATGTTGCCCTTACATGACATAATCGCATTTGTTTTCATTAATAGACACATACGCAAATACAAAATCAATACATGCACAATATAGTCATGATCGCTGAATATTTATTTGTCAGCATCACGAAAATGCGTCATACTTCGAATAAGAAATAAAGACATTTTTGAAGCACATGTTTTGTGTGGTATAATTGTGCAATTACGTGTACAGAAAAAATACGTGACTGTTTAAGACAGTTAATGACATATAAGGGTAATTTTCGAAGCGATGTGGGTTTTCTTTTTCTCTCCTCATTTAAAAAAAAAATAAAAAAAATACTCATTTCGTAATGTGACTGGTCGATCTTAACCAATCACTGAACGTCATATCGCGAAATACGTTGATGATGATTTCCAATTAATAAAAAATGGTCTCCATGGTTTATACAAAAATATTTCAGCGCTTCAAGGGTTAAATATATTTTAGACTGTTATTTTTTAACTTATCTGAACACTGCAATAAATAGCGCACTTTCACGAATAAAATAGCTATAGCATGTGTTATTGTAATAAATACACATAATCATTTTCATTGTTCTACTCTGACCTGAACATGCTATTAGAAATCGTTATATTCGATTTCATAAAATACATAGATGCATTTAAAATGTTTTACGCGTTCCAGAATAAATGGTAATATTCACAGATACTCAACTTAAAGGGATATTAATTTAAATATCAAGTTTTATCTCGCGACTGCTGCATCAGTGTTTATGTTTATAAAGACGTCAATTTAGATCTAGCATGCAAAGGGTTTTAAAAAGTTTGTTCGTCTTGTGATTTATCTAGGTGATAAATAATTTACGTGATTGCGTGTGATTTAAATGTCACAAGATGAGAACGCCTTTAACCCTTTAACCGCCGGTGACGCTTATATTTGGGTTTTTAATTTTTATTGGCACATTAAGTACCACCTTTGAAACATGTTAAAAATAAAATGTGACATCAATCAGCAATATTTAAAAACAGTTGACCTCCATTTTGTGAAATCTTGATAATTTTCACTCACTTGAAGTTGTTGATCGCGTCAGCGAGACACAACTTCAAGTGCATGGGTGAAAATTCAGATTGAAGAATCTGGCGGTTAAAGGGTTAAATGATAGATGGGGACACATTCCGTACATCTGTCTTACAACAACGTCAACTCGGCTTGTCTGACCACGCCGGCGATAATATAATACAATTATAAACCATTACACCTAAAACATCAATGGCTCATATGTCAAATGTAAAGGGTTTTGAAGAAAGTGAATATTCAGCGGGAATATATAGATCACCCATTACTTTGAACAACGGTACTGGCCCAGGCTAAAATCATCAAAAAGTCGGTGATTTTGTTTTGGCTTCTTAATATGACCATATGATGTAAACATGTCCATAGACTAGAACTACAAAAATGTTTTTTTAATTTTTCTGCTGTGCATTCACCAGTTAGGCTAGATATAAAGACGTAATTCCTGATTTCTAATTATTGACAACCATGTCAAAAATAGGAAATAGGAGAACTTCGTCTCTATATCCAGCCTAACTGGTAAATGCGCAGCAGAAAAAATTAAAAACTTTAGCAGTTCTAGTCTATGCACATGTTTACATCATATGGTCATATTAAGAAGCCAAAATAAAATCACCGACTTTTTGATGATTTTAGCCTGGGCCAGTCCCTTTAATAGTTATATCAAAAAAACATTTTATTTTGGATAAAAAATATATAGCTTGTCTTACTATTTTGTAAGAAATAGTACCTAACATTCAGAAAAATATCATCCTATATAACATTTAAATGTTCAATGAATAGTCTCTTTCAATATATATATTAATAATCTTCTAAATTATAATAATTTTGAAGTAGAAAAAGTAATTACACTCGACCTCTAACACCAGTCATTCCACTAAACACACCGATTCAAGACGGAGATTAATAACCTATGCATATATTCTGCTCTACAAAGACAAAATACAATATCTTCGTAACCCTTTAACCGCCGGTGCCGCATATATTCGGGTTTTCATATTTTATTAGCACATCAAGTACCACCTTTCAAACATGTAAAATGATAAAATAATGTGACATCAATCAGCACTATTTGAAAACAGTTTACCTCATTTTTGTCAAATCTGAATAATTGTCGCTCACTTGAAGTTGTGGATCGCGTCAGCGATGCACAACTTCAAGTGAGTGAAAATTCAGATTAAATAATTTGGCGGTCAAAGGGTTAATAAAAAATTGTGCTGATACTGTAGTTTAGGTTTGTGCGGCTGCATTGATAATGTTATTAACCATCTGACAGCTAATCATGACACTAGTCCTTTTTAATATGTTTTATAAGCCGGATAAATCACTGTTATTTTTAATAAAATGACTCTTTAAACATAAAGATTTGTAAACATTGGACTCATATTAAACAAACATGAGCAATTGTCAACCACTTGAGGTTGTGGATCGCGATTATCAAAAATACACACTGAAAAAAGTTCCATCTTCCAACATACAACTTATTGTACTGCATGAATCAATGCAATTTAACACAGTAATAAGAGATGTATAAATTATTTCATACATCAACTTGCAGGATTGCCTTAATATTGCTCCTGATTATCATAGAGGCAAAGTAGTAATTACTGAAAGTTCATTAATATGAAGTAACACAAGGCGTTGAAATGATGGTGGTTCAATGTTGGACCAATGTCGTAGACGGCGGGCCAGCATTAAACCAACAGTGTTGCAAAGTCGTGTTTTTGCAGGAATTTTGTAATGTAATGTGTAAATAAATTGTCTATTCTAGACGAGATTGAGTCCACATTCCATGCCTAGCTCAGATAGTGGGGAGCTAGATAACATATCGCTCACCTATACTCGCTTCTCTAGGTCACACATCAAATGTGCCTATTGACCAGCCTCTATGTCAAAGGTTATGCTTGTGCAATTTTTAAACTTGTTTAATCATGGTCATGTTCCGTTCTTGTATAGTATAATTAATAGAGATAAATATAAATCGTCTTGGATTTACTACCCTTTAATATATGAAATTGACTACCCTCTAGTGTCTAGGATTGACTACCTTCTAGTATCTAGGATTTAATAGCCTCTAGTGTCTATGATCGATTACTCTCTAATGTCTAGGATTGACTACCTTCTAGTGTCTAGGATTTAATAGTCTCTAGTGTCTAGGATTGACTACCTTCTAGTGTCTATGATTGATTACCCTCTAGTGCATAGGATTGAGTAGCCTCTAGTGCATAGGATTGATTACCCTCAAGAGTCTATCATGTTTATGATTGACTACCATCTGGTGTCTAGTATTGACTACCCTCTAGTGTCTAGGATTAACTAGCTTCTAGTGTCTAGGATTTATTACCCTCTAGTGCATGGGATTTACTAGCCTCTAGTGTTTAGGATTTACTACCCTCTAGTGTATGGGATCGATCGACTAGCGTCTACTGTTTAGGATTGATTACCCTCTAGTGTCTAGGATTTACTAGCCTCTAGTGTCTAGGATTTATTACCCTCTAGTGTTTAGGATTGACTAGCCTCTAGTGCATAGGATTGATTAGCCTCTAGTGTTTAGGATTGATTACCCTCTATTGTCCACTATTGACTAGCCTCTAGTGTATAGGATTTACTACCATCTAGCGTCAAGGATTGATTACCCTCTACTGTCTAGGATTGACTAGCCTCTAGTGTCTAGGATTGACTACCCTATAGTGTATAAGATTGACCACCCTCTAAAGTTTAGGATTGAATACCCTCTATTGTCTACTATTGACTAGCCTCTAGTGTATAGGATTTACTACCATCTAATGTCAAGGATTGATTACCCTCTAGTGTCTAGGATTGACTCCCTCTATTGTCTAGGATTGACTACCCTATAGTGTATAAGATTTACTACCCTCTAGTGTTTAGGATTGATTACCCTCTATTGTCTAGGATTTATTAGCATCTAGTGTGTAGCATTTACTACCATCTAGTGTTTAAGATTTACTAATATACCCTCGCGTATCTATAGATTAATGAATACATTTAGTATCTAGAATTGACTACCCTATATTGTCTATAGGATTGAGTAATATCTACGTATGTATAGTTATTCACTGCAGCTCTGGGCTGTAACATTTTAATTTTCAGTCACTTGAAGCTGTGTCTTAGTACCGATTCACAACTTATATTAGTGAAATTTAGCTCACAATGTATATACGCGTCGAACAATTATTTAGGACGTCTAGCTCTTGTAAAAAAACCACCACACATATAATATTAACCCTTTAACCCTTCAAACCGCCAAAATATTGAATCTGAATTTTTACCCACCTGAAGTTGTGTCTCGCTGTCGCGATCAACAACTTCAAGTGAGTGAAAATTATTCAGATTTGACAAATTGGAGGTCACTTCTTTTCAAATCTTGCTGATTGATGTCACATTTTATCTTTAACATGTTTAAACGGTGGCACTTAATGTGCTAATAAACGATGAAAACCCGAATATATGCGGCCGCGGCGGTTAAAGGGTTAAGCCCTCGCGATTCATTAAACCATCATTTTATATCCCTGTAAACAGACCTAATTTTCCTACAACTAAGGGTTTTATAATGAAAATTTGCATGAAACTGGTTTACCAATAAATAACATTTTTCTTTAATTTGTTACCTACCTCAAATTATCTTCATCCACTACAATTCGAGAATTGCGCCAGCAAATCGGGGCTTGTAGTGGATGAAGATGACAATGGTAAATTCAGGCTTGAAAGGGTTAACCCGTACAACGCTGAGATATATTTGTATAAATAATAGAGAACAACAGGTTTTTTCGACTAAAAATGTCTTAGCTATCTCTTTCTGCTTCATTTGAATACGGCCATTATATATTTTATTTATTTATTTAAGTGCGTGGACCGAATTAGATGTTATAATCTGACATTAGACAGTCCCTGTACTGAAAGGGTTACATATTTACAAAATACAAACGGATAAGACAAGTAATCGCAGTTATCTAAGGGTACATATCGAAGGCTGGTAACAATGTCCTAGTACGACGAAAAAAATGCACCCTAGACCATTCGTCCCCTTGGATATGAAAGGGTGTATCAGCCACTTTACAAAGTGGCAAGTACACCCTTTCATATCAAAGGGGCGATGTATCCACTCATGGACTGCGCTGTATACTAGAAAATGTTGTGGTGTATTCAAACATGTACATACACAACCAGTAATATACTCTTATTTCTGAGACAATACTGAATCCACATAAGGAATGTCGATGACAATACTGCAACACATGCAAAGACAAAACAGTATCTGCTTACTTTGTTAGTAGCCAGATACTGCGTTTTGGTTTTACGGATGCTATTGGTTTACATTATGAATTTATCACGTCATAATGTATAGGCATACAATTGTGGAATATATGGCAGATACTCGTATAATAAGGACATTGAAGGCCATGGTATAATCGCAACCTGCACTTAGATTATAGCTACACAATTTGGCTACGCCCGTCGGTATAATTAATATTCAGCAATAATTAATTTGAAGCCTAGACTTCAGCACAATATTTAATTTGCAGCCTAATGATTACTGAAAGTACGTTTTCTTTCAGTCCGCTTGTGATGACACGCTAATTCCATTGCGAAGCCATACATAATGTGCAAACATTTTAATCGGTTTATGTTTCATGTGATTATATACACCATGATTTGAACTCGTTGACAAATCAAGAGTTTAACTCATTGAAACAAAAAAAGATTATTTTAACAACCATATCCCAGCAAAGACGAGACATTCAGCCAATGTGCCGTCTACGACGTCGGCCCAACATGGAAAGGGTTGATTATATAGGAATCAAAATGTCACCAAAAAATTCCCGGTGGTATGTGATGGCTATGTGAAGTATGAGGAAGCGGAAGTTGATAGATCAGCTATCATGGAAGATTTTCGAGATAATGAGAAACACGACTTAAAACGGCCGACTGACGGCTATTTTAGATTTTATTAGTGCGAAATTTGTCATGGGTTATCCTTGTGTGAGACCTTACATTTTGTTTTATATTCATGGTCCAGCTATTTTGCTTTTTTTTTTGAGTCACGTAAATATCACAAAATTACTCAAATTTAAAATGTCCGCTAAACGGCCGTTTTGAAATTGTTTGCTGACAAAAGTTAATCAGGTCATTGGCTGACATAGCTGAGCATATTTGCCAAAACTAAAAAAGATGTGATGGAAACTTTTGCATGAAACGCGCTAACGAGCATATTTCTTCGTTAGTAGTAATTTAAGGGTTGATTATATGGGGATCAAAATGTCACCAAAGTAATTCCCCAGTCGTATGTGATGGCTATGTGAAGTATGAGGAAGCAGAAGTTGCTAGATTAGTAGCTATCTTGAAAACAAATAACTGCGGCGGCGGCGGACCGTGTGGAATACAGTAAGCAGCCCGCCACCGGCGAGGGCTGCTTATTAACTGGGGTAAAAATCTTAGCTAAGCAGACCATGAGGAAAAAATCTGCAATATTGATTACACTTAACACGTGCGATTTCGATCATTTTGTAATGGTAATCTGTAGGCCCCTAATAATAATTATACCGTTAACCATTTAACGGTGAAAATTCTTTTATATGCGTTTTATTAGACGCTCACATCACTGTCGTTTGGAATGAAATAAGTGTTTAACCCTTCAGCCGTCAAATCATTCAATTTGAATTTTTACCCACTTGAAGTTGTGTCTCGCTGACGCGATCCACAACTTAAAGTGAGTGAAAATGATTTAGATTTGACAAAATGGAGGTCAACTGTTTTCAAATCTTGCTGGTTGGTATCACATTTTATCTTTAACATATTTAAAATGTGGTACCTAATGTGCTAATGAAAAATGAAAACCGGAATATATGCGACACCGGCGGTTAAAGGGTGAAACATCAAAATCTGCAAATATTTAGTCTCAAATTAAGCAAGTATGTTGAATTTTAACCCACACAAAGTTATGGATCGCAGAGGCAAGACAAAAAAAATTCGACTTATGAACATTTAACTTTTAACCGCCGGTGCCGCATATATTCGGCTTTTCATTTTTTATTAGCACATTGAGTACCACATTTTGACCATGTTAAAGATAAAATGTGACACATTTTGCATATGTCAAAGATAAAATGTGACATCAAGCAAGATTTGAAAAGAGTTGATCCCTATTTTGTCAAATCTGAATAATTTTCACTCACTTGAAGTTGTGGATCGCGTCAGCGAGACACAACTTCAAGTGGGTGAAAATTCAAATATTGAATAAGGGTTGAATTGGGGAATTATTGTAAGAGATGCTTTACCTGTTTTAAATTCGCTTAGCTGCTTTACATATCCCCATATCCCTTGCTGACTCGTTATTTATGGTACACTTGTTGCTCTAACGTGAGGCGTACACCAGCAAAATAAAAATACAATGAGCTCAATGTATCTTCGATAGGTTATATAGCGCTGAGAGTAAGTCTAAAATAAAGCCAAGATGAGATGGAGACGAGGCAGCGAGTGACGAGGGAGGTATGGCAAGCCATCGATGGCAAGCAGCAGTGTATACATATAATAGTACCAGACCACTGATGTCGAATATGGTGGTCTGCGAAGCCAAAAGGCAGTATCTGCTTACTTGTAAAGTAAGCAGATACTGCCTTTTGGTTTTGCATGACAGCATATTCTATGTGTGTTTAGCACGTGTGTAACTACTTTTTACGAGTAAAATATGTTTTAAATCTTAAAACAATGATATTATGTTGGGACTAAAATTTCACAAATCTGTGGAGCTTAATAGCCCTGACCCCAATGTTTCACCTAGCTAGCTAATACAATGAAGTACGAGAGACGGGGTCTTATATAACATTATTTCACTGAGTTGCAATTAAAAGGGTATCCGATGACGTCACTGCGTTTCACAGAATATAAAGCCAGATGACCAAAACATCAAGCCAGTGGAGAGGTGTAAAATATAAAATGTAATTCATGTTTTTTTCTTGTGAACTGTTGCTATAGCGTTTTATTTGTTAAAATAACGAAACAAAACGTCTTTACAATATAGAAATTATAACGAATCTGGGCGCAGCCAATGCACATATTCCGTCTGTTAGTGTGCAAAGGAACATCAATGTGATATGATAACTTGTTATTATCACTCACTAACATTTTCCTGTGACAATCCATTTACCATACGATCAAAGACAACAGTCTAAAATAACACATCAATGATCCGCTGGTCTTGTAAGCGTATTTTATATGTAATATTGGCTTGATGACGGGCACAGCGGTCAAAGCCTGCGTGGAGCTATTGATGGATCGTACAGTAGACTACAAACTCACCAGGTGGCGCTGAAGTGCTGCATACAGTACTAACAGTTTACTAGTGTCGAACGCAGGTTCCCAGCAAACATGAGACGTTGACCCAGCGTTGGTTTACTGTTGGGCCAGCGTCGTAAACGGTGGGCCAACGGTAAACCAACGCTGGGCCAACGCCTCAATAGGCCAATTTGTGTTAATAAAATAAAATACAAATCCGAAAATTGAAACAAAAAACGTATTTTTTCTAAATCCTGTAAAATGCCAAGTACAACACAATCAGCTGTGACAATGGTGACTATTAGAACTTTATGACTTGAAATATTTTAGAGCACACACAGTGACACCATGTATATTTTGTCATTAGTTGACGTTTTTGTATTGTTTATTTGTATTGTTTAAGCAGTATATTATAGCACTTAAAACCAAGGCAAATGGTTTGAATGTTCAGAACTATTTTGTCTCAAATTTATATTAACTATGTACATGAAAAAACCCGTTGACAATTATATTTAATTTACATTCGCCATTGAGGGATCCCGTATAGACTCCGCCATTGAATTTCAATATTGTTGAGAGAAGGTTGCACTATATAAGTCAATATTCATTATACTTGTTTCGAGGTCATACATTTACCATTATTACTCTTGTGCAAACTAAGATAGTATCAATTAACCCTTTGAGTGCTAACAATTTTTGCATAAACCGTGGCGACCGAAGGGTCTTTTTAAATTTAAAATCATTATGAATGTCTTAGTTAGCTCTTTCCGATTCATTTGAATACCTATATTATGGGTCTACGACCATTAGAAATATTTTTACTCTTACAATGACGTCAGAATCTGACGTCTACAGACGTCGGATTCTGACGTCTAAAGTCGATCTCCACGCTGTAAGGGTTAAACTGATTATTGTGTTGTAGATGCTCAGTTAGTCATGCTATTTCAATTTGGGAAGTATCAATTATTTTTATAAATATAAATGTTCTTCATTTAGAGCTGGAAATTACGTTAGGGATTCCAGCTTTGAATGAAAAATAGAAACTAACAATTCAACGAGAGAATCGTTAACCTGCAAACTATAGGAACAAAATAATAAGTTATAATGCGTCTTCTATTGCAATGTGTCATTAAATTATGTATTGCTCCATGCCAAATTTTCGATAAATCCATGCAAATTTAATTTGTTAAGTTGTTCGGAGTTAATGGTTTTATTCTTAACTTTCAAACTAAGAACAAATCTTTCCAAAATCGAATAAATAGATACGTTACAATAAAACCCTACTATTATGACTCAATTTAATATTTATAGATACCAGTTCTAGAATTAGTTATAAATAATTATTCAACACAAAAATTACTGGTTTTCAATTACGTATGTATTTGAAATCATCGAAAAGTCTTAGTTAGCACTTTCCGCGTCATATTATTACCAATGTTATGGGTAAATATACGACCACTATAAATATTTTAATTCTTTCAGTGCGGGGATCGTTTTTATATGTCAGAATCTGACGTCTACAGACATCAAATTCTGACGTATAAAGACGGTCACCGCGCTGAAAGGGTTGACCTTATAATACTTTATATATATATTTAATATTAAAACTACCATAATACGTCGATGCGTATTAAAAAACACGGGTTTCGCGTAAATTATTTTAATCCATACTATATTACTTATAAATATATTATTACTACTTATAGTATTATTACTTATGTTATTGTAATCCTTTTGATACTACTTGACTACGCATATATCATAGCATATGTGATTTTAGAGGCCAAGACAGTGAAGTCCCCAGAATTATTCTGCATAAATAAATTATTCAAATTATTATTTTCTGCTAATAGCTAATAACCAGTGGACAAAAATTATATAACAATACTCACAGAACAAGTCATCTTGACATATATCTCAAAAAATTATATTGCTAAAATAAAATCACTTCCTGGACTTTAAATTATGTCTTGTAAATGCTGGTCCGAGCTTGACGTGAACTGCATGGTTCAACGTCAGAGATGGACAGCATAGCAAAAGCTGTGGTTTTCAATGCTGGTGGTCAGTGTACACTGAGAGCAAAAAATTCATGAAAAATGTGAGGGTAGCCCTATTTAGATGATTATTCCACCTATAAAGACAGTGATTTAAGTCTCCACGTTGAGGCATTATTCTAATGAGATGTAAATCTGTCATTACAGAATGATATAAAAATAATTGACCGAACAATAACGCAGTAATTCATTGCGCAATCGATCGTACGCGCACACAGAATCTGTTATTACGGACTAGTAAATGCTAACCAGTTACTTTTTTTAGCTTTGAAACGGTATAATACATTTATAATTATCCGGAACAGATGAATACGATATAGAAAAATAGCGCAAATGCAGTAATTCCGTGCAAAGCCAAAAGGCAGTATCTGCTTACTTTACGCACAGAGTATAAGCTAAGTGATGATCTCAAAGATGTAACAAGCGAGAATTGGATAATTGTTAAGAACATCATTTTAGGTTACAATAATTGTAGCCTTTATGATAATAATCATATAGTCAATTATCCAATTCTCGTTACATTACCAAAGACTTTGTTACAAAAAACATTAATATTTCACTCTGTTTTTCTACAAACCCCACACCGAGAGGTAGCTTGCTCGGCCACAGACCGCCAGGGTTCGAATTTTGAATCCTGTCAGGACGACAGTGTCATCTCATTCATCTCGCCACTCTCAGGTGGTTTTCTTGGCCCAGTTTAGCCAATGTGCAAAAAGGTGACCAAAAGCCCAATTCATTTAATTTTACAGACCCCACTGGCAGTGAAATAGATGACAGCGGACACACTGCGGGGAGCGGAAGTTCCCAGCAGACACGAGACGTTGACACAATGTTGGCTCACTGTTGGCCCAACGTCGTAGACGGTGGGCCAGCAGTGAACCAACATTGAATCAACGTCTCGAGTTGACTGTTACTTAGGACGTCGGAGGATTTACTGATGCCCAGGCTAATTGTTGCTGTCTTTGGAGATCCCTCGAGTGTTATTATCTCTATGCTTCGTCTCCAATTACATTGTCATCAGTTCCACTAAATGACTAAAATGTAGGCTAGTCCCCAAACTGATGACTGGCGACATAAATTCTGGATTTCACGCTAAATTTGGCGGTCGTATGTCTTTATTATTGGCGTACACCTCAATCGACATTTGACCTTCATTATATTTAACTACACCCAGCAGAGCGACCCCCCTCCCTCCTCGTGATGCACCACCAGACAGAAGGATACCCAACAAACGTGGGATATCGACCCAATATTGCGTTAATGTTGGCACGCTGTGCCAACATTAACGCAATATTGGGTCGATATCCACGTTGACCCAACATCAAACCAATATTGTATAGATTTCTCCAGCTCAAAAATAATGTTGCTATGTTTTTGGGCACACCCCATCAAATATTTTTAAATTAACATTGTCTTAACTTCCTATCATTTCCAGTAGAAAAGTTAAGGTCATCCCACCTTTTCTAATGAAAATAAGAGAAAATCTATAAGATTATCTTAAATTTAAGATTTGCAGTGGGATGGGCCCCAAAACCCATACAGATCTGCTGAACTATTTATATCTGGCACCAGTAAGACAATATCAATTAATCTCGTTAGGGGTTTTCCCATATTCGTAAACATCATTATAATAAAGATTATCATAGTATATAAATAATTGCGGGTAAGTAGTCATATTTGGCAGCAGTAAGATCATAGCTGAGAAAAATTTGGGGGCTGGGTTAATTGTATAAACCATCTTATAATAAGGATTATTTGTATAATAAAGAATATTTGTCTCCATTTTGTTCAATTCGTTGTGGAAACAAATATACACTCAGTATTTGTTTTCATTCATTTTAAAAATAAAGTCAATATGCTTCACAATATGTAAAATATTCTATAAAAATAATAGTGCATAATAATTATTTCAATAATGAAACATTCAATTTCATCTACTGTCCCATTTGCATAAAATATGACCCTTTGTAGCAAAAAGAATGGTATTAGATTTTATAATTAGCAGCATGCACATATATCGTATAATGTGAAAGCTGCATCACATTACAAAAACATTACTGTCAACACAATCCAAATCACACATTGTACAGAAGATAATTGAATATCAGATGCTAAAATGAGTGATAATGTGCAAACTAGAGAAAATGAGTTTATTATTTCTTCATGGAATAATAAACCCGTTTTTCTCCCTAGCTTGCGTATTACGACTAATTTTGTCGTAGATCGTCACGTACGCCTTTACATTTTGATGGCCAGGGTACAGCTTATATATAGTTATGGACGAACATTAGTCATTTTGCACAGGGCCCGTATTCTTGTACAAGTTACGATATATCGTAGGCTTTTGATTGGTCGAGATGGCCATCTCGACCAATCAGAAGCCTACGATATATCGTAACTTGTACGAGAATACGGGCCCCAGACCTTAAGACTTCAAGCGCTAAGCCCGACTATGATCATATTTTTCAATATTGTTTTATCATGTTAAATATTTAAGTTTCTGTGATGTAGATTGATGTTCAATAAGTGGCAATTGTAAATGTTTACTCTGAAATTAAAATATGAATAATTTTCATCCACTTGAAGTTGTGGATCGCGGAAGCGAGACACAGCTTCATGTTGGTGAAAATTCCAATTAAATACGATGTTGTTTAATATTGGAGCAAAGATTGACTTCAACCCTAAGGATGGATAATGTAACAACTTGTTCGATAAAACAAGAACCGCATAATGTCGGCTAGGCATCATAAAACATCTAATATTTACAGTTTTTATTTATTTCATGAAATAAACATAGAATGTTTTATTTGGCATATAATAATTAAGCGGATTTACATAAATAGGCCTCATTTACACGCTTGATGAATAGTGCTATGGCGCCATTTGGTGATTAAAATGAAATTATAATACGTGCCGTAGTATCAAATGTTGTAGTATTCCTTTCTGAATCCATATGAGACAGTTGCTCATATTATTTTTGTGAGAATGATGCTGATTCAAAGGCGCAATTGTGATTTTAAAACTACAAAAAGCACATAACGTGAAATATCAAATCAGTTAGATGTTGAGAACTACACCTTGACAGATTAGAGCACCCTGCTCTGGAAGAATTGAGATTTTATTCACAGCTTAATTAGTATTTGTAAATAATGTTTCGAGTCTTAGAACTTGAGTGTTACTGTTTTTCATCCATTTGGAGATGGAATTGCAAACGCGATTTCCGTCCAGGTCATGTATTCTACTCTCGACCAGTCGAAGAGTGGTTCAGCCTGTCACATGACGAGATCGGCCAATCACCGCCGTCATTCAGTTGTTATTTGAATTAAGGGGTAGGATATGAGATTTTGGCCCAATTTCCAGCTCCTAATGACGAAAAATATTACTATTTACGAGATATTGAGCACCTCTCCGCAAATCAATTTGCAATTTTAGTTTCATTTTATTTGGTGTGAAATATGCTTGAAACCTATATAATACATGGGCCTAACAGCACAATGAGCCAATGTTAGATCAATACTGATCCAACGTCTACCACGCTGGCCCAACATTGAACTAACATCGGGTCAATGTATCGTGTTTGCTGGAATTTACAACAAACCCAGCAGACACAAGACGCTGAATCAATGTTGGTTTAACGTTGGTCCACCCGTCTACGACGCTGAACCAACGTTAAACCAAAATTGATTCAACGTCTTGTGTCTGCTGGGAACGTCTGCTGGATGTTATATAGACGTTGTATGAGCACACGGGACACCTCTCACACCATCCCGGAATAATATCCCTAGAATCCAGGAAATAAAGCCGGTCCTCATGCACGCGCGCACACACCCATATGTAGGGCTCGGTGGGACGCATAATGGACAGCGCACCCGTTGACGCGGCGCCAGGGGGTCAGTTAGGATCAATGTTTCTTGTCCCCCCCCCCATCATCCCCCACCCCCTTGACCGTCCTGCCAGGGAGCTATGATCGATGCCAGTTCTTCAGGGGGTAATGAAGAGAAACAGGAACAGGTAACAAATGGAAAGTCGCTGGAGGGAGTGTGCACTATATCTGGACTGGCTTAAAGGTCTTTCTCATCACATCCATCTGTTAATATATGATTATAACCATTACAATGCTGAAATATTTTTGTATAAACCATGGAGATCAAAGGGTTTCTTCAAAATCCTCATAAATATCTTAATTGGGTCTTTCCGCTTCATTTGAATACCTATGTTATGGGTTTACGGCCATCATACATTATTAATTCCTTCAGTGCGGAGGAGATCGACTTCTGACGCCCAACATGTCTAAACACTGACACATGGATAAGGATTGTATTTCACTACATATTAAACACTATAAAACCAAATATTTGTTATCGTGGCTGTGTATATACAGTGCTCCAAACTGTTCAAAGGAATGGAGTGTACATTGCTGTCTATGGTACTGTGCACTATAAAGAAGCCTTGGAGACATGCGAAATAATGGCTTTGGGCTTCCTTCTGTCGCGATATTGCCTCTATGTGCAGAAAGCGACGTAATGCAATGTCCACTCCCTCACTCATCATGGAGTGGATTACAGGTCACTTGGGTCTTTCCGTTTCATGAGATTATGTCGGCCACAATCGCGTATTCACGAATTAAAAACCAAATGCAGCGGAATTTTCAGTTTGGTCTGATTCAGTAATTCGAATTCATGTAAATCGTACTGTTACTTTTTTATGTTGGGCCAGCATCGCAGACTGTGGACCAACATTAGAACAACATTGGGTTCACTCCTCGTGTTTGCAGGGATGGCAGGTGAGATACGGACCAAATGTTGGAATAATGTTGGGCTACCGTCTGAGACGCTGGCCCAACATTAAAACAACATTCGGTCAACGCCTAGTGTTTGCTGGGACAGCGAAGCAGGCACATAACGACATCCAAGCTATGCATGAGTACACACAACGCATGCGGATTAGGAATTAAAAGGGGTCCACTAAAGCAGATGTAATATGGATACATAATAGCCTGGCAGTCAGATTATCCGTGGTCCAAAGGCAAACAGCAGTAACTGCTTACTTGAAAAGTAAGCAGTTACTGCTATTTGGCTTTGCAAAAATTGTCAATCAGAGATGCATGGTGAATGTTGGCTGTCGTGATGATGCTACATGTTCCATTGTAACACGTGTGAATGGATCAGGTTAAAACAAAAAGAAGTGTTTTATATTCCACAGGAATACGAATTTATTAGTGCTTGTTTTCCAGCACTATGACAATGGAGCGTGACTGATTGTTAATGGACGTAATGATAGGGGAAAAACTGTGTTGCAAAATGTAGGCCGATGTGCACAAGATGATAAACAAATGATTATATCACAAAAACATAAAAAAACGTGTAAAAAACAACACCAAGTCGGTAAGCGTAAAAATCGATAAATGAATCGATCATCAGACGTCAGATTCTGACGACTAAAGTCGGTCCCGCGTTGTAAGAGAAAATACATCAATAATGGCCATAGATCCATAACATAGGTATCCAAATGAACCGGAAAGAACTGACTAAGATATTTCTGATCATTTTAAATTGTAAAACCTTTTGATCTCCATGGTTGAACGAAAGTATTTCAGTTTTTTAACTCACAGTGATTTGGAATATGTTTAAATTTCTAGGTGGGTAACGATTTAATATAATAACAGCTATACATTTTTTTAATACTGCAGTGCGAAGGTAAATAGTCCGTATCTGTTTATTTGTAAAGTAATTAATATGCGGCCTTTTTGGTATAATAATATCGTCTCATTGGAGTTAAAAGGTGCTAAACTGCCACTTTGTAAGATGGCAGTTTAGCACCTTTTAACGCCGAGGGTACGATATCATTTATTAACCCTTTAAGGCCAAATCACGATCATATCCGTTGTTACAATTTGTTTTATATTATTAACAAATGAATTACAATCTTAACAACAAGCTGGAAATAAAACGTGACAATCAGCAATATTTCAACATCGTTTACCTCCACTTTGTCGAACCTGAATAGTTTTCATTCACTTGAAGTTGTGAATCACATAACTTTAAGTGAGTGAAAATTATAATAACATATGGTTAAAGATTAAATACATGTCAGTGACGTTGCTTTGTGTAATGTATTAGACTAGTGTATTACAATGCCATTATTTAGTAGCATACAGTAGTATACCGCGTTGATATTATGTATGATTAATAAGCTAGTATGTTTCAGAGTTATGTATATAATAGTATAAAAATTGTATATAGTATAAAAAACATTGCTTATTGTGACTGCGCAGAGGGATATTAAATTGAGATATTGTATTTTTATAAATTTGGATATTGAATTGAGATATTGTATTTTTATAAATTTGGATATTGAATTGAGATATTGTACTTTTATAAATTTGGATATTGCATTGCCATTTAACCCTTTAACCGCCAAATTATTCAATTTGAATTTTCACCCACTTGAAGTTGTGTCTCGCTGAAGCGATCCACAACTTCAAGTGAGTGGAAATTATTTAGATTTGACAAAATAGAGGTCAACTCTTTTCAATTCGTGCTGGTTGATGTCACAGTTTATCTTTAACATATTTAAAATGTGGTACTTAATGTGCTAATACAAAATGAAAACCCGACTATATGCGGCACCGGCGGTTAAAGGGTTAAAGTTACACTGAAATTGGTTACTATCATACATAACACTGGCATTGCTTAGTATTATACATTATAAATCACACTAATAGTGTTTTGTGTTGAGATTAGTATATAAAACTTACACTATTTAGTACCCAGCATTAGTATTATATCACACAGTGACATTGGCATTGGTTAGTATCAAACATTAGTGTATCACACCCACACTGGCTAGTATCAAATTATCAACTAGTATGCCACCCTGATATTGGTTAGTGTCATCAAGTAAAATAGATTATATTTCCCGTGATGTCATACATTAGTATTTCATACTTTCATTTATGAGTACCATACATTAGTGTATCACCCTGACATTGGTTAGTATCATACGTTAGTACATCACATTGAGTAGTGTCATGTATTATTATATCACACTGACATACTGACATCGATTAGTATCACTATATGGCACTGGTATTCAGTGTCATATACGTCCCAGCAAACACGAAATTCTGAACCAATCATGGTTTAATCTTGGGCCATCGTCTACGACGCTGGATCAACATTAAACCTACATCGGTTGCATTTCTAGTGTTTGTTTGTACATATGAACATGTATATAATGCTAATTTAAATCAGAGTTCTCTATGGGAGGACACCAAACAATAACGAACATTCACAATAGTCTGATAATGACCGGTGCTGTAGGCTATAACGCACACCT
This sequence comes from Flabesymbios commensalis, assembly GCA_964017125.1. Classification (NCBI taxonomy): domain Eukaryota; kingdom Metazoa; phylum Annelida; class Polychaeta; order Terebellida; family Flabelligeridae; genus Flabesymbios; species Flabesymbios commensalis. The sequence continues at coordinate 15,401,254 of OZ024918.1, read as the reverse complement.
GGGATGATTTATTTGTTATGTACAGCTTGGCATGTACACACAGCGACACTTGGGCGCACAATAGACACTGTTGTTATTAACTCTTTAAGCCCTAAGAAGTACGACTATCATCGTTTTAAATCTATTTTATTAGATCGTTAAATGACAGTTATTGAGAATGATAAGTGTTCAGACCTAAACAACACCAACAAATTAAACTAATGCCAGTAATTTTGACCCTAACATATCGTCAGATAAACGTAAACGTCATTGCACACTATATGAACCATAACTATAATAGTAGATTTAAATATCACAAAAGTGTTAGAAATAGACTGTAACTTTTTAAAGTTACATAAATAATCACAAATAAATTATAACATTTTAAAATGTAACGTTATATTTGCTTAATAGCATTCAATTTTATTCTTGTTTATTATCGACAATGATGATAACATTTTTATATCAAACGCTCCTATTAAGTTAGTATCAAACAAGACCACTGAGCTCTATTCATTTCCTCAAAATCGTTATATGATCATCAGAAGGGTAGGCTAGTCAAGTAGCGAAGAAATGAAAAACAACACATTCTAATTTTATGTTTGATTTATCAGGTGTACCAACTTTTTTTTAATAGGTTAGTAGTTATCTCTAGAAGCTGGGAACATTGCAATTATTTTAATCTCAAAATAAGTTACCTGCCTGTTTTAGCATTATGTAATTAATTGCACTCAAACAGCAAACCACGTCAAATAGCATGTGGCTGATTCGTGCAGTACAATATACTTGGTCATATCCTAAAACTTTATGATAACTGCATTTTAAATGTTATTGCAATGTTGCTCTTATAAAAGCATTGCTATGTGCAACAACAATATTGTATATATTTAATATACTTTGCTTTATTACTATGTCCAATGTTGCTTGATTTTGATGACTGTTTTTAGTAGTTACATTGCATATTGTCTATGTTAACACTGTTTCTTATAATACAGGTGCTGTAGGTCCACAATGCGGGGTCATATTTCATAAGCTAATGGAAAAAACAAAACAACAAGTGGTAAACACGTTTGTTTCTTAAAAGCACATGAATATACGCTAATACGTTACCCATCCCTAAAGTGTTGCGCATTTATAGCATGTAACAATTATTATAATATGTTTGTTCTGCGTAAAATACTAAAGATCCTCGAGTAATGTCTTACTGCAAGCAAATCATATTATCATCGGTTCCAGTGAAAATATATACAGTAAATAATGTAACATAGAGCCATAAAATAGCATTTAATTATCAATATATGTTTGTATATTTCAAATAGAAAATGAACTTCCAAAATTTCAATAGACTAGATAAAATTGTGTCACTATTTGAACTGTTTCTACTGACATTAGTTAATTTGCAAAGACATTTTAATGACCCGCAGTTGTTGCACTTGTGCAACATTACATTGTTTAAATAATATATCACTTCTTATCTGAAAACGTTACTTGTAAAAACAAAACAAAAATAGGCCAGAATGACGATGTAAATATTAGATTTATTTTTATAATGTTTTTTTTTGTAGATAAATAAGTTGTTGGAATGTTGACCTAATGTTGGGTCATCAATGTTTCTTTTCACTAGCCAGCTAATGCTGGACCAATATGTGGATTTAGCACGCTCCATCAGTCTAGCACACATGCTCCGTGCAAGATATGGGAACACCTGTTACCAGAAGCGTGCCAAACTCAAATAAATATACCAGGCAATGGGAGCTATCTTCCCCCGTGTAAGACCCAGCAAGCATGAGGCGTTGGAACAACGTTGGTTCGCTGTTGGGCCAGCGTCGTAGACGCTGACCCAACAACAAACCAACGCTGGTCCAACGCCTCATGTTTGCTGGGGAGGGGATGAGGGGTACACAGGCACCCTCTGTGACCCAGGGACCGATCCCACTAAAATATTAAAATCAAGATTATCTTATCTTTTTCATTTGTCCATTAGAACAGCTAAGTATATGCTATGCGACAACATATTCCTTTTTATGTTATGCTAGAATATCATACGATGCTTGTAACATACAAATTAAAAATGAAACATAATCACCTTCAGTTTTTGGTTATTTATTTCAAAATATTATACATCAGCGAAATGTGTGACGTGTTTGATCAGAATCAAAGTGGCCGCCAAAGGTCATTGCCTGGCTAAACATTTTAACAGGGTATCGCTCAGATTTAGATCATTTTAGCTCAAAATGTATGGGTCAGGTGTGTGTAGATATGTGGGATTATGTGGGTCAGATGAGTGTAGATATGATATTTTGTGGGTCAGGCGGGTGTAGATATGTAGAATAAATTTGAGCTGGATACATGAAAACTTGTGAAGTTATCGTGCCCACAAGTAAATGTCAACGCCGACGACGACGCCGATGCCGGCGACGCCAAAATTCAATTGCAATAGACCACCTTTTGTCAACCCTTTGGCCGCCAAATTATTCAATTAGAATTTTCACCCACTTGAAGTTGTGTCTCGCTGACGCGATCCACAACTTCAAGTGAGTGAAAATTATTTAGATTTGACAAAATGAAGGTTAACAAATTTCAAATTTTGCTGATTATGGTCAGTTTTTATCTTTAATATGTTTAAAAGCTGATATGTAATGTGCTATTAAAAATGTAAAAAACGAATATGGACGACACCGGCGTTGAAAGGGTTAACTTAATAAAAAAATGAAAGCGGGATGATGAGGATTGACTGAGTATCACACCACAGTCTCTATATAACCTCCTTGGTTTGTCTGAGACACGAGAGAGATGCATACTCACGCTTACGATAGATGGGTGAAAAGGGGACGGTGATATCATACTACCTGACAAATCCAAAAAGCAGTACGTGACTAGTTCAAAAGTAAGCAAATACTGTCATTGGATTTGCAGATCAATTTACATCTCTGCATAAGGGAAATAATAGGTATTCAGCAGACGGATCGTTTGTCTTCTGATGCAGTGCAGGAAGCAGTGACATGTGCCTGACCCTCGCTAGGGACCCCCACCAGAGAGGACAATGGGCAGCCGACAAAGCAGGCCAACCCAAGATTTACATCCCAAAATTCAGTGCTGTGTTAATGGATATTTACAAAGGGAGTCCCGGAGAATGATGCCAGGAGATGTATCATAGTTAGTGTGAGTCTACAGGGACCTTTTCCGAGCAGCAGACACTGAGACATGCAGCCAATGTTGGTACAATGTTGGGCCAGCGTCGAAGACGCTGGGCCAACATTGTACCAACATTGGCTGAATGTCTCGTATTTGATAGGCAGTCAGCATTAGACACTGGCCTATAGCTGGGTACCACATAGACAACCTATCATTATATCTGAACATTTTTTACTGCTAATAGACAACCTATCATTATAACTGAACATTTTTTGCTGCTAATGATTTTCAGATTGAATTTTAGAATTAACTATGACAGTTTCTGCAGTGGTTAGGCCTACAAATAGTTAAAAAGCATAGACCTATAATTATATATCTACTTAAGTCTCTGAGATGTGATACATATAATTATATAATTAAACATACGATACTGCAACGAGGGTCAGATATACATTACTATACATATATTCACCCTTAAACCACAAAACACGGCTTTAGTCGTTTTAAATTTGTTGTATTATCCGATTAAATCACTGTTATTGGGAGTTAAACGAGTGTTTAAACAACAAAATTTGCAAATGATCGGCCTCAAATTAAAAAATTATGAGCAATTTTGCTCAAACAACAGTATTTGCAAATGCTTGGTCTCAAATAAAACAAATATGAGCAATGTTCGTCCACTCGCGGCTTTAAGTGGATGGATATTTAAATTATTTGATTTAGGGCTCTATACTAAGGGTTAACCATTTCAGGCCTAGATTTGCCATTGTCATCTTCATCCACTACAAGCCGCGAATTGCTGTCGCAATTCTCGACTTGTAGTGAATGAAGATGATTTGCTGTGGGTGAAAAATTAAAGAAAATTGCCATGTATTGGTGAATGAGCTTCATGAAAATTTTCATTATAACACTCTTAGTTGTAGGAAAATGAAGTCTGTTTACGGTGATGTAAAATGATGCTTTAATGCATCGTGAGGGCTTAAAGGGTTGAAACATCTCCAACAGGATGGTTACATGGATTGACATAAAAAAAAATTCCATGCTTATGCGTCCTTGTACACTGCTGCCATGCAAAGATAGAATAGATGCATATAATAGAGCTACTTATATCTGGTGTGGACAGGCTCCAGATATCCATATAATAGAGATATAAATATCGAGTGTGGGCGCCAAAGAGAGATATATATATAATATGATAATAGAGATACAGATCTCTAGTATAGACATGCTCCAGAGATCCACATAGAGATATAGATGTACAGTGTAGGCTGTAGATATAGCTAACTTTAATGTGGGATGGCTCCAGAGATACATTAATAGAGATACGGTCATCCTGTGTAGGCTGGCTCCAGAGATCCATATTCATGTATTACATAGATTCAACCATCTGTTGTAGGCTGGCTCCAGAGATCCATATTCATGTATTACATAGATTCAACCATCTGTTGTAGGCTGGCTCCAGATATCTATATACATGTACTACATAGATTCAACCATCTATTGTATGCTGGCTCCAGAGATCCATATACATGTACATAGATTCAACCATCTATTTTAGGCTCGCTCCATAGATCTATATACATGTACATAGATTCAACCATCTATTGTAAGCTGGCTCCAGAGATCCATATACATGTACATAGATTCAACCATCTATTGTAAGCTGGCTCCAGAGATCCATATACATGTACATAGATTCAACCATCTATTTCAGGCTCGCTCCATAGATCTATATACATGTACATAGATTCAACCATCTATTGTAAGCTGGCTCCAGAGATCCATATACATGTACATAGATTCAACCATCTATTGTAGGCTGGCTCCAGAGATCCATATACATGTACATAGATTCAACCATCTATTGTAAGCTGGCTCCAGAGATCCATATACATGTACATAGATTCAACCATCTATTTTAGGCTCGCTCCAGCGATCTATATACATGTACATAGATTTAACCATCTATTGTAGGCTGGCTCCAGAGATCCATATACATGTACATAGATTCAACCATCTATTGTAAGCTGGCTCCAGAGATCCATATACATGTACATAGATTCAACCATCTATTTTAGGCTCGCTCCAGAGATCTATATACATGTACATAGATTCAACCATCTATTGTAGGCTGGCTCCAGAGATCCATATACATGTACATAGATTCAACCATCTATTGTAAGCTGGCTCCAGAGATCCATATACATGTACATAGATTCAACCATCTATTGTAAGCTGGCTCCAGAGATCCATATACATGTACATAGATTCAACCATCTATTGTAGGCTGGCTCCAGAGATCCATATACATGTACATAGATTCAACCATCTATTGTAAGCTGGCTCCAGAGATCCATATACATGTACATAGATTCAACCATCTATTGTAAGCTGGCTCCAGAGATCCATATACATGTACATAGATTCAACCATCTATTGTAAGCTGGCTCCAGAGATCCATATACATGTACATAGATTCAACCATCTATTGTAGGCTGGCTCCAGAGATCCATATACATGTACATAGATTCAACCATCTATTGTAAGCTGGCTCCAGAGATCTATATACATGTACATAGTTTCAACCATCTATTATAGGCTGGCTTCAGAGATCTATATACATGTACTACATAGATTCAACCATCTATTGTAGGCTGGCTTCAGAAATCCATCATGTACATAGATTCAACCATTTATTGTAGGCTGGAAAGGTGATCCATATGAGGATGCAGACCTCCAGTGTATAGGCTGACGTTAGAGATCCACTCACAGAGATACAGAGATTCAGTGTAGGTTGGATCCAGGGATGCATTCAGATGGCTTCAAAGATTCATATATATATGTATATATAAATGCAAATTTAGAACAGTCCCCTGCAGGAGTGATTGAGATATGTATTTCTTTGACATCCGTTGATTAGACTTCTAGGCAAGATAATTCCCGCTGATATCAATCAAAATAAATGCTAATATAGGAAATGTTTTGCTCATTTATCTTTAACCCTTCAACCGCCGAGTTATTTAATTTGAATTTTCACCCACTTGGAGCTGTGTCTCGCTGACGCGATCCACAACTTCAAGTGAGTGAAAATTATTCTGATTTGACAAAATGGAGGTCAACCGTTTTCAAATATTGCTGATTGATGTCACATTTTATCTATATCATGTTTAAAATGTGGTACTGAATGTGCTAATAAAAAAAAACCACGAATATATGCGGCACCGGCGATTAAAAGGTTAAATGGGTATATTTTGAAGGCCAATTAAAAGGTAGAAAATGGCTATGCACGTGATTTGCACTTTCAGGGCTCACCCTTTTCGCCTCAATAACGACCACTATCGTTAAACAATATAGGGTAGCAAATTTTTATTGTTTATGAGCAAGGATGGCAATCATGTTTAGTCTTTTAGTTGAACATAGATTATAATTGTCAACAACTAGAAGTTTTCCGTCGCGGAAGCGAACGACAATTTGAAGTGGGTGAAAATTTCGGATGCACTATTTTGCGCTTTAAGGGTTTAACCCTTACAGCGCGGGGATCGACATTAGACGTCAGAATCTGACGTCTGTAGACGTCAGATTCTGATGTCTAAAGTCGACCTCCGCACTGTAAGAGTAACCATTATAGGTATTCAAATGAATCGTAAAAAGCTAACTAAGACAGTTATGATGATTTAAAATTAAATAAAACACTTTGGTCTCCAAGGTTTTCATAAAAAACTTCAGCGCTTTATGGGTTAAACTGATCGCAAATTAGGTTTTACTTTAAATAACTCCTGTGATGTGACAAACAGTATGTAAATTACTGCATCTAAGATCAGCCCTAATCAGTTATTCCAGCAGGCAGATGCTTGAAAAACTAGTACCAGGGACGATCAGCAGAGGGCGATGAGAGATGCGGGAAGGAAGGATGCGCAGGAGGATGGGCGGGGAGGGGGGGGGGGCATTCCAGTAAGAGAGGGAAGCTACTTCCTGTTTCCTGTTTTTATCCCGACTTCCGTGGATCGCTCATGTCATTCAAACGTTGCAGCTTTTTTCAGATGATTCTGATTTAACCAATTAAAAAGGTTGAAATCCCCGCCTTCAAGTAAATAAGGTATTTTAAGAAAATAATATGTGTTTATCACTTCACAATACTGCAAGCCAGAATCTTCAGAAACATTAGTAGATTTTAAAATAAAATTGTATTTTAGTTCTTAGAGTATTTTAAGATTCTTTATAATTTTGATCAAATATCTGCAAAGTGCTTGATTTCATTTAATTGATTTAAATAGAACAGTAGGCCCCTACAGTAAAAATACAAGAATATAATAATCATACTGGTCCTCAGGGATAAACAAGGATAAATCTGGCGAATATCACACACATAAACTGTCAATGTGTGTGAGGTTACTATTCCAGCAAAAATAAACCGTCAACCCTATATTGGATTGATGCTGGGCCACCGTCTGCGACGCTGGCCCAACATCAAGACAATATAGAGGGAAGCAAGAGTTGGTGCATGGATCACTTGGTGATTTTGTCTATATGTTTATATACAGGATGGGTTGATGGGAGCCAAGTCGAACACGTGGATGACAGAGAAACCCAGGACACAACCACACATGAGCGAGTGAGTGAATGAGTGAGTGAGTGAGTGAGTGAGTGAGTGAGTGAGTGAGTGAGTGAGTGAGTGAGTGAGTGAGTGAGTGAGTGAGTGAGTGAGTGAGTGAGTGAGTGAGTGAGTGAGTGAGTGAGTGGGTTAGTGGGTGAGTGGGTGAGTGGGTGAGTGGGTAAGTGAGTGAGTGAGTGAGTGAGTGAGTGAGTGAGTGAGTGAGTGAGTGAGTGAGTGAGTGAGTGGGTGAGTGGGTGAGTGGGTGAGTGAGTGAGTGAGTGAGTGAGTGAGTGAGTGAGTGAGTGAGTGAGTGAGTGAGTGAGTGAGTGAGTGAGTGAGTGAGTGAGTGAGTGAGTGAGTGAGTGAGTGAGTGAGTGAGTGAGTGAGTGAGTGAGTGCATGTGTCATTTTTTATATGCAGATACATAGCGTTGACAACGAGTACTGTAATGTCACAATGATACAAGGTCGTTTGCGATCAATATTCATAGTTTTGCTGCATAAAGGGTATTTAGGGATTGTAGAATCAAAGACATGATATATCATTGTGATATTTTCAAAGGCTGAATAATTTGTGAGGACACGACAATCATTTGCTGCGTTTAGCTTCATGTTTTATGGCCGCGGCTTATTAGCATGCTTACAGAAGTCCTGTCTCTGTTCATGGCATGGCCAATTTGTCCGATGTGGTAAGAATAGCTAACTAGCAAATTAATCACAAAAATAACATTCACAACCTTGGTATTATTTTGTCAGAGCACTCAATCTCTGGTGTGATATCAAGAGTAGGCTAAAACGTTATTGATTCTTAAAAAAATAAAATACAAATAATTCCTTGGTGCTGTACATTATAAACTTGATCACGTAACCAAGCAAACACGAGACGTTGAACCAATGCTGGTATAATGCTGGCCCACCGTCTGCGACGCTGGCCCAACATGAAAACAACATTGGTGCAACGTCTCGTGTTTGCTGAAATTCCGGGTACTGCGGAAAAACCCCAGCGAAATGGAGACGTCAATAATGCATTAAAGTTGGCCCACTATTCCCAACGTCGGACCAACATCTACCCAACATTGTGGGAACATCTGGTGTTTACTGGGAACACATCTAATAATTGTCATCTCTCACTCTTTATTTATATATATATAAATTATATTAACCCTTAAAGCGCTGAACTTTAAAAAAAAAATTGTAAGACCAAAGGGTTTATGTCGATTTGAAATCATCATGAATTTCTTATTCAGCTCTTTCCGATCCATTTGAATACCTATGTTATGGGTCTCTGGCCAATAGAAATATTGTTTTCTCTTACAGTGCGGGGATCGACTTCAGACGTCAGAATCTGACGTCTCCAGACGTCAGATTCTGACGACTAAAGTCGATCCCCGCACTGTAAGGTTTAAAACACTTGTACTGTTCTGCAACGGCAAATGTCAGTATCTGCTTACTTGTAAAGTATCTGATTAATTCGCTCGCCTCCCTAAGCTACTACTGAAGCTACTGGATGCTCCTTCAAAGGTCAGGATGTATACCAATTTAAAGACAGAGTTATATGGTAAAGGTGGCCGATCACTAAGGAAAGGTGAAAGATCACTCAGGAAATGTGAGCGTTGACTTACGAAAGGTGAGTGTTCACTTGAGGTCATATATCACACATTGAAGTTCCTTGAAAACGAACGAACGAACGAACGAACGAGCGAACGAACGAACGAACGAACGAACGAACGAACGAACGAGCGAACGAGCGAACGAACGAACGAGCGAACGAGCGAACGAGCGAACGAACGAACGAACAAACGAACGAACGAACGAACGAACGAACGAACGAACGAACGAACGAACGAGCGAACGAACGAACGAACGAACGAACGAACGAACGAACGAACGAACGAACGAACGAACGAAAGAACGCCGGAAAAACGAACGAACGAACGAACGAACGAACGAACGAACGAACGAACGAACGAACGAACGAACGAGCGAACGAACGAACGAACGAACGAACGAACGAACGAACGAACGAACGAACGAACGAACGAACGAACGAACGAACGAACGAACGAACGAACGAACGAACGAACGAACGAACGAACGAACGAACGAACGAACGAACGAACGAACGATCGAGCGAATGGATGAATAAATAAATAAATAAATGCATGAATAAATGAATAATCAAATGAATGAATGAATGAATAAATGAATATATGAATGAATGAATGAATGAATGGATGAATGAATGAATGAATGAATGAATGAATGATTAGATGAATAAATAAATGAATAAATGAATAATGAATAAATGAATAAATGAATAAATGAATGAATGAATGAATGAATGAATGAATGAATGAATGAATGAATGATTGAATGAATAAATGAATAAATGAATGAATGAATGAATGAAGGAATGAATGAATGAATGAATGAATGAATAAATGAATGAATGAATAAATAATTGAATGAATGAATGAATGAATGAATGAATGAATGAATGAATGAATGAATGAATGAATAAGAGAATGAAGGAATGTGTGAATAAATGAATGAATGAATGAATGAATGGATGAATCAATGAATAAATAAATGAATGAATGAATAATTAGATGAATAAATAAATCAATAAATGAATGAATGAATAAATGAATGGATGAATGCATGAATGAATAAATGAATGAATGAATGAATGAATGAATGAATGAATGAATGAATGAATGAATGAATGAATGAATGAATGAATGAATGAATGAATACATGGAGTGTAGTTTCATTTGTGTGCGCATACAGGCTAAACTGGCCAACACATTAAATCAATGATGCAAACCGACTAGACATGAAACTAACTACGCGTTAAAGTAGTGACGAAGCCACCTCGACAAGAAATAGGTGTTTTACCAGCGATATCACATTACGTGATACTGACACTATACGTTCTGCCAGTGTTAATTGGTCGAGTAATTTGAAAAAATAGTCTAAACCTAATAAATAATAAAAATAGAACGGTCATGTATTTATTCGTAAAACAATCCATGTCCCAGTTCTTTCTATCTATAAATATATCCTAGCAAACGCAAGAAGTTAACCCAATGTTGCTTTAATGTTGGACCAGCGTCTGTGACGTTGGCTCAACATTAAAGCATCATTGACTCAATTGTTGTAAGGCATAATACTTGTCCTCTCTTGAAAGTCGCAAACACTGACACGTTTATTATATGTTTATAACCAATTATATCATAATGACATCCAGCACGTATTTAATGTATAGGTAATCTAGATAATCACATTAAGCTATCAAGTTGTCTGCTACAGGCAGTCAGACCAGTGGTCTGCCTGTCTGACCGGACTTGCCAAGGTACCAGATAATATGTCGCTCACCTATGCTCGTTCATCTGGGCCACACGCCATTCAACTGAAATATGGAAGATCATCACTCCATTGATCGTGTTTTCTAGGCCTGTTGCAAAGGCTCGTACATTTGCTGGCCTTAATTAGGGGGCAAATTAGGTTAATTAAAAATTAAATTCCCATCGCCCGTCCTCTGGGAGAAGGCATATGCTTCTACAAAATATAAAGTTGATTCATCGATGACAATTTGGTCTGCACATTACAAACATGTTCCGTTATTGTAGAAGTTTCAAGGTTGAGTACTAATCTGACGTTACCTTGGATCGCAAATTACATGCATTATGTGATTGAAGTTAACCCAGCGCTACATTACAAATTTAAATGTTCACCCACTTGAAGTTGTGTCTCTCTACCGCGACCCACAACTTCAAGTGGGTGATAATTGCTCGCGTTTGTTGAATTTGAGACAAACCCATTTTTTAAATATTGATGTTTAAACATACATTTCGTACCCAATAACAGTGATTTAACGTGCTAATAAAACAGATTACAACGGCCATAGTCGTGCTTAGCGGTATAAGGGTTAACCCTTACAGTGCGGGGATCGATTTTAGACGTTAGAATCTGACGTCTACAGACGTCAGATTCTAACGTCTAAAGTCGATCTCCGCACTGTAAGAATAAACATATTTCTAACGGTCGTACACCCATAACATAGGTATTCAAATGAATCATGAGCTGACTAAGACATTCATTAGGATTTCTAATTGAAAAAAACCTTCTGTCTCCATGGTTTATACAAAAATATTTCAGCACTTCAAGGGTTAACCCTTAGAAGACTGAGCTATTCACTTATAATTTTCAGTCACTTGAAGTTGTGTCTCGCTACCGCGACACACAACTTCAAGTGACTGAAAATGTATTTGATTTGTGAAATTCAAGTCCCAACATATATCAGTGTTTCAAGATTGAAGGCATAGTTTTTTTAACAATTTATGATCATGGGTTATACAGCTGCTACTAAAAACACAGAATATCTACTGTAGTTGACATCTAGGGGTTAATATGGAGTGGGGACTGCGCACGGAGCAGTAGATGATCATGAAAGGGATTGGTCGCGAGGTCTTCTTACGGAAGTGCTAAGTAGGGTTCGGTCATTCCGTCCACACACGGCATTCAGACTGTAATGCTTTCCTTAGCGCTTTCCCTGGCACTGGCCCTTTCCTGTCACACACCATTCAGGCCATAATGAGTCCCCTTACTCTTTCCTTTCTATATCCGGTCATTCCAGATATGTCAAGGCCAGAAAAACTAGCCGGGCAATTTCACTGCGCCCGATTTGCACCAACTCCTGATCTATGGCTCATTCCTAAGTATTTCAACTGCTAACTATTTAGACGTTAGTCATCGCAAAGCCAAAAAGTAGTAACTGCTTGCTTTTTAAGTAAACAGTTACTGCCGTTCGGTTGTGCAGGGCCGTATGGCCGTGCTAAATCCTTTCGATTGACACGTCATATAGCTGTTGTTTCTAGTAAAATATCTAATTAATTAGGTATAACAGCAAAATGATTAGAAAACAAATGAGCAATATTATTATGATATAAACAATGAAATAGCTTCAACCGCAAACATGTCTACTTGAAAAATGTACAATATCAATATGAGTAGCTTTTTACCTTCTTCTAATTGTGGATCGCTGTAGCAAAACACAACTTCAAGTGGGTAAACAAAATAATGTAGATGATTTGGCAATTGAATGATTAAAAGTGTCTGATTAAGCTTTTGACACTATTAAGGGTATAGTGATCTCTATCAGATCGTGGTTCAAATTTTCCAAATGTTCTAATGGGGGTGGTAGAATAGTGATTTAACAAAATTAATGTACATCAGTTAGTTACAATTACCTCCCACCCCAGTTATAAAAGCTCACATGCACGTGGACTACAAAACGACCCCACCACATAATTATTATTTCAGTCATGTTTAAGATGTTAACACATGATTAAATCTCTTTTTGAATTAACTGTATGAGGGAAACGATTTGTGATGGTGTGTGTCGACCTCATTAATCGTGCTAACCTTCTAACTCCAAGGGGACGTAATGATGATCAAGTGTGACATAATATATAATTACATGTTAGATGAGGTTATTAACCCTTACAGCGCTGAAATATTTTTGTATAAACAATGGAGACCAATGGATTTCTCAATTTGGAATCATCGTAAATGTCTTTCTGCTTCATTTGAATACATGTACCAATGTTAGGGGTCTACGGCCATTATAATTTATTTTAATTCGTCCACTGCGGGAACTGTATTTAGACGTCAGAATCATACGTATATTGACGTCAGGTTCTTATTAATTATATTAGGCATGTAATCAAAACAATAACACAACATTTTATCTTAATTTTATATCTGTATTGCATATTATTTTATTGAGCACATTTTTAACTGCGTAATTGGTTGTTAGATTAATTATTATAAGTAATATAATGTGGGTATTTGTCGTCTCCAAAACTAGTAGAATTTTGTATTTTAATTCTATGTATATTCCAAATTAACTCATTCTTATCCTGACAAAACACATATTTATGTATGTTTTTTAATCGAAACTTCCTCATATTATCGCAAACTCTACAGCAGGGCCTATAACCGGATAGCCGGTTGAATTGACATGGACAAACTTCGTCTGCTGAAAGTGTGTTTGAACGGAATGCAACAGCATGTTTTTTTAATCCAATGGAAATGGTGGGTGTGGGAAATAAAACAGCTTCCAGATGAATAAAATTAAATTAATGCCTGCCTGCCTGCCTGCCTGCCTGCCTGCCTGCCTGCCTGCCTGCCTGCCTGCCTGCCTGCCTGCTTGCCTGCCTGCCTGCCTGCCTGCCTGCCTGCCTGCCTGCCTGCCTGCCTGCCTGCCTGCCTGCCTGCCTGCCTGCCTGCCTGCCTGCCTGCCTGCCTGCCTGCCTGCCTGCCTGCCTGCCTGCCTGCCTGCCTGCCTGCCTGCCTGCCTGCCTGCCTGCCTGCCTGCCTGCCTGCCTAAATTAATTAATTAATAAATTAAAAAAATAATACATTAGAGGATCATCAGGCCATTTGCAGACAGGCAGAACTGGAATAGGATAAACTATTGAAGATAGTGAGGTGACACAGTCCTCTGGACTCATAATTGAAAATTCAGAGGCCGAATACGCTACCTCTCTGTCACGAAGGCTTCTCACAATACATAATTGGTCGGGGAAGAAACATGTGTTTATTTGAACCCTGAATATCAGAGCGGGGGACGCACCTGCGTGATAGATGTCAGCGCCAGAGGTAACCACTACCCTACCGTGCAAAGCCAAAAGGTAGTATCTGCTTACATTACAAATGAGCATATACTGCCTTTCGGCTTTTCAGACCATGAGACACCCTGCCCTTGGTGACTGAGTGTTCTTGTCTCGCGCCTCCAGACCTCGTGTAGTTGTATTATGTATGAAGTCAGGACATCCAGCAAGCTCGAGACCCGGTGTTTGTTTAATGTTGGGCCAGCGTCGTAGACGCAGGCCCAACATTAAGCAAACACCGGGTCAACGTCCACCGTTGGGTCAGGCCTGCCTATTCATCACCGTGATATTCCTTTCAAATTCACGCTTTGTATTATATTGTTTGTGTACAATTAGGGTTGTTTTGTTGCTTCTATAAAAAAAATTTGTTTTTTTAAATGACTCACACTAGTATTGTTTAATCGAAACCTATTTTCACATGTTATATGACATAAGAAGTTGTATAAGTTCAAATGTATTATTTTCAGTATTTTTGTTTAATTCTGTAACAAATATTATCAATTCTTTTTCTTAATAATCATAACCATACAATTAATTATGCACTTTAATATATCATGAAATGTAAATGGTAATTTCGCTGGTGTTCTATAATGCATGGCAATAAGGCAATTATTACTTTTACTACGCCTATTTTTTCAATCCAAGTATTCCTTATTTAAATAAAGGCGAAATGATGGCTGGGTAAAGATAATCTCATATAACGACATGTATTAAAACCATCTTTTACCCGCTAATTTATCAAATTAAAATTTTCACCCACTTGGAAAACAAGATTGTTCCTCACTAGCGAGACGCAAAACTCCACGTGACGTGGGTAAATTACCCTAACCCATCCATCATTGTTTAGTTTCATACCAAACACTTCGAAACATTGATATTGAAACACACATTTCCTTTTTAACCCTTACATCGCGGGGATAGACTTTAGTCGTCAGAATCTAACGTCTACAGACTTAAGGCTATCCCCGCGCTGTAAGGGTTGATAATTGGCCGCAGACCCATAACATAGGTATTCAAATGAATCAGAAAGACATAACTAAGACATTTTTGATGATTTCAAGCTGAAAAGGTTTTCATAAAAAAATTCACCGCTTTAACAGTTTATAACTGTGTTCTAACTTGCTAATAAAACGGATTAAAAAGGATTATAGTCGTGCTTTGTGGCGAAGGTGTGTATATATCCGAGAGAATAATAGCCGAGGTAATCATATCGTTGTGTATGCAGCAGCTAGTTTTAACCTAAATAATGCATTATTATACTTTTATTTTTAAAAATTATAGCATGGTTATTCACACGTAATAATAATCTTGTGCATTTTTTATTGTACAATATATGACGAGATACCATCATCGTTTTTTTTAGATTTAGCATGCACAAAACAAAACAGGTTAAAAATGTTGATCAAAGCGTCGAGCATGGTCGCAATAATATATACAAAAATTTACCGGCTGATACCACGTCATGTTTGAAAAAGTCCGTCATTGCATGGTTAGGTATCGAGAACTGCACTGCTCTGCAAGACCAAAGTACAATATACTGTATAAAAGTAAACAAACCAGTCGCTGCCTATGTGCTTTGAAAATATGTCTGAGTCTGAGTTTGCACGGCAAAACATTAAATTCAATTCAAATTCAAATTCAAATTAGTGCCGATATGTCAACAGCCAGTAATAAGTATGATAGAAACACATTTTTTTAACCCTTTAACCGCCAAATTACTCAATCTGAATTTTAACTCACTTGAAGTGAAAATTATTAAGATTTGACAAAATGGAGGTCAACTATTTTTAAATATTGCTGATTAATGTCACATTTTATCTTTAACATGTTTAAAAGGTGGTACTTAACGTGCTAATAAAAAATGAAAACCCGAATATATGCGGCACCGGCTGTTAAAGGGTTAACCTCTTCGCCGCTAATCCTGACTATATCGCTTTACATTATTTTGTTTCATTAGCACAGCAAATTACTGCTACTGTAAATTAAATTAGTATTTAAGCATCAAATTTGCAAATGCTTGGTCTCAAATAAAACAAATATGAGTAATTTTCACCCGAGGTTGAAAAATTAAATTATTCAACTCAGCGCTCGAAGTATGTATATAATAATTATTTCGATTTGACAAGCGTCACTATCCCGGGTACGACGCATACTACTGTCATGTGAATGACGTTTATCAACGTGCCACGAACATGACGCCTCATTGTCAAATTAGTCGCCGCTAGGCGGCAGCAGGGAATAAGAGGGCGCGCGGGTGAGCTCTTGCTCTCCCGCCGACACAACAGCTAACACGAAACGCTGACCTATGAGAAGACCATTATATCCACATGTCCACGTGAGAAGACCATCATATCTGGATTTAACACTTTAACCGCCGGGGCCGCATATATTCGGGTTTTTCACTTAATTATTACCACATTCAGTACCGTCTTTTAAACATGTTAAAGCCATAATGTGACATCAATCAACACGATTTGAAAAGTGTTGACCTCCATTTTGTCAAATATGCATAATTTTCACTCACTTGAAGTTGTGGATCGCGTCAGCGAGACACAACTTTAAGTGAGTGAAAATTCCAATTAATTAATTTGGCGGTTAAGGGGTTGATCTCTGTTTAACTTACCGAAATCAACGACCCCCATTGTTCAAAGTAGCATATTCTATCTACTCTGACCAATTGAAAGCTGCACATTTTGTCACGCGACAGTATAAACTGATCACTGTTCGTCAACCGGTTGTTATTCAAATAAAGGTAGATAAGCTGGTCATTGTTCACCAAAGAATATCAATAATAGTGCCTGCAAATATGTTCAGTACTGTGCATTTAAACTACTGTATGATTGTATTATGTTTTCAATTGATACAGAAGAATCATGACAGATGCAGCCTTGCAAAGGAAAACAACAGTAACTGCTTACTTGAAAAGTAAGCAGTTACTGCTATTTGCCTTTTGCATCGCAGATGTGGAGCAGGCGAGGAGTATTCATACATCGATGTAATATCTTCATCATCATGTGCTAGAACGGTTTTAACCACTCACCTGCTAAGGGATTTCCCGGAACATGATACGTCAGAGAGAAGGTCTACAAATACATAGATAATGTAGTTTAACCCCTAGAACACTGATGTCGTCCATAGTATGTTCTGTGTTTTTTGTGTGACCTGTGTTTTGGAAAAAAATGTCTTGAAATCCATGAAACTGACATGCGATTTGACCTAACTTAACAAATCTAACTAATTTTCATTCACTTGAAGTTGTGAATCGCGGTAGCGAGACAAAACTTCAAGTGACTGAAAATTTGAATAGTTGAGAAATGAAGGGGTAAACATGTTCAAACAGAATCATTATATTACTTATATCGTGCGAGAAAAATGTAAGCAAAAAGTCACATTTTTTTTTATGTATATATGTCTGTAAATTATAATATATGTTTGTAAATTTAAAAAATATTATTATTTATTAATGTTTTATTTATTTTAGCGTTAATGAAACAACATAATATGAACAGAACACTTAAAAGTATGTACCACTCGAAGGTGGCAACTAAAGAGTCAGTCAATAGATACCTATAGGTGACAAACAAATCAAGTAAGATATTTTAAAACGTGCTATCAAACATAGATTCAACCGATATTAAACAGGATGTTTAATCATTATAAAGCGGTCATATAATCGAAACTGACAAATTCCCCACGGTTATATTTATTTCACTCTGTGTACTTTTAAACATTGAAACTTGCATTATATCAGAAATGCATAATTGTTATGGATTTCTGATTATATTTATTTTATTCATAGGCACCAAACTAGGCCTATTGAATGCGTATTAAAATGCATTTTCATTTATTTGTATGATAATTGAACGGTGCCGTATTGGTACTACCTATATCATAGTTTGACTATAAATATATATTTTGAACAATTAATAATAACGTCTACACAATATTAAAATTCTAAAGTGTCATTTTCAGGTGGAAACGGCCAAATCCTAACATCCGCTCGTTATGTATCAATCCTTGTCAAAAAAAAAAAAATAGAAAATGTGTCGTGTCAAATCACAGCAAATCCAGATCTAACAAGCCAGAAAACACGATACTTTGAAGCAATGTACGTTTAATGCTGGGCCAGCGTCTAAGACGCTGGCCCATCATTAAACGTACATTGCTTCAAAGTGTCGTGTTTATGGGGAATATAGCACTTAATGATTCGGCCAGACACCAAACAAACCGATCAGAAGACTCATTTTTCAGTCTAAGTAATCTACCCGGGATATCGAAAAACTCACAGAATTCATGAGCCTATGAAATTGGATTTTGAAGGTTATTATAGAAAGTGCCTATGTCCTACCTACATTGGCGATATGCTGCCAATATCGACACAGCATTCAGACAATGTTGACAACTAGCAAACAGACTAGCAACGGTGCGTGGTGTTCACACCTAGAGATAAAGTATGTGTTTATTCCTTATGTATATAGTTGACCTAGAAACACAAGATGTCGATGCTATGTTGGTTTACTGTCGCCGTTCTTGACGCCTAGAAAACGGACATAGGATGCAATCGAACAAAACATTATGGATTGCTGTAGACAGGAGATAAGAAACCCGAATTACGGTGTAGCAAAGTGTTGCTCTGAGAACGTGAAAATCTCTTGCGTGGATATCAGCTCACTGGTGATGTAATCTGAAGTTGCTCTCGAGCCAACAAGTGGATATGCCATTTGGCCAATGTTAATAAGAAGGTCCCAGTAAACAAAAAATATTTGTGTACCATTTATACAATGTTGGACAAACGTCGAAGACGTTGGGACGGCGTTGTATAAATGCTATACGAACGTTTTGTGTTTACCGGGGTCCTATAATGACCAAAGACCCATACCATAGGTATTCAAATGAAACGGAAAGAACTAACTTAGAAATGTATGATAATTTTAAATTGAAAAAACCCCATCAGGTCTCCTTGGTTAACTCTCCCTCCTCATATTGGCAAAAACATAAGGTCAAAGTAATTACACAATGATAACGTGCGTCTTGTTCGCAATGATAACGTTCGTCATAATATAGTTTCACTATAATACCTAGAAGTTCTGACGCAATGATAACGTTCATCTGACATGTCTCAGCATCGGACCAATACTAGAATCTCTGATACAATGCTATCGTTCATATTGCTGTCTCAAATGAAATGAATGGGGTTTCATGCCACCTTTGTCCACATATAGGCTAAACTGGGCCAGGAGATTCTCCTGAGGATCGTGAGGTGAATGAGACGACACTGTCCTCCAGACACAGGGTGTAAAATTCGAGCCCTGGCGGTCTGAGGCCGAGTACGCTACCTCTCAGTAACAGAGACTCTCCACAATATTACATATTTGTGAGTGAGTGAGTGAGAGGGAATGAAACATGTTGTTTCTTTAAAACTTGAAGGCCAGAGAGGGGTTCGAACCTGCAATCTCCAACTTTCCAAGCAGACCGCTTTAACCACTGCACCATGACCCCTGCCTCTTAATGTCTCAGCATCAGACCAATACTAGAAGCTCTGACATAATGCTAACGTTTACAGACCAAGAATGGAAGCTCTGTCACAATGCTAACCTTCACAGACCAAGATTAGAATCTATGACAGTATGCTAACGTTCACAGACCAAGACTGGAAAGTTCTGACGCAATGCTAACGTTCATTTTTCTGTCTCAGTATCAGATCAAGCCTAAAAGCTCCGACACAATACTAATGTTCATCTTTCTTTCTCAGCATCAGACCAAGACTAGCAGCTCTGACACAATGCTAACGTTCACATACCAATACTGGAAGTTCTGATGCAATGCGAATGTTCATATTTCTGTCTCAGCATCAGACCAAGACTAGAAGTTCTGACGCAATGCTAAGGGTCATCTTACTGTCTCAGCATCAGACCAAGACTAGAAGCTGTGAATGCTAACGTGGCTCATATTGACATAGTAATTAGTATAATTTGTAATTTTACATTACATGATAATTATGAAAAATATAGTTCAAATAGATCTCACCTGATGACAAAATTCGTTTTTCGTGTGACGAATACTGTACGTTAACTTTTATTGTCTGACTGATCTCTAGGAAAAATCCTGGTCACAATGCGAAATAACTATGATAGCCTGATAACTACGATAACAGCACATATCCATCAACGCTCCAAGTACATATTGAGAAGGGATACGCAAATATTAGAATACCAAGCAAGCACGACACCTCTAAATAACCAAATGTTCCATTAATGTTGTGTCAGTGCCGAAGACTGTGGCCCAGCATTAACGCGACATTTCAATAACGTATGGCGGGTGATTCTTTCGAGTAACATTTCACAGTATTGCAGACTTAACATTAGCTGTTAAAATAGCATACATATGGATAATAGTTATTTCATTAGTAAATTATCTAAAATTTAAGAATAAAATAATAACTTTCAAAATATAACGTAACATTTAAACTGTTAACCACCCCTTTAGTACAGCGGTATGAATATAGCAAGTATGTGGCAATATACAAATGTAAATATCCAAAAAAACGACAACATACACCCTGATTCCACTTAGTATCATTACTCAGTCCTCATCGCATGGCAATCAAAAATATATGGTGATCGATGATATAATGCAATCTCGTGAAATTAAAATATTTTTGGTAAATATAAAAAAGACATTGGGTACTAAACAGCAAAATGAACTCTTGTTATCAGCAGGGCTGTCTAAAATACAGGATTCAGGATATATCAGTTTGACATCGCTCATTGGAAGGGCCGATAAAAAAATATCTGCCACTTACGATTTATTGTGATTAACGTATAGCAGCCTTTCTAGTGAACATGTGACCATTACCCAATGTTGATCTAATTCTGGGCCACAGTCAATGATGGTGGACCAGTATTATATCAGTATTGGAAATAACATACCTAGGTCACAACGATATCAGAACTGCCACACTAGAGTGGTTCCTTAGCCAGGCGGGAAAGGTGATACGCAGCAAACTAGAACAGGAGTTCCCGAACTCCCAGGCCCGGCGTTAGTCTGTTTGAGTGATGATAGACACAAAATCGGCTTAATATTTTCTAAACATAACAGTGGTCTTCCACATGGGCCAGAATCCTAAATGGTCAGGATATAATCAGAGATTGTTCATTAGTAAAATCTCTGATATAATTGAGGAAAGAATCAAGGAGTTAAAATATATATTCAACATGTATTACTCCCACCACCATCGCCGTTGCTGGCCAACATTCAGTCAATACTTGCCTACGATGTACCTCGTACAGAGGATGTAGGCCTACCCACCAAATTCCGGCTCAATGTTGGGCCAGCGTCGCAGCCCATTGCTGGTTTAATGCCAGTCAATCGTCTGCGACGCTGGCCCAACATAATACATCACTGGGTCTGCTGTATACTTTGCACAAACAATGTTGCCCCACAGTCTTCGAAGCTAGCCCGACATTGAAACAGCATTGGGTAATTGTGCTGTATGCAGGTGACTATGCAGGTGACGCTTTTCATGTTGGCGCCAGAAACTTCAGACAACATGATACCATGGCCCAATTCTGATGTAATGCTGGGCCACAGTCTGCGACGCTGGGCCAACATTATTCCAATCAAAACCCTTTAAGCTCTAATCACTATATTTAATCGTGAGGGTATATTTCTTCTGAACACGCAAGTACTAAACCTAGGGACCTCAAACGTTATATTGGACATGTTCATAAGGACTGTTGTACAGGAATGCCAACCGTTTCCCACACATGATTGATTGATTGATTGATTGATTGATTGATTGATTGATTGATTGATCGATTGATTGATTGATTAATTGATTGATTGATTGATTGATTGATTGATTGATTGATTGATTGATTGATTGATTGATTGATTGATTGATTGATTGATTGATTGATTGATAGATTGATTGATTGATTGATTAATTGATTGATTGATTGATTGATTGATTGATTGATTGATTGATTGATTGATTGATTGATTGTTTGTGCAACTGGAACGCAAAATGAAATCACAAACTTGAAAGCTACAATAAGAAGAAATAATACCTCCAATATACAAATTAATATAATACAATAAATTAATATAATATTGCTGACATATAGTGAGTGTGGCTGCTCATCAGATTGACTTATATGACTTTTTCTTAAATACGTGTCAATAGCTTTTCATGTAGTAGACGCAACATAATGCAATTTACGTTATTATATAAAGCTCAACAAATAATCTCACCTTCAGCAACATCGGCACAGACACCGCCATACCTGAAAACATATAAATGATCAGATAACAAAAAAATGAAGGACTCGTGTATATATACTGCTCTTATCCATATAAAACGACCCACACTCCATATAGGCCTATATATATTCGGTGTTAATCACATCATTGTATTGCAATGCATATGTTATTACTGTTATAATTATTTAAAGTCCGCTTGTTACTATTAAATCCTATGGACTATACAGTGTTATATAACCATGACGCCCCAGAATGTGATTTTAACATAATTAAGATGCTCAGTTAATATAGCAATTCAATTTGGGATATATCCTCTTTCTCACGAATACAGATAGTTGATCACTTTTATCACTCCAGCATCGAATTAATGCATAGGCACCCCCTTTCTACACCCCCCCCCCATATAGTGTAGAGGGAGAGGGGTGGGTGTGGAAAGGGGGTGCCTTTGATTTATGTATAAGATTAATAAAGAAACAGCAGTAAAATGGCTAAAAGTTGTAGGGCTTTACATAATTATATCCACAGAATCATTATAAGCTATGCATTACTACTCAAAAAAGGCATATATCACTATCATGATTTACAAGAGCATTGGCAAATATATTACACAATAGCGTGATCAGGGTAAGTTATGAGTATAATGCTGTGCAAAGCCAAAAGGCGTTATCTGCTTACTTTGCATGTACTGCATGTTGGCTTCCCAATATATCAGTAGTTTTAACATGTTTAATGTGCAACAGCAGTTTCAGAAAGTACCAAAAAATTATTCGTATAAGTATGACAAGTCAAGGTAAAATCACATGTCAGAATAATGTTATAATATGTATTTTATTACCTAATAACAGCATTTAGTAATGTAGCATGGTAGCCTATCTCAGGGAATCACTGAAACGGTACATTCGGGTCAAAGTTGAGTAAATTTGTAAATGGCAGAATTAATGAAGTAAGATTGAGAAAAAATAGATACATTTTCACCATGCAGTGAGTTTAAAAGTAATAGGTAACAATGTAGATTCCTATTCTACAAAGGTAACAGTTTACATTTAATGAATACATGTAATCTTGTTTCCAAAACAGTCTTATATAATACTTATATGTGTATGGGTGCGTCTGTTTGAGATATGCATACTGTTCAACCCCTTTCCCACTGAGGTATCATACTTTAATTTTTACCCACGTGAACTTGTGTCTCGATATTGTGACCCACAACTGAAAGTGAGTGAAAATTACTCATAGTTGTTTAATTTGAGACCAAACATTAGCACATCTTGATGTTTAGAAGCTAATTGTTGTGATATAACCTGCCAATAAAACAAATTAACCCTTTAACCGCCAAATTATTCAATCTGAATTTTCACCCACTTGAAGTTGTGTCTCGCTGACGCGATCCACAACTTCAAGTGAGTGAAAATTATTCAGATTTGACAAAATGGAGGTCAACTGTTTTCAAGAATTGGTGATTAATGTCACATTTTATCTTTATCATGTTTAAAAGGTGGTACTTAATGTGCTAATAAAAAAATGAAAAACCGAATATATGCGGCACCGGCGGTTAAAGGGTTAAGAGCGACTATAGTCAGACAGGGCGCCTAAGTGTGTTTAACCATTACAGCGCGGGGATCGACTTTAGTCGTCAGAATCTGACGTCTGTAGACGTCAGATTCTGACGACTAAAGTCTATCCCCGTACTGTAAGAGTAAACATATTTATAATGACGGTACACCCATAACATATGTACTCAAATGAATCAAAAAGAGCTAACTAAGATATTTATGATGATTTCAAATTGAAAAAACCCTTCGGTCTCGGTGGTTCATACGAAATTATTTCAGCGCTTTAAGGGTTGAAGGTTTAAAATCAATAGTTATTATTATGGTATCATTTTAGAAATTAAAATGTTATGTTCCCAAACAGACCTCGATGTTTTACCTGAAATATAAAATTAAATTTCATGTTGCTCAGAAAAATTATACACTTTAAATATTTTGTGATTCATAAGATAATCATCCCCACAAAATATGGATCGTTTGGACGTTGGCACAATGAGGGAAACGACATGACTAACTATATGATGAAATGGAATAAAATGAAATGAAATGAATGGGGTTTTAGCAGTGCTGACACGCTATCACAAGCCTAATACAAAGTTGAGGTGTAGGAAAAACAGCACGCCTCGTACATTGTACAGATACAAAGGCAACACTTAGTAGAGTGCAAATCACACTCCTTGATCACACTCCTTGCTCATTCAAGGAGTGTGATTTTCCGCACACCACTATTTTTCAAACGATCAGCCCTGGGTTTTAGGCCAGGGCCAGGAGAACCTCCTGAAGATGGTGAGATGAATGAGATAACACTTCCCTCCAGACACAGAATTCGAAATTCGAATCTTGGCGGTCTGAGGTCGAGTAAGCTACCTTTCTGTCACAGAGGATCCCCACAATATTGAAACATATGAGTAAGCGGGGAAGAAACATTTTGTTTCTTTGAAACTTGAAGGCCAGAGTGGGGGTCGAACCCGCGATCGCCGACTTTCCAAGCAGGCAGCTTCAACCACTGCACCAGGGCCCCCGCCCCACTTTAGGACGAAACCTTGTTATAGGACCTATTGGGCATCTATTGTTCTCTGAAAAGATCGACTCTATCAATTATATTCTCTATCTATCTGTCATGTACAACATCTTATTAAAAAATATAATATAATTTTCTTTTAAAAAGGTAATTGTTGAAAAACTTGCACAGGAAGTTGTATCAGCATGCAGTTTGCAAAAGGGCGGGATACATTGGGATACCCGAGAGTGAGTTCTCAAATTTCTGTAGCTCTCACGCTCCCGCAACTTCAAGTGCCAACGTTTTCACGTTCCGAAGTTCCCACGTTCCCGGAACTATAAGTACCCCGTTCCCAAGTTCCCATGTTCCGAAGCTCCAAAGATATGCGGAAACTTCGGAACTTGAAGTGCTGGGGACATGGAAATTTTGGAACGTGGGAACTTTGGAACTCGAGAACTTGAAGTTCCTGGAACTTCGTAACGTGGGAACCTCGGAACGTGGGAACTTCGGACCTTTGAATTCACTTTCCGGAGACATGGTGTTTCTAACTCATACAGTTAAAAAAAAGTCATAATTGTCGATAAAAACACTGACAAAGCGAGCCGGTACATTTGTGCCGTGGAAAGCCAAAAGGCAGTATCTGCTTACTTTACAAATAAGCATAATACTGCATGTTGGATCTAATTGTATGTAGGAACATATGTGTATAAAACTATACAAAGGCGCCGCAGGTTGTAGGTGCTAGTCCATAAAATATGATGGTCATAAAGTTATACACGGACGAGGCAGTAAAGTCAGCAGCGTATAAATATGAGCATGTTAAATCGACATAAACACAGCTCATTACATATTGACACTCTGCGCTCTTCCGCCACCCACTCTCATCTACATAATACATATGACATTAGAACGGAATACAGTCGCACATTTCAAATGCTTTGTAGAACTGAACTAGTAGCAATTTATCTAGATATAAACTAGTATATATTTATCGCGTTGCTGATTTATCTGTGATTCTGGCAAGTATATCCCTCAGAGCTGCAGGACAAAGTGTATAAAGGTCATCCTCACTGCAGCACGAGATGTTTATCCAGTGCAGGTTTGATGTTGGGCTAGCGTCTGCGACGCTGGCCCAAAATTAAACCAGCACTTGATAAATGTCTCCTACTTGCTGGCAGCTGGTGTGGCATCTTACATCAACGTGCATAAATCAAGAGGTGAAATCGTAAACAAGGAAAGGTGGTGGGGAGATGAAGGGGCGTGACCGGTGAAATATACATTACCTGTGCGGCGTAATATATTAATAATGAGCCGACCCCACGTGCGTGTCATGCCCCGCTATATACTGCCACGTAAAGTCAAACGGCAGTATCCGCTTACTTGTAAATACTGCCTTTTTGGGTTCACTTGGCAGTAAACTGTTACTGTATGACTTGTCTGAAGTATCAAATTAAAAAAAAAAATGCTATGGTGGTCGAGACAGAGGAGTTATCACTTAGTAAAGGGTGATGTAAATAGAGATATAGACATAATCAGATCCATTACACAAAATCATCAGTTTAGATATTAATTAAGGTGGTAATTAATACTTCACGTAATTAAAACCGTTTACTTCCCAAGTGACGGTTTTAACCCTTTCAGCGCGAGGACCGACTTTATACGTCTGAATCTGACATCTATAGATTTCAGATTTTGTCGTCTAAAATACCGAAAGAGTAAACTATTTATAATGGCCTTAGACCTATAAACATATGTATTCAAAACAAGTGGAATGAGCTGACTAAAACATTTATGATTATTTCAAATTGAAAAAATATTTTGCCTGCATGGTTTATACAAAAATATTTCAATGTTGTTAGGGTTAACGTGAAGTGAATGGAGCCATAATAAAATAGTTTTAAAAATATGCAGTACGTCGTAATAAATACAATACGTAGCCTACAGTATATAATAGCCTTAAATGTTGATAATTTGAAAACACAATGCTGTGGGGACTATGTGGTGTAAATATTAAAACCACACCACAGTAAAACAAGTACAGGCTTGTATTATAGCCGTGTCTAAAATATGATTAGATAATTAGCTAGTATTATATCGAGCACAACGATAAAATTGTCAAGTGAAGCATGCTGAGATATGTATCACAACGTGAGACAAAAGTGCAACTGTAGGATCATATTACCGTCAGGACAAAATAGGATAGGATATTATATATGGGAGACATATCATTATGAACGCTTTGTTTATCAGCCCTGTGTAATTAACATCCTTGGTACGACAAGGGAGGTGCAATGCTCATTCCCAGTAAATACAAAACATTTGCATAACATTTGTACAACGTCGGCCCAACGTCTTCGACGTTGGTCCAACATTGTACAAATGTTATACAAATGCTTGCTGGGTTACATCTCCCTGGTAGGACAAACCTGAACTTCCTTATTTTATCTATTTTAAGAATACATATATATATATACCATGTATAATAAACATAACATTTCAGATGTCAGAATGCTGGCCGATACGGGACATGTTACAGCTGGTTGTTTTTTGCTATCGTGTATCGTGTCCACACAACAAATATGCGACGTTGATTCAATGTCGATTTAATTTTGGCTCAACGTTGCTGGAGCACATGGTCGTCATGTCATGCTGGCTGTACAAGGTGTGTTGTAAGTCATTGCTTTAGATCAGGTATGGCCTTATGATGCCTATGACAGCCGCGCCTAGAAATTATACTTGATAAATCTTTAACATGCATACCATACTAGCAGATAATACTAGAAGATGCAATTTTAATTATAAAAAAAATATGCATTCGTCACATTTATTATGTTGATACCAGAAATAACGCAATTCAATATATGATAGCACTGGTATAGAGAATATAAATTAGTTACACCTGTGCCAAAACAAAATGGCGACAAACGCGTGTGCATAATTCATGCGGACGTGCAAGGCCAGGATTTTTTATTCAAGGGCTTATATAGCAGCTATAATTGGTCGGAATATTGACCGTATAAGTGGAAATATCTGCTTTTGTCGAACTCTGTACTTTTTTATTTCTGTACAGTTGTGTCTACATTAAAAATTGACGATACATGTTATATTCACAAACCTGACACATGCACGTATATAGATAAATATTTACTGAGAATAATATATGACTAATTTACTCAATGCTGGTTTAATGTTGAGCCGACGTCGTAGAAGGCGGACCAACAGTAAACTAACATAGTCTCATTGTTTCGTCTAGATAGTTTTCAACACAAGCAAATATTACACGCTAATCTTAGTTTTAATATAGTTATGATTGAGAGGACATTAGTAATCGATACAGGTATCACTTTATTATATCATTTTGTTTAGTAAGTTATTATCTTATCATACTTTTTCAAACAATTTTTTGTACTCTTTATATTTTTCACAATCTATACCGAAGTCACATTGTTTCGGATTTTCTACGCTCTCGATCTGCAATAGAAACTTTCCGGAACATGCTAATATGCTGTCATTTATTTTATATTATTAGCCGTTAGAGGGCGTGTGCTTGGAGGGGTCTATGTAACCGAAAATAGAAAGCAGCTCACCACTTCAACGCCGGACCAACATTAAAACAAAGGCTTCTTTTTACCAGGTACATATTTAGTCCGTGGCCAAAGCTGCCAGTCTTCCAGCGCTTATTTTGCAGATACCAGATGGCAGTACCTGACGGTGGGACTCTGCCAGCTGCAGATGACAAGCAAAACATGTCCCAGCAAAGACAAGGCGTTGAACCACTGTTGTTTTAATCTTGGGCCAGCATCTGCTGGCCCAAGATTAAAACAACAGTGGTTCAACGTGACGTGTTTGCTGGGATTTATTCTGCCTATAGAATGCCAATAGTCTAGTTGTCACTCAATGTAGGCCTAAAACTCTAAAAAGTATATATCTGGTAATGCAAGGTTTTATAGTTGACTTGTGTTCATATGATATTCGTGGACATTTTCCACTTAGTTGTCCTATTGCGAGGTCAAGAGGGGTAAAACAGTATAAAAATGGAAGATTGAGTAAAACTAAAACACATTTATTGTCTATTCCAATGAAGGTCCATATATCATGCTTAGTTAAATGTTGTATTATAAGGCACAATAAACGAACATAGCAATATCTACAAAAATGTCAATATGGTCAACTTCAAGATGACATCTTGGGATCATAATGCACTTCTGATATTATATATTGTCGTTGCCCAGAGTGAAAGAAACGGCATGTACTGAGTTGAAGTTATATGCTAATATTATATGTTAATCCACCAATGTTGCCCACCATCCAAAAAAATCAACGTTATGCCCGTTTAACGAAGTAATATGTGTAATTAAGGCGGAGAATTCAACCCCTCAGGGGGTGTAGTTATACTCTCTATTTAGTGTATGTGTGGGGATGGGGATGGGGGGGGGGGGGGGGCAGGGGTTAAGATTTTGATCTACTTTCTAAACATACGTTTCTGAGTTAAAATTGCAGAGTTAGGGTTCTTTTTTAAGGATCTTGTATGATTCACACCCCTTGCAGGGCATCAGCCAGCAAACTGGGCAGCACACTGAAATGTGTACACTCATTACGTGTACCGTCTAAAAATCAATAAAAATAACCATGCCATGATATCGTGTTGCTAGGTATACCAGCATAAAATGATACTAATCATTATAAATTACATCTGTATAATATTTAATATATAGCTCTCACTTTCATTACGTAGTGCATACATAAATTAATACAGTAAAACCTCTGCGTGTACTTCAAAGTTGTACAATAAAGCAATGCTTTTCATTTGCATAATTATTTTTAATTTTATTATTTAATTTTTTCATGTTTTCTAAAAACAATTGTATGTACTCTTTACAAATTGCACAATGTGTAATAAAAATGTATTATCACTATAAAGTCGTCTAAGTTCTTCTTACATGATACACATAGTCGATCTTCACTGGGAATCGACCTCTAGTTACCATGGGTACGTCGAGTATATTGTCATCTGTTCTTGCAGTTTTGACATATGTATGTCATTTTACAAGATTTATTTCGTCTAGACAATTATAAAATTTGTAAAAACATGAATGTGCTGATGTTCATACCTAGGTGTATCACACGTTCCTCATGCATCGTGTGAGTTAACCATCACAGAGCTGAATTAATTTCGTATAAGATATGGAGACCAAAGGGTGTATTTCAATTTGAAATCATCATAACTGTCTTACTTAGCTCTTTCCGATTCATTTGAATACCTATGTTATGGATCTACAGCCGTTATAAATATGTTTACTCTCACAGTGCGGGGATCGACTTTAGACGTCAGATTCTGACGTCTAAAGTCGATCCCCGCACTGTCAGGGTTAAACAGCGAGACACGATAGACTGACACAATGTTGGCATAATGCTGGTTCAACGTTGAACACAGTGGAACAATATTAAGCCAGCATTGATGCAGCACCTCCTGTCAGGCAAGGCTCACCCCAGGGCCCGTATTCTTGAGCAAGTTACGATACACTGTAGATCTGGTAATATTCTCGAGGTTTTAATTTTCGCGAATTTCGCGAGTATGACAAATTCTCGAATTTAAGAAACGCGCGAAAATTATTATTATAATGGCGCTACTAAATAAAATGAAAATGTCCGAGTTTTAAACTTTACGAAAAGTCACAAAATCAGAAATTCGCAAAAAATAAGAAACGAAAAAAATACCAGATCTACAGTATTGCATAGTCAACACATTTGTATAACATAGGTATTCAAATGAAGCGGAAAGAGCTAACTTAGACATTTATGATGATTACAAATTGAAAAAGTTTGATCTCCATACTTCATACAAATATATTGCAGTATTGTATATGGGTTAAGAATTATATTAATTACCCGGCTACATGGGAAACAAAAGCAGCATTGAATATGATATTTAACAATACATATAAACATATGACACGTATTATAATAGTCAAATGGAATAATCAAATAGTAAAGTCGTGATAATAAATCTGCGTGGCATATACATAGTCGCTATTATTAAAAATGGATGTTTCACTCTGCAGATCAGCTGCCATGTGTCACAGGCCATGTGACGTCTCATCTATTTCCAGCCCATGGTACACATTGTGCCTCCAGTATTGCCTCAGATTATTGCGCAATTTTAACAGAACATAGATAATAAAATTGTATATATACACCCGAAAATTAACTTGGTTTATTAACCCTTTAACCGCCGGTGCCGCATATATTCGGGTTTTCATTTTTTATTAGCACATTAAGTACCACATTTAAAATCTGGTAAGTATAAAATGCGACATCAACCAGCAAGAATTGAAAACAGTTGACCTCCATTTTGTCAAATCTAAATAATTTCCACTCACTTGAAGTTGTGGATCGCGTCAGCGAGACACAACTTCAGGTGGGTGAAAATTCAAATTGAATAATTTGGCGGTTAAAGAGTTAACTGAGCATCTATTAGTAAGTGTATATCATTTTATTTGTCATTTGATTTAATTTGAATAATACTTTAAATCTTATGTCGCCCCTTAGATACGAAAAGGTGCATCTGCCACTTTGCAAAGTGGCAGATACCGGTACACCCTTTCATATCAAAGGGGACGATATATACACGTCTAGCAGTATTGGCCACCATCCATCATTTGTTCTCACAAAAAAAACAAGCACGACACAGATGGCATACAATCTGTATAGTGATAAGAAGAACTGTTTTTTTCTGGCAGGACATTGTGACTGAGAACCATTTGATGACCGAAGTGGCAGCCGTCCATCTTATAATAGTGAAAAGACATCGAAGGAAATAACTCATTATTGATGGTGAATACTGCGTGACACACTACATCTGGGCTACTGACTGACTCTCTGGCACGCTTTTTGTATGTAGTTAGGTGGTTGTGTGTTTGCTTGGCGTTAAAGGTGGTTTTATCCGGCTGGCGAGCTGGTTAGCTAGTTGACTGGTTGCTTGTTGACCAGCTGTTGTAAATCAAGTGACTGCTAGCTGGTTAGTTGACTGGTTAGCTTGCCAACTAGCTTGCAGGCTGAATGGATGTCTGGCTGACTGAAAAGTAGGCATGCAGGCTAGTAGGGTGGCTGGCTGGCTGGCTGGCTGGCTAGCTGGCTGGCTGGCTGGCTGGCTGGCTGGCTG
Organism: Flabesymbios commensalis; assembly: GCA_964017125.1. Taxonomy (NCBI): domain Eukaryota; kingdom Metazoa; phylum Annelida; class Polychaeta; order Terebellida; family Flabelligeridae; genus Flabesymbios; species Flabesymbios commensalis. The sequence goes on along the minus strand of OZ024918.1, from coordinate 15,368,896 downwards.
GCTGGCTGGCTGGCTGGCTGGCTGGCTGGCTGGCTGGCTGGCTGGCTGGCTGGCTGGCTGGCTGGCTGGCTCAGAGTGTGGCTGGCTGGATGGGTGGTTATCTATTTGTCTAAGCTGACTGACTGACTGACTGACTGACTGACTGACTGACTGACTGACTGACTGACTGACTGACTGACTGACTGACTGACTGACTGACTGACTGACTGACTGACTGACTGACTGACTGACTGACTGACTGACTGACTGACTGACTGACTGACTGACTGACTGACTGACTGACTGACTGGCTGACTGACTGACTGACTGACTGACTGACTGACTGACTGACTGACTGACTGACTGACTGACTGACTGACTGACTGACTGACTGACAGAAAGGCTGATGTCAATGTGGCTGACTGTCTAGGTCACTTGATGACACACCGAATGACTGCTTTGGTAACTTACTCAGTGGCTGACTGACATACTATTACTAGTTGACTATCAATCAATGTGGCTGACTAACTGGATCACAGCTTTAAAAACTGGTTCACTGACGGGGTTACCAATTCACTGGCTGATTGACATGCTGACTGATTGTCAATATGGCTACTGAATGGATCACAGGTTCAAAGACTAACTGACTGACGTACTGGCTGACTGACACACTGACTGACTGACACTGATTGACTGTCAATGTTGCTGACTGATTGGGTCTCTGGGTGGTATAATGGATGACTGATGAGGTTACTCTACCTAATATGAACTTCGTGACCTAAAACATACATGTATATAAAAAACGTGTTCATTTTGTAAACTTGGACATTTGTTAAACACTATTTCGATCAAATAAAAAATGCATATATTTGGAAATTGTTATTTGGCATTGAAATTCAGCATTGAATGAATTCAAGGTGGAAACATGCGGACTATCTGATTAGAATCAGGATGTCCATAAATCAATGAAGAATCCACGTGAGTGCATTATCAAGAACACGTGGTATTGACTTGTCAAGGACATCCGTGTGTGCACTGTGTATCAGCTTCATTTTATCTATTCTCAAACTACGCTAACCCCTTGAACACTGATGTCGACTACAGTAGAAATTCTCGTGTTTTATTACCGACTGCATAACACCCTGATTCCCAGTTAAAAGTAAAGAACGCCTTCAATCTTGAAACACTGATATATCATGTATATGTTCGGCCTTAAATTGTACAAATCACATACATTTTTAGTCACTTGATGTTGTGTGTCGCGGTAGCGAGACACAACTTCAAGTGACTGAAAATTTAAATTGAATACCTCAGTTCTCTTGGAGTTAGCCCTTAACCCAGAACTAAGTACGACGATGATCGCTTAAATTAATTTTATAAGCGGCAATAGTCAATTTTTGCTATCGGGAATGAAATGAGTGTTTAAACATCAAAATTTGGTGTAAAACATTTTTTTCGCCCACTTGAAGTTGTGTGGCGCGGTAGCCAGACACAATCTAAAGTGGGTGTAAATTTAAATAAGATAACTCAGCAGGAAAAGGGTAAAGTGTTATAATCGTCTATGTCCGCTCTGTTTGTCCTTCAGGCGAGATAATTTGAAGGACAAATTAACATTTTTTGTTACATTTTGGAATACATTTCATCTAAATTTTACATATGTGAGTAATGTTTACACACTCACGCTGCTTAAATTGTATAATTTAGCGTTTAAAGGGTTAAATCGAGACACTTTATGAACTAAGCGACTAGAAAATAACATGAGTATATATATAATTATTTGAAATGTATAAAAATATACATTTATAATATGATACATTATAATAGCTTTTATAACGCTAGTATCTCTGAAAAGCATTGAGATCCACCATTCAACGTCTAGCTCTTTGTTGTAAAAATATTTTGCCAAGTGATGTGCTGTGGATGATCAAAGTATATGGTGTTGGTTTTCTGTGTATTCCACGTGGTAGATTATGTATATGTATATTTCACGTGGTAATATATGTGTATTTCAAGTGGTAAGCACAAGCAACCAGTGAAACATTACACAGATACATTATGTGTGTATTTCACGTGGTAGTTTCAGTGTATATTTCACGTGGCAGTTTATGTGTATTCCACTAAGTAGCTTAAGTGTATTTGACATGATAGTTTCTATAAAATGATCATATTTCTATTTCTTTTTCACGTGGCAGGTTTGTGTGCATAGCACATTATAGTTATTGCCTGTACGTCACGTGGTAGTTCATGTGAATTTTCACATGGTAGTTTATGTGTGTATTCCACGAGGTAGGTTATGAGTATATCTCAAGTAGAAGCCACTGTGTATATTTCACGTTGGAGTTTATGCATATTTCAAATGCTACTGTGTGTATTTCATGTATTTATTTCACGTGAATCAGCTTCTCAGCAAACACGAGACTTTGACCGAATGCTGGGTCAATGTTGGGCCGGCGCTGGAGACGGCGGGCCAGCATTAAGCCAGCGTTGGGTCAACGTATTGTGTTTGGTGGGGTGTATAAATTGACGGTGGGGGGGGGGGAGTAATATGCATGTATTACCAAGGAATATATTCCTTAATATTACCATCAGCTGAAAGCACGATGATGCTCCTTTAAAACGTTCTTCTACACTCGGTAGCTGGGATCTACTGCATTTATGTATCGTTAGTGGATGACTGGTTATTATTTATTGCATTAACTACCACTATCTACATGGCATGCCTTACTCTGGTGGGCTTACCTCCTTATTTAGAGGATTCAGACATGAGAGATGGCCTTGAATCCAGCATCTCTCTGGATGCTGCAGCGACTGTGCCTTTGATCTCCGGCATTGTGACAAGAGGCTTTCCCATAACCTGGTCCACGTCATTAAGGGATTCCCACGTGGATTCCCCACCCTGTTGATGAGTGGCACGCCCAGCAAACGCGATACATTCAGCCAATGGTGGTTTAATGTTAGGACAGTGTCGCAGACGCTTGCCTGACATTAAACCAGCATTGGCTGAATGTATCGTGCTTGGTGGGCGTGTGATGGCTTGGACGAGAGCTCCCCCAGTCAACAAAATTCATTGAGCCAATGGTGGGTTAATGTCGGGCGGCGTCGCAGACAGTGCTCCAACATTAACCCACCATTGGGTGGGTCAATGCACCATTCCTGCTGGGCTATGGGTTTTGGACCTGGTGATTTAGCAGGATGAGGTCTCCACGGGTTAATATGGTTAAGGAGTAGGTGATACACATCTTAGAAAGTAATAAATACCTCAATATATCTCCAGCGGTGGTACACAGCTCAATCTGGTGTTCTCGCAGCATTGGTTTAAAATTGGGCATGTAGTGGTACAGCCAATGCGACCGATTTGTACATCCTCATCAATGGCATCATCCCATCATGGCGGCTTGTTATTACTCCACCAGTACCCCATATGACGTATATGATGTGTATAATATGACCACATTGTGTATCTCATTACATGGTGATGTACAGCCTCATATACATAATCCATCTTAATCAGTAGTGTTCTTGCTCAATCAACTGTATACGGACCATAATAATCACAGTACTACTTTTCAGTTGCATGACTTCCTCCCATAACATGAACATAATTTCACACCCAAATGTACTGCACATGTTATGGATTTATATACGCATCAGATCTCTGTGAATATTTTGAGCATTACTGGTTTCTGATGCATGCAGTTTTTATGACAAGTGAGCTGCATATTATTATGTAATTCTATCGCAGTTGGTACTAATTGAATTGCTGACAAATAAACACAACTCAGGCTGTTTGTCCATTTGAAAGGGTTTACTCACTCAACATGCTCAGCGTTCAGTGACCAATAGTAACATTCCACGTGTAATGTGACTTTGTACAATACTGAATTTTGTATTTTTTTCCACAACATATATCCTAAGTTCACCATTCACATTTATATGTAGAATAATAAATCATCTGTCTGCTTCATTATAGTGTAAATCTTATTATTTATGACAACTGCTGCAGCAGACTTGTGAAAAATTGGTATTCAGAGTAAAGTCACCGATATTATTATTCCATGTATATCTATACAGGCCACACATACTGTATTATGACTTGAATGAGTTTGTAGATATACTTATTGCTGAGCGGTGCTATATATGTTGAATTACTGCACAGTCTTTAGTACTTTTGATGTTGAGTGAGTACTGGTGGTGCCTGGCTGGGTATTAACATATCACTGTCTTCCTATACAGCTCATGAAACCCGTTGGTGTTGATGAAGGCATAGTATGTGAGAATGTTGACGAGGGGACTAATGGTGCGTACATATATATAAGTAACCATAATTATATCCATGTCCTTCTTCACAACCGTTGGTACGTGTGAAATAGATTGAAATTAATCGGGATTTATGCAACTTTTGTACACATACAGGCCAAATTGAGCCAGGAATACCTCCTTATGAGGATGGTGAGATGAGTGAGATGACACTACCCTCCTTAGAATATGTGAGGGTTAATGGAAGATGTAGGAGGACTTAGGTAACCATTAGTAAGTCATTGAGCTGATCCGGATTATGTGCACATCTGCTGATTCCTGGTATTTCAATTATTTTTTATTTAATGCACTGGTAAGTTATAGTATTTATGTACTACATATTGAGGTCCTGCACAGTATGGTGTACCCGCCTAGTCGAGACACATGGTGTAGATCTTGGAGAGAAGTTACTGTAACCTGATTACGAGGGTAGACGGTATCCAGGTACCAATAATTATATATCCGCGTTGTCCTTCACAACACTGAGTACCCTTGAAGAGTCAAGCTACATGCAATGGATGTGCTTCTACCCAAGAAAATGTACTGTTTAAGGTTGAGGCACACAGTGTAGATCTTGTAACCTGATACTAGTTACGAAGGTAGACGGTATCCAGGTACCAATATATCCGCGTTGTCCTTCACCAAATGCTGTACCCTTGACGAGTAAAGCTTCATGTAGTGAATGTGTCATACACAATATGGTGTATGACCTAATGTTGAGGCACAGGGTGTAGATCTTGGAGAGATGTTTATGTAATCTGATACGAAGGTAGATGGTATCCAGGTGCCATCCGCGTTGTCCTCAACAACATGATGTACCATTGAAGAGTAAAGCTCCGTGTAATCAATGTATCCTATACAATATGGTGAACTGTCTCAAGTTGAAGCACATCGTGTAGAATGTCATGGCGAAAGATAACTAATATGAGGGTAGTTGGTACCCAAATATCAATATATCAGTGTTGTCCTTTACAGCATATTGTACCCCTCAATAGAAGAGTAAAGCTTCATGTAGTACACCATCCCAAACCCAGACTGCCGAAAACTGAACTCCGTACATTGCTGAAGGAACCGAGATACAGATTTACACCTGGCAAACAGCACCCAAGCAAACACGAGACACTGGCCCAGTGCTGGTTTAATGTTGATCCAGCGTCTGCGACGCTGGCCCAACATTGGACCAACACAGGTCAATGTCCCGTGTTTTTGCAGGGACAGGGCCGCCACCTATTGTAAATCTCCCAATATAGCGTACATGAGGGCACAAGGACCCCACCATGTTTGCCTTGTCATCTAAAACCGTCAAGTCCAGACTGATAACCTTGATTTACTGTCATTCATAAGCAGACGCTACATAATCTAAACTTCGACATTTTCACGAATCCTCATTTTCTATGTTGCTGCACAGCCAACATGAGACATTGAGCCAATGTTGATTTAATTTTGGGTCAGCGTCGAATAAGGTGGCTCAGAATTAAAACAACCTTGGCTCAATGGCTCATGTTTGCTGGGTAAATCCTTGGCAGTAAAATCTAATTAATTATTGAAAATACAAATATACATCGTAAATGAGAAACGCGTTGTTGATATTAAAATCAATGAAAGTGAACATACATTTTTCATAACTTTTGTGTATCAATGAGAAATTTAGCATTGCCAACAATTACAAGTGTTTATTATCATGTTTACGGTATCAACACGATGTCAGCTCATAAACATATGCCAGATATCATGCCATGTTCAGTATCTGGGATGGGCAGCTACCATTATATATGTTGTATATAGCTTTCCAACATGATGTTTTTTTTAAATAATATACGAATACATTATAGATACGTCATCAATTATTCATTTTTTCTTTCAGATATGTCAGTGGGTATGTCCGAGCTTCAAAACCTTCAAAATAAGTGTATGGGGGAGATTAAAGATTGATAGGCCTCTCCACCGGAAATAAATAATTATATGTCTCTCCAGTAAACGGACGTATATCGCCTTAACGTTGGCTCAACATCTCACATTATGGACAAATGTAGAACCAGCCCAGTGAGGACGATACCATAACCACAATGTTGTTTTATTGTTGGGCCAGCGTTGTAGACGCTGACCCAACAATAAACGAGTATAAGATGTCTCAACAAACATAAGACGTTGAGCCAATGCTGATTTATTGTTGGTCCAGCGTCTACGACGCTAGACCGACATTACACCAGCATTGATTTACCAGCTTTGGTTTGCTGTGCTGAGTACTGGGCGTTTATCAGGTATTGTAAACAATCCCAAATGTTGGACAGTAGTGTCAGATCAGGGTATCAGTGAGTTATGCCTCCATAGAGTAGGCCTACTCAAGTGCTGCTCAATCATCCCATCGCGCCTGATAGTACATCTTCGTGTAAAATTAAATTAATATTACTGTTTTCTAATCTGTCACAGGTTTGATTTGTTTATATAACGGATATTTCTCACCACCACACCATATGTACGTGTATCGATATCAATATACCACCGTGCTCTGGCAAAAAAACAAGCGTTCCGTGAATTGTAAAGTCATGTTATACAATGATGTTGCTTTGTTAACATCCATGTACGAGTATTATTCCTTAAATACCACTAAAAGTATATTTTTTAATAGGACACGACATTGTCATCGACATTTAAAAATAAGACATTACCTACATTAGGTGATGTCGTACTTTTTTGTCGATAATCTGTCACCTTTGAAATGAAAAGATGTATGTCCCACTCTGCAAAAATATTATGAATTGTTGCAGCTCAAGTCTTATCTCTCAAGAAGAAAACGGATGTTCAAATGAGTGTACTGAACAACCACACTGCTGAGCAGGTCATCCATAATGTTATAGAATTACACCATATCATTCAGCAATCGATCCGTAGTGATGTAATGTGTTCTGTACTCTACCATTTAGATTGATCAGCACAGAAACTACAATGATCGTAATACAGCTAGCACAGTTTAGACACGGTACCACATGATATAAGTAGACAAACACCAGTTCCACCCTATAAGCGTACCACACTGCTGATACAGGTACCATATACGCATTGCTGAACAGGTTATCTGCGGTACCACTATATGTAGACAAACACTATATGTACTCAATTAGCGTACCACACTCCTGATACGCGCCAGCATTGTTACCGCCGATGTACAGCAAAACCGGATTTTCACAATGAAGCGTACCAGACTGCTAACACCAGGCACATTCGGTACCTATAATTACAGCTTTACCAGCTCACCATCCTTTCAAAGACTTGAGCATACTTTACTTTCCCGTCGCGGCACACATATTATATATTCCAATGGTCGTACCACACTGCGAATAATAAACCCACTATGCTGATATCTAAACCCAAATATCAATATCTGCTCACGTGCACTGCCTAATTGACAAGTAAGCAGATGCTTGACTTTCCAAATAAGCAAACACTGCATTTGTCATAATATAAATAATTATGGGAGAGGGGACTTATATAACATTATTTTCACCGAGTAGCCATGCAAAAGCGTTCACGGTGGCGTCACTGCGTTTCACAGAATGAGCTTATTACACTGCTGGCACCAATGACCCATGGGAGTACACTGAACCTGATCCTTTCAAAAAACGTATAAACACTGCTGAACGTGTCTTCAAACATGGGGCACGCCATGAGAAACCACGATACTATAAAAGTACAACCACAGTGACAACAACACCCAGATCCACTCAATGAACGTAGCACGAAGCTGAATAGGTCATCCATGGTATCATGGGATCACACTCACACCAACACAATACCTTCAATAGTCGTATCACACTCACACCAAAATAACTCTTGTTTCTTATAATTGACATTCATTTAAAACAGGAATTACTAACCCAATGTCCATCTTCAAATGACGAAACTTTTTTTTTTTAATGAAAAATAGGCACCTTCCGCATTTAATTTTAACAGACCGTATATCACGAAATGTTGTTTTTTCATGTTAAAGGCATTTTGGGTACGCATATAAGCATATGTATAAGGTCGTCCCAACAGTACAAGAAATAATCCGCTATGTTGGTACCCTAACACTGAACCCTGTCAACTGACGTAGCACACTGCTGATACACGTTATCAAAGATATTCACCGGCAAGAAAATTAATCTGGACATATCCAGCGTTCTGTGTTTGTCAAGAGACTTGCCATAGCAAAGAGTATAAGTAGCTCCAGATATTCCAACGAGAACATTTTTCTCAAGTTCAGACTTTCCCATTGTAATATAAATCGTATTCCTGTCAGTTTTTGTTTGATTCTTCACTCATCTTCCAGGTGCAGCATATGTGGCAAAATGCACCAAATCTCATTGTTGAATGAAATATATCTTGTGTGTGTGTGAATAACTGTACATAGTGTACTTTTCTAATAGATGCACCACAAACACAAAACAAGTGCACTTTCATGTGGTAGATATAAATCCAGAAGCAGTTGAAGCTTCACCACATATAACACCAGAGTTATACCATATACCTCTGTACCATGGCTTGCCTATATTAGCTCACTACACGTACACGTGTCTGGAGGCTGTATGACCAACTGCTGACAGAATAGCTACACAGTCTTATGTGGCACAACAAAGCACCCTTAACTACCGTTAGTGCCTTGTGATAAATACAAATTATGGACATAAACTCATGCAAAGTGTTCTCGCGAAAGAGTCGAGATATATTTATGTTTGATTACATAGGTCATTGTCACATAAAACTGTGTTAATGGTCGTGTCTGCAGGGCCTGGGGCTTCTCATATCACAACCTGGCTACCCTCTCCTAATTAAAACTTGTCCTGCCAGCGTACCCGATGTCTCTAAATCTCTGGGTACCCTCGCTCCTCGCTCCTCAGGACTGTTTCAGACAGGAGTTATAGAGAGATTGACCTGGCCTCAGCACCCCCAATAAAGGTAGAAGAATGGATTGCAAAACGTGGCTAAACGGACAATCTCATCATGTGCGCTAGAGAGCGTATGAGCATCATTCTTCCTGGGTAAAGTATGGGCTCTTAAACCCTTTAACCGCCGGTGCTGAATATATTCGGGTTCTTATTTTTTATTGGCACATTAAGTACCATGTTTTAAACATGTTAAAGATAAAATGTGACATTAATCAGCAAGATTTGAAAAGAGTTGACCTCCATGTTGTCATATCTAAATAATTTTTACTCACTTGAAGTTGTGGAACGCGTCAGCGAGACACAACTTCAAGTGGGTGAAAATTTAAAATAAATAGTTTGGTGGCTAGGGGGTTAATTGTGGGCCAGTGTCCAAGACAGTGGACCAACATTAAACCATAATTTATGAATGCCTCGTGCTTGCTATGAACTGACATTATCCTCATTTTAAATATCAGACTATATTATGTGACATTGGACCTACACGAAGACATAATTTATAAATCATTAGTTAACCATAATGATGTACTTATGCGCGGGTTTAGCAAGCAAAATGTCATATATGCTAATTGACAAAGTAGCAAACACGACATTTGTGTTTCATCAGGCGATATAACATATATTACAGCAACAACTAGATGGAATATGAATGTACTAGATTAATGTACGAGCACCTAACAGAGTGTTAATTAAAGTTTGAAAAATATCTGCATGTGTAGGCTACTGTGACACCGTGTATGTATAAGCTGTATTAAATACAATGATTACAATATTATAGTCTGGCCACAGGAACCATAATGACATATACGACAGCTGTGTAGTTATTATCTATACAACGATTATATAATTATTACATGATATAAATTGTAACCCAGCTATGACGTAACTTCTTTACTAGCATACATGTGGCTTATGTCGCAGCTATCATATACTCATATAACATGTTATAATTGTGTATTGAGTCATAGCAAAAATGCATAAAAGATAAACTATGTTATGCATTTCTGCTCATATGTAATATAATATACTACAGCAGTGAGCTATGTAATAACTCATAATCCACATACACAAACTATTAAGTTAAAAAACTTCAATTTCATTGTCAGTATGGCTAAACCATAAATTACTAACACGCAGTTTTATAGTTAAACCCGTATATTGTGCCCGAACTGACCAGTACAAAATAACAGTAGATTCGTAGATCCGAATCTACTGTTTTAACAATAGACTGACGTCACGAGTGTATATTAATTTAATCTATCAGTAGCCTGTATCACAACACTGTATGTGATTTAAACGCAATAGAAGACGAAATTAATTTGTATCTACCTGTCATTTCTATAGTAAGTTCAGAGATACACTTTTTCAGAATATTAATTCTATCGAACCCACTGTAATACATATTTCAGCCATGTCAGGAATCAATTTATTAGGTTTTTTAATGAATGATTAATTCGTAAAATATGTAGCTGATGTTATTTCAATTACCTGGTATAAACGGCAACATGCAATGTTTCCATGTATATGTTGTTAATGTATGTGTCACTGAAATAAACAATATCTATCTATCTATCTATCCATCTATTTATGTATCTATATAACCTATAATTATGTTGTGACTATTTGAATATAATTATGACCTTCTACTGCTGATGTGGTGACATGAGTCACTTTGTAAAGTGGTGGATACAGTCCTTTACTATCTATGTGATGCTATGAGTCACTTTGTAAAGTGGTAGATACAACCCTTTACTGCTGATGTGATGATATGAGTCACTTTGTAAAGTGGTAGATAAAGTCCTTCACTATCTATATGATGATATGAGTCACTTTGTAAAGTGGTAGATAAGACCCTTTACTGCTGATGTGATGATATGAGTCACTTTGTAAGGTGGTAGATACAACCCTTTACTGCTGATGTGGTGACATGAGTCACTTTGTAAAGTGGTAGATACACTCCTTTACTATCTATATGATAATATTAGTCACTTTGTAAAGTGGTAGATACAACCCTCCACTACCTAATATCAGTCACTTTGTAAGGTGGTATATATATAATCATACCTTTACTATCGATGTTATGATATGAGAGTGATCAGTAGCTTGTTATTAATGGTAGTCTTGGTTGTAGTGTGAAGTGGCCAGCTGACCTTTAACCCTTACAGCACTGAAATATTTTTATATAAACCATAGAGACCGAAGATTTTTTCCCAATTTGAAATCTTCATAAAATTTAATGTCCTAGTTGGCTCCTTCCGCTTCATTTGAATACGAAATTAATTTGTATGTACCTGTCATTTTTATAGTAGGTTCAGAGGTACACTTTTTCAGAATATTAATTCTATCGAACCCACTGTAATACATATTTCAGCCATGTCAGGAATCAATTGATTAGGTTTTTTAATGAATGATTAATTTGTAAAATATGTAGCTGATGTTATTTCAATTACCTGGTATAAACGGCAACATGCAATATTTAACTGCAAACACAATACGTTGTTTTTTTCTATATTAATATTATTGTCAAACTTATATTGCACCTTTGTATATATTATAATTATATTTATAGTGACTAGAGGGCTGGCTACTTCATGTAACAATATTTCATGTTCCCATGTATATGTTGTTAATGCATGTGTCACTGAAATAAACAATATCTATCTATCTATCCATCTATCTATGTATCTATATAACTTATAATTATGTTGTGACTATTTGAATATAATTATGACCTTATACTGCTGATGTGATGATATATGAGTCACTTTGTAAAGTGGTAGATACAGTCCTTTACTATCTATGTGATGCTATGTGTCACTTTGTAAACTGGTCGATACAACCCTTTACTGCTGATCTGATGATATGAGTCACTTTGTAAGGTGGTAGATAAAGTCCTTCACTATCTATATGATGATATGAGTCACTTTGCAAAGTGGTAGATAAGACCCTTCACTCTTGGTGTCATAATATGAGTCACTTTGTAAAGTGGTAGATACACCCCTTTACTGCTGATGTGGTGATATAAGTCACTTTGTAAAGTGGTGGATACATTCCTTTACTATCTATATGATAATATGAGTCACTTTGTAAAGTGGTAGATACAACCCTTTACTGCTGATGTGGTGACATGAGTCACTTTGTGAAGTGGTGGATACAACCCTTTACTGCTGATGTGGTGACATGAGTCACTTTGTGAAGTGGTAGATACAACCCTTTACTACTGATGTGGTGACATGAGTCACTTTGTAAAGTGGTAGATACAGTCCTTTACTATCTATATGATAATATGAGTCACTTTGTAAAGTGGTAGATACAACCCTTTACTGCTGATGCGGTGATATGAGTCACTTTGTAAAGTGGTAGATACAACCCTTTACTGCTGATGTGGTGATATGAGTCACTTTGTAAAGTGGTAGATACAACCCTTCACTACCTAATATCAGTCACTTTGTAAAGTGGTATATATATACTCATACCTTTACTATCGATGTTATGATATGAGGGTGATCAGTAGCTTGTTACTGATAGTAGTCTTGGTTGTAGTGTGAAGTGGCCAGCTGACATTTAACCCTTACAGCACTGAGATATTTGTATATAAACCATAGAGACCGAAGATTTTTTTCCAATTTGAAATCTTCATAAAATTTAATGTCCTAGTTGGCTCCTTCCGCTTCATTTGAATACCTATGATATGGGTCTACGACCGGTATAAATGGTTTAATTTTTACAGTGCGGGAATCGAATTTAGACGTCAGAATCTGACGTCTACAGACGTCAGATTCTGACGTCTAGAGTCGATCTCCACGATGTAATGGTTAATGTGATTGTTTACTCACGCTATCAAACTGGCATATTTATAGTTTTATAGAGGAACCAGCTGATCTCAGTACTATCGTTTGAAGTGTCCCCTTCGTTTGCTTTTGCTAACACATCCTTTTCACATAAGTGGTAACATAAAGGACTCCAATTCAAAAAAAAATAAACGCAGAAAGCTTTGTTTCATTTATATTAAACACTTTTATAGGAGGCTATTTGAATCATCCATTTTGTAAGCTAATCGCTTAAAAAAACACAAAAAATCAGCTATCAAGGAAGTATATCATAGCACTGAGCAGGCAAGTTACATTGACCCAATGTTGATTTAATGTTGGCTCGCCGTCTGCAACTCCAGCACAGCATCAATCCACATTGACTCAATACCTTGTGTTTCCTTTTTAATACTCTCTGGTGTCCATATAAAACTATAATAAATTTTGTTCAGACAGTGAGCAAATGAAGATTGTGATATATTGGTACATATATTGATATATCGATTTGTTCTTGTTTCTCAATATTAACCAGAAATAATCAACTAGATCTGGTTACATGAGAGTGAACATACTTGTTGCCAAATGGTGATTCAAAATGATCCCAGTGCATAATAACCATGATAATATTCAACATTGACATAAAACAAACTATATAGATTTAATTTATTCTTCAAAACACCTATGTTATCTTATGACAATACGGATACCACAGTGCAAGTGAAAATTGTAGTTAACACGGTACTGAAGCACGGTGTTGAAGCAAATTTCAACCAAATAATGTTCGACCAAAATAAATAAAATAGTTTCTCCTCAGTTAAAGAAATACCGTATTTCATTATAAGAGGGGAACATATATTTTTTATCAACGGAAATTACGTTATCAATTCCAGCTTTTAATGAATGAGAAATAGAAAACACTATTTAGCAGGTCAAGGGTTAACATTGAACACTTCACTGGGCATAATAATTTATTACCAAAGTCATCATGACATATCCAACCCGTCTCCATCGCTACACTTCATTGAGTGCACACAACTACACCCATCTTATGTTTAATCACTGCCGATACTACAGTGACGACAAGCATGTATTATAGCCAACAGCTAAGTATTTAATAATAATAATAATAAAATGTAAAAAAATGCTTTATATCTTCTCTCTGGTTGTACCATAGATTAACCACATATAGATGCGTCATAAACCACTGACCAATGGGCGATTCTGTCACACGGCGCACCGCAGCGCCCCCTGAGTTTAAATTGGGTCATTTCTGCTGAATTAATATGGAGCGCATAGCCATACTGCATGTACTGCCCAGGCATCTATAGCCTTTGTCACTAAACTATCCTGTAGATTCTATTATTGAAGGTTTATTGGAATGTACTCATAATTTATGACACCTACATGACCTATGGATAGACTAGCTAATCTTAAAAACATCAATATTTTGTAGATCAAGTATAAATAAGCCTCCAACACACCCAGACTACACTTGCCTTCTCTTCTTGAAACTGAGCCTTGACTTGTGCCAGGGTGTGGCTGGGGCCTGGGCGCTAGTATATTCAATGTCAATGACAATAAACTCTCACTGACGTTAGAGTATTAGTATAAGAGACATAGTCCTAAACATAATCAAGATCTAGACTACACAAGTCATGTTTGTAGGCCTATAATTAGAACTAATTGTTTTAGGCAAGAAGTCAAGACTTTTCGTCTAGGCCTAGTAGGCCCAAACCTTAGATTTGGTCATTGTAAAAAGCATGTGGCCTAGACTACAGTAGGCTACCGTACCTAGACATGCTAGATCTCTCCAGACTAGGCCTACTAGGCCTACTGTCCCAACAAGAATAAAAAACTAACCTCTTAGGCTAGACTAAAAACACACATAAACATGTCATGATAACGGGACATGCCACATGGGTGGGAGGTAATTAGGCTATTTCTAATTAAAATGTTTATTTATGTTGTAGCCTAGTAGGCCCCTATGAGTAGGTTATGTTACCTACCAGTAGCCTACATTGCTACAAGTAGATAACATTTAGACAGCCTACCCCCATATCATATATGTTCAATAAATAGGCCTAGGAAAGGTTAGGCCTAGACTACAGCTCCTGCAGTTGATTGGAGAACAAAATAATACTGGGAGGGGGAGGTACGTAGGCCTAGGCTATAGGCTAATCATGGAAATAGACTAAACTATTTATGAAGTATAAATTATTTATATAGGCATTATTGTCTAGTAGGCCTAGGCCTAATAATTTCAGTCCCTTGAAATGCTAAAAATGAATGTTTGTTTAATTTGGTGTAGACCTAAACTATTTAAATTGACGAGGGGGGGGTGGGGGTATAAAATACATGGTTTTCAATTGTTTTTTTTTCGCAGGCTAATTTAGTTTTATACATATATAGGCCTATAGCCTATATACACCCTATTTTAGGCCTTATAAGCCTAGGTCTTAACTAGCCTAGGCCACTTTTTTTATAAATTGCATGGCTCGCATGATTCAAGATTCAGAGCAGACGGTCAAAAAAATATAAATAAAAACTTTTTATTTGATTTGTAACGGAAAACTTACACAAAAAAAAAATTAAGTGTACACTCATTGCATCTAAAAAAATGCATAATTTATATTTTATTTTCAATTGATATCGATGAATAGCGGTAGACTAGTCTATAGTAAAATAAAAAAAAAGAGAATTTTTTTATTTTATTTTTTTATTGATGTTCCATTAGGCCTATCGTGACTGGGTGATCTTGCAACAAATTCTCGCATTACTAGGTTACATTCTAATTAGACATGCAAATAGTTATGGCGCCATTATAGACAATTTTGATTACTTTATGTCATTTAAATGGTCTACACATAACATTGGAATGCAACCTTTTTGTTATAAAAAAATGGAAAGGTATTATGACAAGGGCAATATTTTCGCCTAAATTTCATCAAAGAAAATCTTTAGACGTTTCGAGGCCCCCTATATATATATATATCTGCTTTCAACATTTATGATTGATAATAAGGTAATAAAGTGGTGTAAAAGGCATGCTTTAAAAAAATAGCCCTGGGTCAAAACGCCCACTTAGGCCTACATCCACCTATTATCAGTTCGCCGCCCTTGGCTATTTACCAACTTTCTTGAGTGATCTTGCTCATCACATGTGAAGCTTGATACTTAAAATTAAAACCCATATTATAGGCCTAGGCCTATAAGCTTATATAGGCCTATATTTTACCTTATGTGTATCATACTTGCCAACCGTCCCGAATTTGGCGGGACAGTCCCGATTTTTCACCATGTTTCCCGCATCCCGAATCACCCAGAAAATGTCCCGAATTTTAATACTTGTCCCTATTTTCACAAAAACTAAACTCTATTACTGTATCAAGTTGATTATTCTTGATTTTAGTACAGTGTAGTTATTTTTTATCATGTTTTTATGCAGATTCTGATCATTTTTATGTAAATATTCTTGCTCTAAAAATGCATCCAGAGAAAATAAACAAAAAAAATTCCAGGTGCATTCCACCGTTCCCCACCAGCCGCTCAGTTGGCCCGTGATTCACCTATCTGGTCTTGGGAAGTAGCTTTTCTGACCAGATGTCCCTCTTTCGATTTCTCAAATGTTGGCATGTATGATGTGTTTATTGATAGCTGATGATATAGGCTTAGGCTATTTAAAATTATCAAGGATAATAGGCCTAATGGCTTAGTGTTGTGATCCTGATAGGCATATCTATGTCAAAAAAACAATTCAGTCTGATCCTAGCTATATTCTTCAGTTTGCCGCCCTTGGCTTTTTGCCAAATTTCTGGATTCGTTATATGTTTCAAATTTTGGTAAGGCACCTAATTTCGATTCACCAAAATGTCAAATTTACACTCACACCTCCTTTTTTGGAACGCAATTGATCTGCTCATTCAAGAATTTCAAACTATATTTCTACCGTAAAAAATGCGTATATTAAAATGTAATAATGAGCCACATTGCCAATGATTTCAGGGCGGAATAACTTTTAAATTTTTAGTTTACTGTTAACTAGGCCTAGATTTTGATTTAAAAAAACTAATTATAATAAGATGAGATTTATAAGCTTAGGCTATGTAGGGCGTTTTAAAGTCACTGTCAATGCTCGGCTTGAAGTGGATCAGAGATCCAAGGGCGAGGTATCAGAATTCGAACCAGTGTATACATAGTGATGAGTGTTGTCACTGAAATGGGTTTTATTTTATCTTACAGTGAAGTTTCAAATAGCGGAATTTTTTATGGGGACATGCCATTTTTCACATTTCCATGATAGGCATATTGAGCTCTTATAAAACCATATAGATATTTTTTCTTTTTTTTACAAATATTAGCATTATAAAGTAGGCCTAATAATGCTTAAACGTGAAGTTGAACCATTTATTTTAAATATTTTTACATTTAATTCAAAATTTGGACCTTTTAAGTCCTGGGGACACCAATTTTATGTAAAAATACCCACATTTTTTGTTTTACCCATATAAAAATGAGGACAGTCACATTTTGTTTTTCCTGGCAACATCCTTGCATTTCAATGTTAGATCCTTGAATCGTAGGCTATTCATTTGTATGTAGGCCGACAACGTTGAATGGATTAACTGGAACGCACCATTATATATATCGGGGGGGGGGGGGCATTAACCCTTTTAAGCCTGACTTTACAATGTCACTTTCATCCACTACAAGCCGCAAATTGCTGTCGCAATTCACGACTTGTAGTGGATGAAGATTATTTTAAGTGAGTGAAAAAATAAAGAAAATTGTCATGTACTGGTAAACCAGTTTCATGGAAATTTTTATTCTAAAAGCTCTGCTTGTAGGAAAATGTAGTCTCTTTTCAGGGATATAAAATGATGCTTTAATGCATCGTGAGGACTTGAAGGGTTAAGAAATATGAAAACAAAGTTTGTTGCAACAAATATGGACAGAAAAAAAAGTGTGTTGGCGGAATTGATGAAAAATATGTTGACCAGAATAAACCAGCAAATTTTAACATGTATACAAAACAAGGAAGGCATCCGATCTGATCTGATATTTCCGTTCTTCAATGAACAAAAAAGAAGTTTGTCTAAATTTTACCTCTAGCCTTGGACATGCATGTCCAAAAAAGAGAAATACGAGAATTTTGTCTCTAAGTCTCCCTTCACTGGTAGGTCTAAATGCGCAGCACAAAAATTAAAAAAAACTTTTGCAGTTCTAGTCTATGTTTAGGCCTACATCATATGGTCATATAAAGAAACCAAAACAAAATTAGGGCCTACCGATTTTTTTATTAGCTTAGCCAGATTGTGTCACTTTAATTATACTAATTCATGTAATTATGGGGCCTATTGATTCTAAACTAAATATCAGTGTTTATATAAAAAATGTTATTTATGTTAATACGTGTAGGCCTAGTAGGCCTATGCCTAGAGGATAGACTACTACAAAAAAGCTAGCAAAATTTGGCCTAGGGCTAGGCTATGCATATCATTATGGCTTATGCATATCATTAGTCTATTTTTCAGGTGGGCCCCTCCTACTAGTAGACTATAGACTAGTCAAAAGATGGTGGGGGCGTGGCTTATCTTTGATCAATCCATCACACCCATAGTACAACTATAGTCTATACTAGGCCTAGTAGACTACATGTGTCTCCCATATCCATGTAGCCTTGTAGTTGTAGGCCTAGATTTTTTTTCTGATAGACTAACCTTAGCCTATCAGTGTCTATAAGTTACTAAATAATATAGGGCTAACCTATAGTCTGTTATAGTTCTATGAACATGATAAATAGCTAGGCCTGCATAGCCTGAGCCAAGACTGCGAGGTGTCATCATCATGTGAGCTGCAAATAGACTTCAAATAGATTTTAGGCTAATCTAAAGGTTGGTGAAATTAGAGATTTTAATACCGTTCATAGTTACAGTAGGCCTACTAAATGTAGGCTAGATCTAGTAAGTAGTAGAGTAGAATAGAACTTAGAAGTCCCACTCCCAGCGCCAATCGCAATGACTGCTGAGTGATGATTTATAAGCCCAAGCCAGCTCGCCACGCCATGTTCAGATTGTCGCCACAATTTCTGACCCAATTTAAAATCAGATGGCGCTGCAGTCGCCGTGTGACAGGTTTTCAACATGGCGTGACATATCTATTATATGGTTAATCTATGGTTGTACGAAGCAATTTGACATGGTGAAAGTGACATGATGTATTTCATACGTAGCGGGACACCTAGATTGTATACATTTTCTATTGGACCGGACACATCAAAGTGTCGCATGTAGACTGTCTCAAAGGACCGCTCGAAATGGATGCAACACAATTTGTGACGCACGAACAAAGTACCAGAACTGGATTATCAAAGGTAAATTGAATATTTATGCCCTTCCTCTCTCGGGCCGAATAGTATCTCATACATCTAAGCACACTGCCACTAACAAAAGAACATTCATCTTCTTTGTAGTTTGTGCTAACAGTTGAACCATTGTCTGCATTACACAGGCCCATGTTTCATGACAAGAGGCTTCAATTCGTTTGTGAATAATTGTGATGCTTCATAAGTTGTCTTTCCTTCAATTAATCATTTAACCCCTTCAACCCAGCTAGCACGATACGTTGACCCAATGTCGGTTCAATGTTGGGCCGACGTCGAAGACGGAGGGCCAACATTGAACCGACATTGGGTTACCGTATCGTGTTTGCTGGGAAGTCTCAATTTAGCATCGTAAGCTACATCCGTTACAAACAGTCGCAATTCTCGACTTGCAGTGGATGAAGATGACTTTAAACGCGTGACACAATAAAAACATTTTCTGTATGTTGTCAAAACAATTTTGTGTTGTATTTTGCTCCGCAACCTATTGAAGTGTAGGAAATTAGTTCTCAGAGATTCAAAATAATGTTTGAAGTATCGCGAGGGTTTAAAAGGTTGAAAACTCATTGTGCCTCCTATCCAGAAATCATTATAACTCGGCAAACTATCTGTATAATATATAGCTATTTTCACACATCATTCAATTGCATTTTAATTCGATACAATGCGAAGATTGCGATAGCAAAAAATGATTTTAATGGTAAATTCAAAGTTAATGATGAAAATAAGGTGGTGAGCACTTCCAACTGTGATTAGCAATCGGCTGAAATGGTGTAGCTTTTCACCAAGTACACTGATACCAAGCAAAGTATTCCTTGAAAAATTATAACGCTTTACCTCAATATAGGAATTATTGTGTTTGCTTGAACTTCGTTA
Organism: Flabesymbios commensalis; assembly: GCA_964017125.1. Lineage (NCBI taxonomy): Eukaryota > Metazoa > Annelida > Polychaeta > Terebellida > Flabelligeridae > Flabesymbios > Flabesymbios commensalis. Next base: position 15,348,635 of record OZ024918.1, on the reverse strand, counting down.
ACTTCGCCACATGGTTCTTTGGTTAATATGGCATGTTAATTGAGATTAATGTGATCAGATACCTGGGGTATGATGTCAAATAATCACTTATATAATATACAACATTCTGCGACCTTAATATGCCAAGCCTTGCTGTAGGGAAGATCATGATGTCTATAAGCTAGATGTAAAATGACCGTGATCCAAGTAAACAAGAGACGTTGGCCCAATGCTAATCCACCGTCGACGACACTGGCCCAACTTTAAGTCAACTTATCATGTGTACTGTAATGATCTAAAAAGACCAAACAAACACAAGACGTTGAACTAATGTTGGTTGAATGTTGGGCCATCGTCTACGACGCTGGCCCAGCTGTAAACCAACATTGGCTCAACGTCTGGTGTTTAATTAGGAGGTAGTATTATGACTCACCTTACAAGAACAACCGCTCACGTTTGGAATGATCAGCTTTCTGCATTGTGCTGGACGTTCTCTGAAAAATACAATAACCATTTAAATTACATCTTCTCATATATGCGTCATATTTTCAATACATTTTATAGAATGAAAAATTATATACGTTATCGCAATGAGGTCGTTATGTACTTTCATTCGCAATATTATATGAAGTATTCCATTAAAGCAATGTATTTTCATTCAATTTGAGGTGGGAATTGCGGCAGCGATTCAAACCCCGAGGTGAATAAAAATGGAAGCAAGTAATTTGACGCCAATAGGGTTAAATAAAACACCACATGTTGACCCAGTGTTGTTGTAATGTTAGTCCACCGTCTGCGACGCTGGACAAACAATAATACAACAATGGTTTACACCCACAAGAAACACACATTGTAGGATGATGAGTTCATTGTATTCACAATTCTGATAGAAAAAAATAAAGTCGGTCTGATATTAAGCCTGCAAAACAAACACATATTACAAAATATATAAACCTGATCACAAACCCCAGGAACCGACCAATAATAAAGTTAGCTTGATCACAACCTAGAAACAAACTAATTATAGGCTTAGCCTGATCATAATAACTTTCAGAAACAAACTATTAATAAGCTCAGCCTGATCCCCAAATCCCAAGAAACAAACAAATGATGAGCTGTTCACAAAGCTAGAAACAAACCTATAATTATCTTAACTTGTTCACAAACGTAGAAACAAACTACTAATGAATATTCAGTTCATGCTGATCACAACTCCATAAACAAACTAATAATAAACTGATAACAAACCCAAGAAACAAACTAATAATAAGCCTAGCCTGATCAAAACATAGAAACAAACTAAAAATAAGCTCAGCCTCATCACAGCCGCATAAGCAAACTGATAATAACCTCAGCTTGGTAACAAACACCCCAGAAACAAACTAATAATAAGCCCAGCCTGCTCATAACACCCAGAAACAAACTACATATTACGGAGACACACAACTAATATGCTCAGCATCAGCACATACTGAAAAGACACACACACTATATGCTCAGCCTTATCACATACCCCAGAAACACACAAATAGCATGCTCAGCCTTATCACATACTATAGAGACACACAAACAATATGTTCAGCCTTATCACATGCTTCAGAGACACACAAATAATATGTTCAGCTTTTTCACATACTCTACAAAAACACCAATAATATGCTCAGCCTTATCATATACTCTAATAACACACAAATAATATGCTCAGCCTTATCACATACTTCAAAGACAAACAAATAATATGTTCAGCCTGATCACATACTTCAAAGACAAACAAATAATATGTTCAGCCTGATCACATACTTCAGAGACACATAATTAATATGCTCAGCCCTATCACATACTCCAGAATCAGAAAGTCATATTCTCAGCCTGATGACATACTCCAGAAACACACAAATACTATGCTCAGCCTTATGAAATACTTCTAAAACACACAAATAATATGCTCAGCCTTATCACATACTCCAGAAACACTAAAATAATATGCTCAGCCTCATCACATACTCCAGAAACACACAAATAGTACGATCAGCCTTGGCACATACTTCTGAAAAACACAAATAATATGGTCAGCCTTATCACATACTATAGAGACACACAAACAATATGCTCAGCCTTATCACATGCTTCAGAGACACACAAATAATATGTTTAGCCTGAGCACATACTCCAGAAACACACAAATAATATGCTCAGCCTTATCACATACTCCAGAGGCACACAAATAATATGTTTAGCCTTATCACATTCTTCAGAGACACACAAATAATATGCTCAGCTTGAGCATGCTCAGCTTGAGCACATACTCCAGAAACACACAAATAATAAGCCCAGCTTTATCTCATACTCCAGGGACACACAAACAATATGTTCAGCCTTATCACATACTTCATGGACACACAATAATATGTTCAGCCTTATCACATTCTTCAGAGACACACACATAATAAGCTCAGCCTTATCACATACTCCAGAAACACACAAATAATATGCTCAGTCTTATCACATACTTCAGAGACACACAAATAATAAGCTCAGCCTGAGCACTTACTCCAGAAACACACAAATAATATGCTCAGCCTTATCACATACTTCAGAGACACAAAAATTATATTTTCAGCCTTATCACATACTCCAAAAACACACAAGTCACATTTTCAGCCTTATGACAAGCTCCAGAATCACACAAATACTATGCTCAGCCTTATGACATACTTCTAAAACACACAAATAGTACGATCAGCCTTAGCACATACTTCTGAAACACACAAATAATATGCTCAGCCTTATCACACACTCCTGCAACACACAAATAATATGCTCAGCCTGAGCACATATTCTAGAAGCACACACCTTATAATTTATGCTCAGTCTTAGCACATACTTCAAAGATACACAAAGATACTCTAGAAACACACAAATAATGTGCACAAAATGGGCACATACTCAAGATACACATTAGTTGTAGGTTCAGCCTTATCGGAAACTTAAAATGTGTGAAGACACTTAATTGGCCAATTATCCTGGTTCATGCACGGATACACTACCACACATTCTGAAAAAGTCAAACAAAAAAAAAAGAGCGTGAATTTCAAGCCTCGTTAATTTTTATAGCAAACACCTATAAATTTACCGCATACCCAGCAAACACGACACGTTGAACCAATGCTGAGCTAATGTTGGCCAGCGTCGTAGACGATGGGCCAACATTAGCCCAGCATTGGGTCAACGTGTCGTGTTTGCTGGGTAGTACCACAAGTGGAACACTAATATTTGCCCAGTTCTGTTTTAATATTGGGCCGATATCTGCGACGCTGGTTCAACATTAAATAAACATTGAATCAACGTTTTATGCTTGCTGTTTGTCCCACTGTATGTCACGCTATCCCAACAATAATCCGGCATTGGTTCAACACCTCTTGTTTGCCGATGACTGTGTTACCTCAAAAGACGATTTGCCTGTTTGACAGTTAAGTGACCATGTAGTAATCCTGCAGGCTATACATTAACTATGTATATGTTCAAATGTGTTTGCGGAAAAGATTGTTTAAAATTTAAAATTAGCTATGGGTTCAAGTTCTCAGGTTTCTGAAATTTTAAACTAACACTAATTTCTATAGATTTGTATTATTTAGTATGTATATCTCACAGGAAAAAAACTGTTGATGTAGTTTATTTATTTTATTTTATTATTTACATTTTCGTTGTCTGTCAAATTAAAAAAAACAATTTGTACAACAAATAATGTTTTGTTAGCAATATGTGTACATCCCAAATAAAACATTAAAACGATTGATACCTTGATTGCATCATTGTCAATAAACTGCTGTCAACAGAAACCAAATAAAACCCCCTTTTTTCTATTACATATTTACAAAGTAGCATTATCTGGTTGCAGTGATTAGATTAAAGGACCGGTATTTTTCCCTGATATTGTGAGAATAATATTTTAAGAAAACTAGTGTGAAGGCCATCAACAATAAAAATATATATAGTTTAAGTGAAGACCTCACTTTGTATGCCGAACTTAAAGTATAGTTATTTAAAATTGATAAAAAAGACAAAAATAACAGATTAAAAAATATGGAAAAAAAGTCATTCTCTTTGATATATAGACACATTTACTGGCTGGATGGCCAGACTAAATAGGACATTCATCAAACGCGAAGGTCAAAAACACAAAGAAAACCCAGAAGAAAAAAAAGAAAAAAAGAAGAAAATGATATGTTGTCCTGGTTTAATGAGCTGCCTAGTCAGGGGAGGGCCGCAGTGCCACGTTATAATAGCTTCTTAACCATTACTTGGCCCTGTATGCAAGATGCACTGATACAATGCTAGGTAATGTTGGGCCAGCGTTGTAGACGTTGGCCCAACATTAACCAACAGTATTATTTGATTTGGAAGTTAATGAAGAAAGCTAGGGGGAGGAATGCATATGGTTTAATTAACCTTTTCAAGGCTGGATCTAGAATGTTTATTATGCTCATCATTTTGTGACTTAAAAAAAACATCGATTTATCTTCACACGTTTTCAGAAATTATTATCAAAATCAATTTATTTCTTCTGGCAATATTTGTCGGGAACAGAATGTTAATCTGTGTTGTACGTGCGCAGGAAGTGGGATGGGCAACATGTGATTTGCATAACCATCGTTCTCGTGCTATGTAGGGGAACTTTACGATAATACAGGGTTTGAAGGACTATCAGTGCAAACCACTGGGCCCTCGCTTACAAGACACTGATTCTGTAAGATATGCAGCGAATGTTAAACATCAGTGTAATATAATACAACTACCATCGATTGTGTGGAAATTAAGTTTATATCAGAGAGTAGTTCAACCCTTTAACCGCCAAATTATTCAATCGGAATTTTCACCCACTTAAAGTTGTGTCTCGCTGACGCGATCCACAACTTCAAGTGAGTGAAAATTATTCAGATTTGACAAAATGGAGGTCAACTTTTTTTCAAATATTGCTGATTGATGTCACATTTTATCTTTAACAAGTTTAAAAGGTGGTACTTGATGTGCTAATAAAAAATGAAAACCCAAATATATGCGACGCCGGCGGTTAAAGGGTTAATGATTTAGTCAAATTAGACGCGCATAGACAAAGCACGATGTAGGTCAGTAGGATATCTGTATGCTGATGAATCGTAGAAACTAAATTATTTAGCACTATTTAACGTTATTTATTCTCCAGAACAACTCAACATGATTGTATTTACATCTACTGGGTCTCAATCTATCAAATCCACAACTTCAAATGGGTAAACAATAATGCGATTTGCGAGAATTTAAATAACGATGTGTGTCACTGATTTGAAATATATTTCACTTAGATAAACATAACTTCTAAAAAAAATTGCGCGAATATAACTATGGTCACCATCGGTACTCTAAGCGCTAAATTACGGCAAAAACCAGTAATATAATATCAGAATATCAGAACGGCTTTCCATGGCTAAGCTGGAAGGCATTCAAACTTGTGTGTATCTGATCACCGACTTCCCAGCATTTCCAACAAACATGAAAAATATCTGAATCTCTGCCACGACCATAATGTTGATTTTATGTTAACATTACTTATATACGTTTTCCAGCCAGTTTCAACCCTAATAAAATATCACTGAACTCGATATGGGAGATGCTGAGGTAAATAAATATTTTAATGTTTAATTAAATATGGCTATTTTTTATGGCGATATATATTTCTCGTCATTTGAAGCTGAAAATTGCGTGAGCAATTCCAGCTTCAAATGACGAAAAATAAAAACAAACACTAATAAATCAGCCCAGCGGTTAATATAAAAAGGGTCAAGTATCAACATCCAACTGGTGTAACATTGCTGACACACATGAGCAGTATAATGGATATAGCATTACACTGTCGTGCAAAGGCAAAAGGCAGTATCTGCTTATTTGTAGATGCCTCTTGGCATTCCTGGGGAACCTCGCTACAGTGACCACGGGATCTGGGTGATGGAGGGCCACCCTGTGTTCCAATTAAGGTTCAAGGCTCTCTGGCCATGTCGATCCATACTTCACGGACGCTCCCGGACAAGTACACGGTCAGCCGGTCAATCCATTGTCTCCACAGCAGGTGGTTGTGCACACTCTCTCGTTGATCTACCTCGAATAAAAATAGCCGTTATAAACCCCGCATCCGGTTCTAAGTACTCAACTCGTAGAGTTCAAGATAACACATTATATAAATTAAATATTTTAAATATCGAGTTAGCGTTTTGTGAGATACATCGATTGATTTCTCAGAGAAATAGATTATCTATAGTTCCCTTTGGCTTGTAAAGAGTGTGTGAAATACAAGGCTCGCTGTATATCGCCATTCCCCTGTTACCTCTGACTTTTGCTGAAAGGGCGTCGCCCTATTCTTGGGAGCTTTCTTGCCCTTTCCCTCCCCATGCAATCCCATTTCCTGTACGCGTCGCGGGTTTTCTATAGGTGGAAGATGGAGTGGTTTTTGGGGGTGTGAGGGGCGGCCGGGAGGTCCACGAACTCAGATAAAATAGCCTCCGTCCCCCGGAGAAAATCCTGGATCAATGGATTCCACAAACAGACCACCTTGAACAACTGTTGTTCCAACCGCAATTCACCATCGGGATCGTCGTTCCATCATTGAAACAACGCTGGTTGTTTGTATTCAGACGTGGATGATTGCTTTAGAATCAACCATGCAAACACAGGACGCTGATCCAATGTTGTTTTGATGCTGGCCCAGCGTCTACAACGCTGGGCCGGCATCAAACCAGCATTGGTGAATCGTGCGCATCTGCTGGGGTCCCTCCCCAATGTTGCTCTGGGTTTCTGGCGCGCACATGAAAGTCCCAAGATCCTGGCAATGTATGCTGAACAAAGAGTAGGGAATCAATCTTCTTTATCTTCTGGCATTATAATTCCCATTCACGTCACGCCCATAATCAATGAGACAATCGATGATTGATCCGTTCAGAGCTTCCTGGTACGGTTTACCGCCGAGCGCCTGAACAAGAAAAAGTGGTCTGGTCATTTTAAAGCGGTGTTTTCGTCTGTATTTTGTTTGTTTTTTCTACAATGGGATTCGTCTTCAAATGAGGATAATCCGGTGCAAATAGAATGTACACTTATACTTTTGATACCGCTTGAACACGTGGACCTCAAACGATGATTGAATACAACAGGTTTATGGATCCACACTAAAATAAGGATCGAATAAAATACACATAAGACATTTACTATGAAGAATGGCACATTTTATTTTTCTAAATCGGAGCTGCTATAAAACAGCTCCCATTCACCCATAGAACACTGAGCTATTCAATTTAAATTTTCAGTCACTTGAAGTTGTGTCTCGCTACCGCGACACACAACTTCAAGTGACTGAAAATGTATGTGATTTGTTAAATTTAAGTCCCACATAAATCTGTATTTCAAGAGGCATATCTTTACTTTAAACCCTTTGACTTCCAGGCCGGGGTGCATGCCAGGATCCAGATATACTGGTGTAGGAGCTCTATTTTTCGTCATTTGAAGCTGGAATTGCTAACGCAATTTCCACCTTCAAATGACGAAAAATAAATAATTGTAGTATATATTTGACGAAAATTTGTGTCATTTTATGGTTACGTTCATTGACGAATGACGACGGAAATTTCCGTCATGTATGGTAGTGAAAAGGTTAACAATTGGCTATGCAGCTGCTTATGAAAAGACAAACTGTCTACTGTAGTCGACATCAGTGTTCTAAGGGTTAAAATACTATGTATGTGTGTGTGTGGAGTGGGGAGGGCAGATTTTATGAAAAAATAATCCGGCTTCCATTTTAACTTGAGAAGAAATAATCTGGCCTCGCGCTGTTTGAAAAAAAATCGTATAATATGTATAATAATTGAATAACAGCTCAGAAGGGCTTTACTGTTATGGATTATACCGTGTTTTTATTTCATGAATTTATTCAAAATAGTTTTTATGTGACGACGGAGCCATAAGGGTTAACCCTTTTTTGCTAAGACATCTTATATAATTTTACATCGACTTGAAGATGTTTCTCCCGCTACTCAAGTGTGTGAGAATTACTCATACTCGTTGAACCTGAGACTAAAAATGGCAAATAATGATGTTGAGACATACATTTTATTCTCAATTTATTGTACTAAAAAAATAATTAAAAACGATTCTAGCGCTTAAAGCATTAACGTCTGTACAACAAGTAATATACCTCATAGGTCTGTACTATGTATTACATACATATACAATGCCTAATGGCTATGTAAATTCAAGGACGTTCTATGATAAATATAGAACGCTCCCCAGCAAATGTACCCCAGACACGCATTTATTGATGCACACTATAATGATGAGATTGTATAAGGCATTAAGGTTTGTACCACGAACGTGGATTGCATACTATATTGCATACTATACTAAATTAAGGATGGACCAAAGTCTGATAATTAAATGATAGTTAAATAAAGTGCATTTGGTGTATTTTTACTACAAATGTGATTATTAGAATCAGGTTGGCAACATCATGAAAATAACACTTCTTGTCCCTCTTTTTGGAAATCTTTTTAGAAATTGATCATTAAAGCGACAAATTAAGTAATTTAAAGTTTTAACCCACTTGCAGTTGTGTCTCGCTACCGCGAGCCACAACTTCAAGTGGGTAAAAATTACTTATATCTGTTTAATTTTAGACCAAACATTTGCCAATTTCGATGTTTAGCAGCGTAAAGTTTAAACTATCAAAGAGATAAACACGAAAAAAATAAAAACATTCACAATATACTAATAATCTGAAAATTCATCTGCACTCCTGATCAGATAACACAAACATTTGGGGTGGGTCATTATCATTATCACTTGATGTGACGGACCGTGACACTGTTAATTGAGCGGGTCTAATATGTTGTGAGTGATAAAAAAAAGTTGAAATAATATATAAGAACGCCTTACATTTCAACAAAAACTAGAGAAGTACGAGGGAAACACCGAAAGAACGTAAGAGTGCAACGAATGAAACAGAAAATAAATAAATATAACTAACCATACTATATATTAATAGAAAAATGCTTATGATATTAAAAGTACTGGTTCTGATAATACAATTATTGGACGTGTCTTGTACAACTTGGATTAAAATTTTGCCCAATTCCCTGAGTTACAGTGGTAGAAAGCTGCCTAATCTGCTCGTAAAATCATACATTAAGTCGGTTCATGTCATCTATTTTTTAGAGTAATGTGTCAGCGAGTCTGAGGGGGTGAGTCAACAAACGAAGATTAAGTACAAGCGAGGGAGAAGCGAGCCTCGGTCACGTGCGGCCCTCTGCGGGTAATAGCTAATTTGAAAATCTGATTCAGGTGGATGGCAAGGGAGAGTAATCAGAACGGGATCAGGGATTCCACTCCGGGATATCCATCATTTGAAGGGACGTGCTGCGATCCGGATCGGTGCGGGGCCAACGCGCGGACGACGCTTGCAGCGTCGGCCGCGCGTTGGCCCCACCCCGGTCCGGCCGTGTGTTGACTGGATCCGCTCCGGAGGAAGAAATAAGCGCGGTCAAGTCCTCCCGGAACGATCCTTGTCCGATCCAGATGATATACAGCTATGTACTGCTTATCCCGGACTTACGTGCTTCTGACACCAAAACGCGGTATATGTTTGGAAATCAGATATCGCAACATGAAATCTCGTGTGGAACAATAATTTCATTCACGTATCCCGGTGTAATATCATCGAATGTATGCGGGTTGCCAGGTGGTGTGCGCCTAAATGCGGGTCCATCTCAAATTATTGACCTGCTTCTCTTAAACACGATTCTGATGATTATTTGTAAGGTCGTGACACGGTATCTATTGGCGGCAAGGTGTAATACATGAGATCGGCATTTTGATGACCCCACCTCATCAATCCTGTCGTGAGGTTTGCTTCAATTCCTCATTTCTCTTCCCCTATGATTAGTTTCTCATTTACAAACATGACCTTTAATCCTACGCTAAAATAGCACGCCTATCGCCTAATATATACGAGCGAAATCTGAATAAACTGCTGGAGATAGATGGCTACATGCTGACAATTACGACAAACGTCATGAGTTGTGCTAGCAAAGTTATCGGGATGATTTTTAACGATTAAATTATTTTACTTCTTGGAAATATTATGAATTATTTCTCAAACAATTTACTCGTTTCAAAGGCAAGTGTAATAATTTTACTTGTTGCTCAAAAAGGTAATTAGCTAGCATTATTTGACCAAATTGTGTTCAGAGTTTTGAAACAATAAACATAAAAGACCCATTATTAACCCTTTGAAACCTGAGCTTGAGATTAAAATATTTCTTCTCTGCAAACCGCGAATTGGTCTGGTAATTCTCGACTTGTAGGTATTTAATATGACGTGTGGGTTACAAATTAAATAAACTATCCACACATTGTTCACCCTTTAACAGCTACATTATCCAATATTTTTTTTTTACCCATACGAAGTTGTGTCTCGCTGGCGCGATCCACAAATTCAAGTGGGTAAAAAATAATTTTATACGTACAATTTGATTCACAATATATGCCAATATTACACTTTTAATGCTCATTTCTCTAACATATTTTATTTTTTAGAATGACAAAGAGAATGACTAAAAATGTTATTACAAGTATTTTTTATAATTTTATGATAATTGTTGTTCTTAATCTTTATGAATAGGTGTACGAAATTAGTCAGCTTATAGATATGCGAAAGGGTCTGAAGAGATAAGCCAAAAATGCCTTCATTTATTCAACATGGATGCGAGTAAAAGTACTATATTACATGCACATCTGACACTTCGCAATTACGCAATATATTATAAAAAAAAAAAAATGTAGCCATATATTTCTAAATACCTTTCGAAAAATTATTCTGATTACAAGAACAAGTTCAATTTATTTACTTGGTTATGTCTTTTTTCACCACAATAAAATAGCTGGTTAATATAATGATTATGTACTTTGTAAATGCATGAACAAATAATGTGTTATAAGAATTTTTATTGATAACAAATTTAATACTTAGAAAATAATTTAAAAAAATATTGATGGGCATTAGAGAGAACAATAATACCAAAATTCGAGAAATCAACGTCAGAATCTGACGTCTGTAGACGTCAGATTTTGACGACTAAAGTCGATCCTCGCACTGTAAGAATAAAAATATTTGTAATGGTCGTATACCCATAACATAGGTATTCAAATGAATCGAAAAGATCTGACTATGACATTTATTATGATTTCAAATAAAAAACCCTTTGGTCGCCTTGTTTTTTGCAAAAATATGTCAGCGCTTTAAGGGTTAAATGCTAAACACCACTATTGTAGTTGTTTATTAATTAGCTTTATAGGCGATCAAGTCACTTATTAGGAATGAAATGATTGTTTGTTTGAAATGTTTGATCTCAAACCAAACAACTATCCGGTATTAGTAATTTTGACCCACGTCAAGTGGGTGAAAAAGTTAAATAAGATAAATTGGCGAGAAGTACAATTTTTAACACGTATTTGTATCCCTAATGGTATATTACCTCCCACATACCATGTCATAACTCATAGCCTAATGTATATATATATATATATATATATATATATATATATATATATATATATATGTATGTATATATACCAAGCTTATCAACGTAAAGAACACTTAGAAGAATGTGTTTATTTTAATAATGGTAAATAAATTTAAATGTTGACTCGCTGATCAACTGCATTTAGTATTTTCCAAACAGCATAATTATCAACAAAATAAGTGCACTAATAAAAAAACATTCATATAAATCACTTAAATATCAATTAGGGACAAAAAAACATACAAGCTATAATATATAATGAATAATCCGCGTAGACTATTTTTCTGCCACTGAGAAACAATATATTATATTAATATATTTCAAATATATTAATTCAGACGAAATACGTAATATAATCAAAGCGGTGATTTAAATACCACTTTATTTTATTGGAGCAGCGTCTAGAAATAATCCTACTTCTGCATCAATAATGAAATATTTTTGTTAGATTTAGATGCCCAACTCAATTACTTTAACTCTATTTTACGACCTACACATGACAGCAGAACTAATCTAGTCTTACCTAAATGAATCATAAAATAAAAAAAAACATCTACTCTGCCGGCTAAATATAATTAACCCTTGTCGTTCTAAAGCTAAGTACATACGGTTTTAATATTACAATTGTGCTTACAAATACGATAACGTCATCTTGTAAATATCAAATAAATATAAGTATCATCATGTATAATTTAATATTGTTCAAAGTTTAAAAATAGTGTTTGAAATTTTAATACGACTTAAAAAAAAACAATTTCTGCATAATTACAAATTAGTAAATTAGATTATTGTAAAAATGTGAGCTTATTTATTCAATAAATCCACTTAAAATAACCGATAAATCTGCATTAAAATAATTTGAATTTTGCAACCTCGTAAGTGCTAATTACAGAAAACAAAAATATAAGTGAAAAAAAAATATTATATATAACATACTAGCCATCAGGACAAATTAACATAATTATATGTACCTACTTTAATCTACTTTCTCCTGTGAAAAATATACTTTTTAATGAATACTGGTCAACATATATCTGATTCAAGAAATGTCAGATAAATTTATTGTCAATCGCATTGACGGAATTAGTGCTATGTGCTATGCTATGTTTTAAGTAACCGTTTTAATTGAACCCTGATTGTACTGTGTTGGTCAATACAAATAAACGCATAAAAAATTGAGATGGGGTTGTACATTTTAAGTGATATCTTCCTAGTTTTTTTTTGTAACTTTATGATGATATGTCTCGCTATTAGAGTATACATACACATGTATTTTTTTTTTTCAATAAATTACCAAGGTATGAATAAAAAGAAGGATCACCCATAAACCTGTTGAATGGCTATTTAATCAACATCATAGCTGCATATAAAATTTAACATTACAACAGTAATGTTTATGTGATACATTTATAATGCATAATATAAGTATATATTTTAAGCTGTATATTTCTTACCCCTTAAACCTCTAAGCTACTACAGTCGTTTAATCAGCCGATTAAATCACTGTTTTTTTGGATCAAAATTTGTTCTTAAAAATTCAAGATTTGCAAATAGTTGGTCCCACATTAAATTCATATTAGTATTTTTTTCGCTCATGTTAAAATGTGAGTCGCGGTGGCGAGACACAACTTCAAGTGGGTGAATATTACAATTATTTTATTTAGCATTTTAACGGTTAAAAAAACAGCAGAAAAAACATCAGCTATTAACAAGTTTAACTAATGTTGCATGCAAAAATGAGCTATGACAAAATGTATTTATTTTTTTACATTTGAAGTGTTAAATATCTTTATTTGAGTAATCAGTCGAGTAAATCTAACATGATAAAACATCATCGGGAACATCTATAAAATATACACGCTCAAACAAACTGTGTTCCAGAACTCTGGACATTATTCAACAAAAAAACATTATTTTTTGAAGTAAATTCAATACCATGGGTTAAAAAAAATAATACCATAACTATATATTTGTCTAATCTAATGTTGTCTTGTATAATTGAGAAACAGTAAAAATCCTGCGCAACAAAATTTACGTGGGAAACAAAATCCTAGAGGAAACACAATTTACTGTAAGTTGATGCACAGAAGCCCGATGATTTACGATCTAGCCACGAGTGGTATTCATCCGCTCCCACGACATGTCTTCACAACAGTCAATATAGTGTACAATACAGCACAGTACAGAGAATACAGCACTTCTAATCCACCATACTAGAGGGTCACTCGATATGCGACACACTCGACCTACTGACTTGATAGTCAAATAATATTATATGTATATGTAGCATCAAGTTGATGCTACATATACATATAATATTCTTTGACTATTTGAACTAAGATATGGAACGAAATAAAAACGAGACGATATTTACCCAGCGTGTAACTATTATTTATTTTCATTTTATGTATCTTTGCTGAATAACAACGTCTATTGCGGGTCTAAATTTCCCACACATAATATACGGGATGAACTACATGTGTAAGATTATTATTTCAAAAAACAAAAAAATGGCCAATATTAAAATGCGTAATTTACATTTAGCAAACTCTGTTTTTATTAAATAAATAAATTATTAGTGCAATTAAAACATAAATGTGAATATAAAAAAAACGATTACACAAAATGCATACGAATATTTTTCAAATAGCAACCCGTTCATCATAGTGTCGACTATTATTTAGTATATGGTAGTACTCTCGACATGTGCAAACAATTGCCTAATATTCACGCAAATTTCCCTAAAAACTGCATAATTGCATAAATGATTTGTTTCGTATTTTGTAAATGTAAGAATATCTCACAGTATATATGTTTATTCACGTCCTAAAGAACATTTATTTCACGCAGAAAATCAATATACTTATCATTGATATCAACACATAGTGGTGATTTAATAGTTAGTTGGGTATCTGTTTTTTTTTTTTAATATTGAAATGTTAATTATAACAAAATGTATAACATTGTTTTTTTTTACATCTGGACCGGTTTGTATTCATCAAAGAATAATTATATATTTTACTCTTACAACATTTTCAAAAGAGTACTTGCATACTTATATCATTGCGCAATACACTAAATCGAATTGGAATGACTAGACAGTGATATAAATTGTCACAAATATTTTTAATACTAAAGTGCAACCTGTCCGATAAATAATGGTTTTGTTAATACTTTTTTCCTGTGTTATGGACTGGAATAATTAAAAAAAATCTAGCCGCATTAGTCTTATTAAATTAAGGATAGCTTGCATTACGTACGCTAAACTTTTTTGTCTATTAAATCAACATTAGTATAGGGTCCAATTATATATTTCAATTGAAAGTATCGTAAGAAACCGGGAAAAACAAATAGAACATTTAGCCGATCTTTAATATGTATTAATATTATGTAAATTTAACATCTATCTATTAGATAATCTTTATTAGTAAAATTAAAACATATAATTATTTAGATTCTGAACTTAGCTATAGCTGTGAGCTGATAATTTAGCGGATATTCGGAAACTATTATTCAATAATATAATACAAATTGTATACACACTTTAGAGGTATCGACCAGAATTATGAGATAATGACAATGTTATCAATACAAACATTTAATATAATTTATCCGTTCTGGTTAAAGTAATAACATTGAGATTAATTTTGACTCGTTATGTGATATCATAATTAATGTCAACTACTGAAAAAAAAAAAAAAAAAATGCAGCGAAGTTTTCAATGTAAAGCCTCTACATTATGTATAAACAGGATATGTTGTCACTTCTTTGAATCATATCTGTTTACATAACAATATTGTAACATTATTTCCATCACTTACATTTCAGCATATTTTAAAAAAGGTAAAATTTGACAAGTGTGTGTTAATAAAATGGATTTTTTTTTATTTTTTTACAAAATGTGAAGGCCTTATTGCAATGCAAGCTGCGGCGATAACATAATGGCAAACAAAATGATAAAAACATAGCAATATATTGTGCAATAAAGACGTCTCTTTTTAGGAAGTGTGATGCGTTCCACCATGTGATGGAATTTAATTAACACATCTAATTTTTCATCCTCGTCGCAACTCTAGTTGGTATTGTATTCGATTGTAAAAGTTAGCTACCATGGTGAGCTATTTTATCGGTCGAATTTGTGGATACTCTGCTATGGAGGATAGACAATAAGCGTGCAAATATTTAACGGCAAGTCCGATGAAAATATTTTAAGGTTTACAATAATAATAAAATAATAATAAAGAGGCTGGTTATATACGTGTGTGTTAATTTACAGTGTAGAGTATTTAATATAAAGCATATAAAGGTAAATAATATATCATAATTTACAGTGAATACAAGATAATTTAAAAGCTGGTTATATAAGTTAAAACAGAACAAAAAATAAAACATATGCTGTCATTGTTTGGATAATTCAGCCTAGGGAAATACCTCATAATAAATTATTAGACACTACGTATATATTTTAGACTTAACGTTTTAATAAGATTTTTAATTAAATAAATTAATTCTGTATTTCTGGCAAACCTTTTAATCTGACAACGAAGTAAATTTACGTATTTTTCTGTCTCGGTTTAAGCCTACGCTAGGCGAAGTATGTTTAAAAAACTAGTAATAATAATCGCAGAATGTTTTTGCTATGTGTCTATCAGGTTTGTTCAATAATTATTTACGATGTTAAGATATTGAGTACTTTAATCATATACACATATTCAATAATTTAAACAGGCAGACCCTGTATAATAATAAATGACACGTATGTACACCATATAAAATAAAAAACAGAGTATGATCAAATCTGATATAAATACTTACATATTTATATATATTTATATATGCAGTATATTTATAAAATATAATGTGGTGATAAATATGGTATATTTTAAATGTATAATGTGATATTCTTTACACAAGGTAGTAATATGCATATTAATTCAATATAATTCAATTGTTGATTGGAATAAATCACATGCTATTATGATATATTTACATATTTATTCATCAAAGGAACATATTCTAAATTACCAATGAGACTTTGAATATGCCAGTGTTATCTGATAAATAATATAATGTAATATATTACTATGAACAATATTTTAATAATACACGGTCGTGTCTGCTTGGATAATTTGTAAACAAACACGACCAAAATAGTCTTATTATATATCGATTTGAAATTTAAGTTTGTTTTTTATTCTAGAAAATTTAAGTCACCTATTTTTAAACAATTATGTTATTATATATAAAACCCTGCATTTCTTAGTTTGTTTCGCACATTTGATTTTTTTTTGAAAAACAACCAAGGCCAGTGTGTATAAAAACACAATATAAAAGCTTGCATTTCTTTGTTTGTTTCGCACATTTTATTATTTTTTTTTTGAAAAACAACCAAGGCCAGCAGTGTGTATAAAAAGCACATTATTGTTTTTTATTTTCCGGCTTGTGTTATTATCCTCTATGTATTTTTTCCAGGGAAGCACTCCTGGTATCATTTTATTTGACTACATTCATCAAGTCGGCTTCAATAATTAAAGAAATAATTCTCAAGTTAATAACGAGCAGCGTGATTCATTTCTCTCAAAATATATGGATTTTTTTCCGTGGGACCGCGCACTTATCAACGCGGCCAACAAAAAGACTTAATGAGTCCAACTACAAAAAATACCACGCGTGTGACAGGTGCGATTCTTCTTCGCGTTTTTTTCTAGAAATAATTAATTTGGGAAATTACAAAAAAAAAAGATTGTCATAATAGATAAATTTGGCTTGGCATATTATATATATCTAGGAAGATAGGGGTGCATTTATGCGAATAAATTACTTGTAAAACGTAAAACGTGACATCAATCAGCAAGGTTAAAAATAGTTAACCTCCATTTTGCCAAATGTAAATGATTTTCACTCACTTGAAGTTGCGGATCGCGTCAGCGAGACGCAACTTCAAGGGTGTGAAAATTAAAATTCAATAATTTGGCAGTTAAAGGGTTTAAGATATATATATTTAAAAAAAAATCATCAAGGAGAGTTGAGTACTGTTTCAGATTTATGGCGGCGAATATAGATTACATTGATCTAATTATGGAAATATTTGTATTCCCGTATAGTCTCCGGAGAAAATAGGCAAAGATAAATCGCAGATAAAGAAGAAATTGAGGATAAATCAGGTTCAGACAAGATAATTAATAGGGCGGTGATTTATGTATTTCACTGGTAATGAGGGGTTACTCTACTCGTAGATCACTATAATGCCCGTTCTACTGGGATTTTCTGATATCACCACATTTTAATAAGTTCACAGGAAATTAATCTGAAATTTGCGAAAAGTTTTTATTAATAATAACTATAAATTAGTATTTTTATTTTGTAATACTTGTAATGATCGAATTATGTCCTAATTACCACTAATCTGGAAATTAGTACGTTATTCGATCATTACAACTATTAATTAGTAAACACGTCATTCGATAATTTTAACTCGAAGTATATCAATTCTATTTATGTTGTGTATTCACAATACACAACCGCATGCAAATTATATAAATGAAAAATATTTTTAAATCTCACATTTACATGTATGTATATTTTAAATATATTTTTGATGGGGTCATATTTTTACAACTCTTTCTTCTCGTGTTAAAAAAAAGTATTTTTAGAACCAATTTTGAAAAGCACACTGCTTTAGAAATATGCTTCTTGAGATAGTCAGTGAAGCGACATGAAGTCTCGCAGCCTGGGCATGTCTAATTTGGCCATGGCCTTGGCAGCTCTATGGCGCCACTTACAAGATGCCAAGACAGGCCGACACTCCATCCATCTCACTCTGTTTATTTTCAGCTTCAAAGTGAACAAAGCCAGGCAATCTTCAGAAGACATGCCAGATTACCTCAGCACTGATATCGGGAAAGGTGTATACCTAGTTTCGTTGGCAGTGCATGAAAATAAATTGACTGCATCGCGCATAGTCTATGTGTGTCCCTGTAGGCGAATTGCCAGTGACATGGCACGGGAACTAGCAAACTAGAGAAGTGAATTAGACATGGCGCAGAAAGGGTGCCCCAGGGTATATTGGATGGGGACTTACTGCATTAATATAAATGAATGACTGGAATAAAGAATTGGCTCAAACAAAGACAAAGCTTAAACCGACAACTTGATCGTGAAGAAACCCACGGGAAGTTTAGGACCTCTTATTATATATCAGATAATGAACAGGAATCTTAGGGCTTCTACCATTATATCAAATAATAAATGGGAAGCTTAGGGCTTTATGTTTGACAAAAAATAACAAAATATTACTTTAGGGCATTGTGCTGTATATCAAATAAAATAATAAAATCTGGTTAAACAAATATATATATATTTCATTCATTCATTCATTCATTCATTCATTCATTCATTCATTCATTCATTCATTCATTCATTCATTCATTCATTCATTCATTCATTCATTCATTCATTTATTCATATATTAAATCACACATTTTATACATTAAATAACACACCGATACATTTAATAGGGTTATTTGTAATATAGTATGTCAAATAAGAAGGCCATCTGTACACAATAACACACAACAAACTGATCAGTTTCTACTTAAAATAACGAACATTAACAACGAGCATTAAAAAACCTCAGAAACACTGCACCTCATTAACATTTAAATAACTATTTATAATGACAGCAAGTTGTAATAACTAATATAAGCACTGAGATTGCTTATCCCTGTATAATATAATAATGAACAGACAAACTTATATATAGGACCTATAGTGTAATGTAAAAAGATACATATTTATATGTGTCATTTATTAAAAGATTTTTTGGTAGCATTATTGTAGTTCTATTAGTAGGTACTAATAAATTGTAAAATATATATTATACATAATTATTTATCAAACCTGTATTTATTTATTAACGAGTGCCAGATAGGATCCTTTAGCTCCGAGGCGACGATATGATAATAAATATTTTATTTCTGCTGCAATACCTAAAATACACCCCCCTCCCCTATTGTTATTATTCATA
The DNA here is from genome assembly GCA_964017125.1 of Flabesymbios commensalis. Lineage (NCBI taxonomy): Eukaryota > Metazoa > Annelida > Polychaeta > Terebellida > Flabelligeridae > Flabesymbios > Flabesymbios commensalis. Next base: position 15,329,033 of record OZ024918.1, on the reverse strand, counting down.
GCAACAATTGTACATATAAATTTATACAAATATTCTTCGATTAAACAAAATAAAAAGTATCTTAATAAACTTTTGTCACAAATCGAAATAGTTTGAACAGTTTGTATTTTAAATGTTCACATAATGTATTATTCTCAAATATATTATTTAGCAAAGCGATAAACCTGTAAAAGAAAAGTACTGAGTGACCGCTGAATATTTGGACGCCATCTTGCTGCCTATATCTAATGCGGAAAATATAATGCGCAGCTCTACTGCACACTGATAAATAAGTAGAATTATTAAGAAATTGCAAAGTATTTTTTGTTGTGTATGTAAAAATGATTTGAGTATAGATACTGCATGCAAAGATACTGTGATTGGACCTGATACGTCAGGGTACCGTGTTTGACCTCTCCCACCGGGGCATTCTACGTACGCTGCACTGCAAAGTGAAAAGGCGGTAACTGCTTACTCGAAAAGTAAGCAGTTGCCGCCTTTACAATTTGCGCAGTGGCCTCACCGTCTCTGATTCTATCCCATAATAGTCCACGATCAGGATCATGTTATCCCGGGCGTTATTATAGCAGAAGGGCTCGGCGTCTGTACACGGCGTATCGGCATGTGTATGGCGATAGGCCTGCAGCAGGCAGCGTGACAGCAACCCATCCTTATACAACACACCCAACCTGTCTGAGAGCCGTCTCTAACCCGCCAGTCTCGGCTCGCCCGCGTTTTTTCTTTCTTTACCAAGGGGTCGGTCAATGTTATTATCTTAATTCGTTTCTTATATCAATCAGAAGGCCGGGGTAGGCTAGCGCGGGTCTTTGGGGCCGGGGCGTTGCCAGGAAGAGCAGCGGGGATTGGTGCCTCTCTCGGCTACCCGGCGTCTGCCATTGGGTGAGGCGGGCTTTTATTACCCGTTGCTAGGGGTTTCACGGCAATAAGGGGTAGGTTTATGGGCCGGGGTGCGGGGCCCGGGCCGGGGTCACGGGGTGGGAACCGCGGGGTACATCCACGCCACCCATCTGCTTCTCGTGATAAACCACGCGCTAAGTACCTCTGCCCCTCCATCCTCTCTCCGCATGCGATGTACGCCAGACGTACACAAAGGCGTACGCGGAACATACACACACGGCGTACAGACATAACGGCTAAATACCCGCCATCAAATCACTGTTTTACGGCGGTGTCGTAACCCACGCCTCATAAACACAACCTCTGCCATTATTTCACCTAGGCTCCAAGCAAACCCCAGAATGTCGAATCAATGTTGTACGCAAGCTGGGCCGGCGTCGTAGACGCGGCCCAGCCCAAGCCCAGCCCAATGTCTAGAGCAGGCTATGATACCAGTGGCTCATTATCGGGCCAATTGTTATAGCGCTGGCCGGAGCAGGGCCGGCGTTGAGCCAGTGGGATCAATCACAAACCCCATCCGCGGCAAAAAACCTAGGCTATTTCCGAGGATTTATTCGGGCGAGACTTGCCATAGTACGCGATAACTGCCCAATACACAAAGTGACGGAAAACGTGAATGGCCACAACGAGTGTCGACACGAAACGACCATATAAACAGTCATAACATTATGTCAGCCAACGGGCTCTGCCATTGCAACCGTGGACTGCAGTGCAAAGCCAAAAGGCGGTATCCGCTCGCTTTACAGATAAGCAGATACTGCCTCCAGGCTTTGGAGGGTACTGTATACACCCATGCCGTGGCGAGAACTCCCATTTTCACCATGCCAGTACGTGGCTCCACCTGATGGACATGCTATACGGGATACTAGGGCGGCGTACGTGGCCCTGCCAAGTTACACCGCTCTCGCAAAGAGAACCGTAACTGCTTACTTGTACAGTTAGCAGTTAATGTTTTCCCTCTGAAAGACAAATAATAGTAACTGCTTACGTTGAAAGTGAACAGTTACTGCTCATTTTAATACAAAGACAATAGTCCCAGCAAACACAAAACATTTGTGTAACATTTATACAATGTTGGTCCAACGTCGAAGTGATTGTTGGGATCAAGGAGCTTGTATAACCTCCTTGGCTGGGATATGCTTTTTTGAAACGTGAGCATTTAATACTGATGTTTGCCCTCACAAGGTCATACAGCAGTAACTGGATACTTTAAAAATAAGCAGTTACTTTTGTCTGTCCATTAACCCTTATAGCGCTGGGATCGACTTTATACGTCAGAATCTGACGTCTGTAGACGTCAGATTCTGACGTGTAAAGTCGTTCCCCGCACTCTGACATTAAAAATATTTCTAATGGCCGTAGACCCACAACATTAGGTATTCAAATGAATCGGAAAGAGCCAACTAAGACATTAATGGTAATTTCAAATTGAAAAAAAACCCTTTGGCCTCCAAGTTTTCATAAAAAAATCAGCGCTTTAGAAGGCAGACAGACAGCAGTGACTGCTATCTTGAAAAGTGAAAAATGTTGTTTGCACATTCATAATATTAATTATGAATGAATGTGTTTTTAGGCCATCTCTTTGCACTTAAATGGGCTAAAGTGGGCCAGGAGAACCTCCTGAGGATGGTGAGGTGAATGAGCTGACACTGCCCTCCAGACACAGGATTCTATATTAGATCCCTGGTGGAATGAGACCGAGCACGCTACCTCTCGTCACAGAGGCTCCCACAAATTGCGCATGCAAAGACAAACAGCAGTAACTGCTTACTTGAGAAGTGAGTAGTTACTGTTGTTTTCCTTTTCACAGCAGCGGTAGCCGAGGGTTACATTTTTACGACGGTAGGTAGTACTATATTAAGTACCCTTGCTGCTCCGGGAGTCGTCGCGACAAACCGCGAACTCGTAAACCCTGTACTCGCTACCGCGACCTATAACTTCTAGTGAGTGAATCTTATTGGCCTAATTTGAGACAAAAAATTCCACTTTCTACCGATTTGAACAATATATAATTTAAGCATATATTTTTTTGATACGATACAAAAAATACTGAAAACACTTAGAGTCGACCTTTGTGCTGAAAGGGTTTATTAGCGGCTAATAAATTTACCTCAGCTGAAACGGAGAAAAAATAAGATGATATAGAAAAAAACGTTTCGTCATCATTTAATTTGCATCAAATAAATGGTACCTTTTCACAAGCTCCATCTGATTGTACTGCTGGTCATTACTCCCAGTAAACACAAAACATTTGTATAACATTTATACAATTTTGGACCAACGTCGAAGATGTAAAATATATCCTATCCTGAATAGGCCTGAAATGAATTTCAAAAGTCAGTAATCCGTTTTTTTAAATTTGGAATGGGATAAACAGTCACCCGCCACTCGTCGACCAAAGTGGATTGCAAGAATGCCTGTGATCATCAACAGAATGTTGAAATATTTAGACATAATATAAAGGTCGTCTATATCTTAGAATTATAATACATTTAACTGGAATAGAAAATAAAGGGGACCTAGGCCGTTTGTTGATAAAAAATAATTGCTAGAATACCTGTAAACGTATTTTAGTCAAAGCAACCCTTATAATCCTATTATAGTCCAATGTAGAATGAATTAACTATCTATAATATTATATTATTATATATAATCGAGTCGGAAAAACAGATATGGTATGGTATGGTATCGTTTATTTGACTGACAAGTACATTAATCACACATGACATATTTAATCAAGAAAATACAAAAGTACCCAGCCTTCTGATTTATAAGTCAGTTTAAATTATTATAAAAAAAACATTAATACATTGTGGCCAGAGATGGCTTCTCCCTTTTTGATAAGAATGTTCAGCTTTGAACTGTTCTTCAACCATTTCACATATTTATTTGCAAATATATCCAAACTCCGAGCTACACATCACCCAGGTTAGTTTCCATTTACCCGATCCAATTAACCCATTACAGTGCGGAGATCGACTTTAGTCGTCAGAATCTGACGTCTACAGACGTCAGATTCTGACCACTAAAGTCGATCCCCGCACTGTAAGAGTTACCATATTTCTAATGGCCGTAGACCCATAACATAGGTATTCAAATGAGCCGGAAAGAGCTAACTAAGACATTTATGGTGATTTCAAATTGAAAAAAAACACTTTGGTTTCCATGATGTTCATAAAAATATCAGCGCTTTATGCCAATTAAGAGTTAAACATCAGACGCTCACCCAATGTTGCTGGCCCAACATTACACCAACATTGGATAATTTGACATATTCCTGCAATCAACGAGTACTTGTAGATTGCCTGCACACGGAGCAGAGCGTGTATTTGACCTTTATCTACAGCATGCAGGAACTGGGGCTTTCACACAAACGAGCCTTAACTGGTAACGATCATAGCTTAAGCGGGGATTCAAAGAGATCAGACCTATTATTCAATTAGAGTCCAGGATCTCTTGATGGCTCAATGATCATATTAAAGACAGGAGCGCGGCGTTTTACTGACTTCAGAGCTAATGATGCAGTTAAACCCGCGTTTTTTGCCCACGCACGAACATTGTGTTTTTGTTAGAAACTTTAGACATATCATTTCTTCTGTCTGGTTGCTCGATGGCAACTAAAATAATCTGTTATCTACATCCACATAATCTTTTATCACAATAATGTTATTGTTTTCACAATGCTCATTGACATGTTTAAATCGTAAATGAAAATAATGTAAATATTAAAAGAAATACATGCATATTATAATTTACAATAATTAAGTGGTGCGCGGGGACCGCATTTAAACGTCAGAATCTGACGTATATATACGTACGTCAGATTTTGACGTCCAAAGCTGGTGTCCGCACTAAAAGATTAAAAATATGCATAAAGGTTTAGAGCCATAACATGGGTATTTAAATAAAACAGAAACATCCAACTAAGACATTTATGATGATTTTAAATTAAAATAAACCCCGTTGGTATGCATGGTTTCTTTAACAATATTTCAGCGATTTAGGGGTTAAATAAGAATAAGCATAATAGTCATTTAGTAACATTCATTTAATGATTCTTATGATGTGGCTCTAAGATGCAAAGGTGAAAAAGGTAAAGGTGCAGGTTTATAGTCTGATATCAAGTCTGAAGACGTATCCTCCGACCTCATATTTTACCCCATGTGGTCACTGGACCTGTTCATATGTGTGCCATTTCAACTCCACGGAGAGCATACAGTCCTGCAGTCGTTTCGTCGCATTGAACTTATTGCACACATTGCTATCTCTGTCCTACCAGGTACTCATTGTCACCTGAGTCAAGTGAAGCATTTGAGGGTGAAGTGCCTTGCCCAAGGACAACACATCTTAACAATGTCCCCATATTGAGCAGGGGGGAACATGATATTTCTCTGAAAATCCTTCACCAAGCGGGATATAATGATATAATGCAAACAAGTATTTGCTTCACTGAAAAACAAGTGCCACCCAAGCAAACACGACACATCTAGCCAATGTTTGACCAATGTTGGCCCACCGTCTACGACGTTGGCCCAACATTGGTCAAACATTGGATAGATGTGTCGTGTTTGCCGGGACATCAACGCAGGTGGATGCTCTTGAAGATAGGCATTTCAATTTCTGAATTTCTGCCCAGAAGAGGTTACATTGCAATCAGTCAATGAGGAGCTGCTCTTTTTATCCTATTATTCTAAGCCTACCAATTGGACCAATGTTGTTTCAATGTCGGCCCACTGTCTATGACGATGGCCCGGCATTGAAACAACATTGGTTGAGCGCCTCGCGTTTGCAGGGTAGCTCGATCTTTAGACGCAGCCCCCACCAGCATCTTTACATCGCAAAGCAGGTCCCTGCTCGCTTCTTTTATCCATGCAAATTTTATTCCACATGTCCTGGGAGAAAGCTCATTAGCATAAACCAGTAAACAACGCTGGACGGATAGATTGGTCTGCTATTGAAAAGGGCAAACCCTATTTCCCATTTACATTGGATTACCACACTTTCCGGCCCGGTATTTCTAATTGGAAATAAAAATACACACTTTCTGCATATCTGGGGAAATACGATATGCGACTGAATAGACACCCCGGATGATTAAATTCCGGATGTTTTTTTTTGTATTAATACAAATTTCATCATAGGGATTTGAAAATAAAACGATATCAACGTTTCATGTAGTTTTAGTATAATATGCAACAAAACAATGTATCACACAATTGCATTGTTGTTGTTCTTGGTAAATGTCCTGGGATTATTTTAGTAAACCCAATTTTGGTGCAATGTTTGTCTATCGTCTGCGACGCTGGACCAGCATTGAGCCAGCATTGGGATAAATTTAGGACAATATTTATCCACCAAATGCATCACGGGCGTGGGTATTTATATTTCTCTTTCATTATTCTGCTCTATAAAGCCAAAAGGCAGCATCTGCTTACTCGCAAGGTAAGATGATACTATCTTTTGGCTTTGTAAGCCTCCTATTCTAAAAATATTTGATACTTGTGCTTTTAAGACCGTATCTATTATGTTCAAGTAGGCTAATTTAAATCTAATACAACTACACTGGAAGTAGTATGATATTTTCTTGGAAACTGCTCAGCTATATAATCATATAATTACATGTCTATATCAACTTTAAAGCGCTGAATTAATTAGTAATAAACATCGCATCCAAAGGGTTTTGTTCAATTTGAAATCACCATAAATGTCTTAGTTAGCTCTTTCTGATTCATTTGAATACCTATGTTATACGGCCATTATAAAAACTAGTGTGTTGATTCTTACAGCGCGGGTATCGACTTTAGTCGTCAGAATCTGCCGTCTACAGACGTCAGATTCTGACGACTAAAGTCGATACCCGCGCTGTAAGAGTTAATTCAATTCAACATCCTTTTTTCCTAAATATACATTTTTTCCATTTGAAGCTGGTAATTGCGTCAGCAATTCCAGCTTCAAAACAAATAATTCAGCAACATAAGTGTTAAATAACAAGTTATTTATTTGTTCAGCCCTTATATACTTATATATGCAACAAAAACTTACGGGGATCGTGTTTTTCCATCATAGGCCCTCGCACATGGAATACTCTACCTGCTTCCCTGAGCGGTATCAATGACTTAACGTCATTCAAAAAATCCTTGAAGACATTTTTATTTGCTGAGGCATATAGCTACTATAGCTGATCGTGTGTGTGTCTCAACATTGTAGCCTCCGTGACTATCACTGCGCCTTTGGATCATAATGAGATTTTGGCGCATTATAAATGTGTTTTTATCATTTTTTTATCAATTTATCAATATACAGCCCTGAAATACGTGTATACAAACCATGGAAATCAAAGGCTATTTTCGATTTGAAATCATCATAAATGTCTTAGTTAGCTATTTTCTCTCCATTTGAATACTTATGTTATGGGGCTACGGCCATTTGAAATATTTTACTCTTTTAGTGCGAGGATCAACTTTGGACGTCAGAATCTGACATCTGCGGACGTGAGAATCTGACGTCTGCAGATGTCAGATTATAAAATCTGTTATGCTATAATGTGATTATATAAAATAAGAAAAAAACAGTACGGCCGCAGATATAAACAGGGGTAACTGCTTACTTGCGAAGTAAGCAGTTACTGTTATATGTCTCTGTAGAAGTAGAATAGACCTGATTAATCACTTCAGCACTAGATGATATGTATATTTCCCTGACTATGATTTATTATACACATGCCGCCACTGGTCTTTGATCTTCCTCTGTATATTAGGCCTATATACCTCACACATTAGTTGATAAATTACCACGTCACACGTACATACATACACACAGCTCATTAAATGACACCTCGTGAGAGAGGAATTTGTTTTTATTGCGCAGGTGTGCTTATATGAATATGTTTGAATACCTATGTTATGGGTCTACGGCCATTATATTTTTTTAATTCTTTCAGTGCGGGGACCGTCTTTAGACATCAGAACATTTTGACGTCTAAAGACGGTCCTTGCGCTGAAAGGGTAATCACTTATTCAAAATGGTTATATATAAATTATATAACTAGGCGCTTAAAGGGTTGATAATTAAAACACGATGCGTTGAGGCAATGTTGTTTAATATTGGCTATCGTCTCCGACTCTGGCCCAACATTAAAACAACATTGACCCTACGTCTCGTGTTTGCTGGGATGGCTTGAGCATAGATTATCATTGTGTTTCATGCCAATGTATCTTTTTTCTATGTTGGATAGAACATGACTGTATTGATCCCCGTGTAGCAGCGTAAACAACTGAGTTATATTTAGGTGGACGAGTCCATATAGTCACCCTCACCTCCTCATATGTCTGTTTGTCTGTCGGTCTGTCTGTGTGCCTGCTTTTTTGCTAGTGGTATGGGTGATATCAGAAATGCATAATACAACGTATTATTCATTCCTGATCACATTGAATAAATGACTGAATGGATGATTCAATGGATGTTGGCACATAAGAGACAAAACTGTGCAATGGGAACCAACTGACTGACTGACTGACTGACTGACTGACTGACTAACTGATTGACTGACTGACTGACTGACTGACTGACTGACTGACTGACTGACTGACTGACTGACTGACTGACTGACTGACTGACTGACTGACTGACTGACTGACTGACTGACTGACTGACTGACTGACTGACTGACTGACTGATTAGCTAATCCACAGTTTTAGATAAACACTGCTAATTGACGGCTTTATTTGCTTGTGTAATACCCGTATGTATGTATTATAGCAGTATGTATTCGCTCTGCAATCTGCTTTCCTCTGCTCTGTCATATTATATGTGGTTTGTTGTACTCTGCTCTGGTCTGCTAAGAATCTTAGCAGAACACAGTAGAACACAAATTATACTCTGCCCTGATGTACACTGTTCTGATGTGCATTTGTATCTGCTCTGCACTGCCCTTCTTTGTTCTCACTAGATTTTTTAATATTATATTCATTACTACGCTCTACAATGTACTGCTCTATTCTACACTGATTCGATTGCTAGTTGTTGTCTTGATCTGCACTACTATGCTATGCTATGCTATGCTGTGCTGTGCTATGCTATGCTATGCTATGCTATGCTATGCTATGCTATGCTATGCTATGCTATGCTATGCTATGCTATGCTATGCTATGCATATAAAATTTCCTGGTGAACCTTCAATATTGCAATGGTGCGTGACTGTCGCCAAGGAATTACACATCCACCCACCGGCTCGGTGAGGGGGTGTCCACCATACTGATACGGGAGGGTGCCCTGTGACCCCACTCCCCCCCCCCCCCCCAGGTGACCATCCTGCCCGCTCAGACCCCCCAGCGGAAATCACATTCATTCTGGTTAGCATATATAAAGTAAAACACCAATAGCTTGGCTTAATGTTGATGCAGCGTCGCAGATGGTGGTCCAATATTTAACCAACATCGGCCCAATGCCTCTTGTTAACAAATCCACCATTTAGACTGCCATGTCATCAGCAAGTTAAGTTTTTATATATCGGCCATTTTCATACATATCTGCTTATGATTTCGCCCAAACCTTCAATAAATCACATTCTAGCTGGGTAACGTATATATAAAGTAATATAAGTATGTGGTTCATTTTAAATAGTGGGTCTAAAGTTAGATAATGCACTTTATAAACGTTTCTTCACGTGAAATCATGCTATATCATCATTGAGCAGAGGCATGCTGGTTTTACATGGTGGACCACTACTGTAACCAGCTACAGTGCCACTGCGCACAGTTAGACTGCTGAGTTTTTCTACAGCTCGCCGCCATTTTCTCGGTGGGCAAGCTACCAATTGATTTGAGTCTCTCATAGTTTTTTATGTCTAGACGGAACTACTTTAGCCGCCATCTTGAAAAAAGTACCCGGCATGACGAGGGCGTGCTCAGCGGAGGGGTGGGGCTTACTACCGTACAGTGGCGCCACCTGGGTTTCAGATGGGAAATGTTGCACGTACTCTAGAGTGGATGACAGCCAGCACTTGTATGTCAAGCAGTGACTTGCAGGGGGGCTGGACCACACGATATGCCCCAGGAAAGAATGCGAGATGCTCACACAATGCTGGGCTAACGTTGGGCCACTGTCGCAGACGTTGAGACAATGTTAAACCAGCATTGGGTAAAAGCTTCTCGGTTTCGAGGGCCCTTTACATCTCAAACAAATTGATATTTCATTTCATACATCAAAAAATCCACTATTATGTAGACTCAATCCAGATAATTTAATCATTTTGTGATTCAAGCACTCTCATTTTAGTATATCAAACTGCGCAAAATGCAAATCAAAATAAATGCTATGTATTGGTCATGGTTTCAGATGTTCTAATACATACCTAACTAGACAGTCAGTCAGAGGCTGCAACCCTCCGCCGCCCAACCAGATGATCTCCAAAAATGTAATGGATTGTTCCTTGGCCTGACGCATACATTGTTAAAACAAATATGGATTCGGATCGTAAGCCGGAGCATCCCCGAAATGTAATGGAGTATTCCTTTGCCTGAGACACACCTCAGGTAAAAGTTGCATGCAATTCCGTTCATTACTTTGTAAGTAATCTTGCTGACAGACAAAGAAACAAACGAACACGAACGAAAACATAATAACCGTAATTAGCCGGTGTAATGTCAGGTTGACATGTGGTATGTTAAGATGACATGTAATAAGTCAGGATGATATGGGGTAAATCAGGATGACATGTCGTATGTCAGTATGACATGTTGTGTGTCAGGATGATATGTTGTATGTCAGGATGACATGGTGTATGTCAGGATGACATGGTGTGTGTCAGGATGACATGCTGTATGTCAGGATGACATGGTGTGTGTCAGGATGACATGGTGTATGTCAGTATGACATGTTGTGTGTCAGGATGATATGTTGTATGTCAGGATGACATGGTGTATGTCAGGATGACATGGTGTGTGTCAGGATGACATGGTGTATGTCAGTATGACATGTTGTGTGTCAGGATGATATGTTGTATGTCAGGATGACATGGTGTATGTAAGGATGACATGGTGTGTGTCAGGATGACATGGTGTATGTCAGTATGACATGTTGTGTGTCAGGATGATATGTTGTATGTCAGGATGACATGGTGTATGTCAGGATGACATGTTGTATGTCAGGATGACATGGTGTATGTCAGTATGACATGTTGTGTGTCAGGATGATATGTTGTATGTCAGGATGACATGGTGTATGTCAGGATGACATGGTGTGTGTCAGGATGACATGGTGTATGTCAGGATGACATATGGTATGTCAGGATGACATGGTGTATGTCAGTATGACATGTTGTGTGTCAGGATGATATGTTGTATGTCAGGATGACATGGTGTATGTCAGGATGACATGGTGTGTGTCAGGATGACATGGTGTATGTTAGGATGACATATGGTATGTCAGGATGACATGGTGCATGTCAGTATGACATGTTGTGTGTCAGGATGATATGTTGTATGTCAGGATGACATGGTGTATGTCAGGATGACATGGTGTGTGTCAGGATGACATGGTGTGTGTCACTGTCAGGATGACATATGGTATGTCAGGATGACATGGTGTATGTCAGTATGACATGTTGTGTGTCAGGATGACATGTCGTATGTCAGGATGACTTGGTGTATGTCAGGATGGCATGTTGTATGTCAGGATGCCATGTGGTATGTGAATATGACATGGGGTATGTCAGGATGGCATGTTGTATGTCAGGATGCCATGTGATATGTGAGGATGACATGGGGTATGTCAGGATGACATGTTGCATATGATGATGACATGTTGTGTGCCAGGATGACATGTGATATGCCAGAATGACATGTTGTATATCAGGGTGACATGTGATATGCCAGAATGACATGTTGTATGTCAGGATGATATGTGATATGTCGGGATGCCATGTTGTATGTCAGTATAACATGTGATAGCCCAGAATGACATGTTTCATGTCAGGGTGATATGTGATATGCTGGGATGCCATGTTGTATGTCAGGATGATATGTGATATGCCAGAATGACATGTTGTATGTCAGGATGATATGTTGTATGTCAGGATGCCATGTGTATGCCAGGATGATATGTGATATGCCAGAATGACATGTTGTATGTCAGGATGACATGTTGTATGTCAGGATGACATGTTGTATGTCAGGATGACATGTTGTATGTCAGGATGATATGTGATATGCCAGAATGACATGCTGTATGTCAGGATGACATGGGGTATGTCAGGATGACATGGGGTATGTCAGGATGACATGTTGTATGTCAGGATGCCATGTTGTATGTCAGGATGACATGTCACATGTCAAGATGTCACGTGATATGCCAGAATGACATGTTGTATGTCAGGATGACATGTTGTATGTCAGGATGACATGTTGTATGTCAGAATGCCATGTTGTATGTCAGGATGACATGTTGTATGTCAGGATGACATGTTGTATGTCAGGATGACATTTTGTATGTCAGGATGACATGTTGTATGTCAGGATGATATGTAATATTTCAGGATGATATGTGACATGTCACAGTAGCAGTGAGTGGATATTTTCAGGTTAAAAAGCAATATCGCAGTAAACGTGAGGCTGGTTGAATTTTGGTCCAGCCTCGTAAACGGTGGGCCGACAATGGTTGAACAATACAATGAACAAATGTTTGAAACATAAATCTCTGAATGAATACTAGAATTATATGACAACAGGTCGCTACTCCTTCTAAAACACACATTACACTATCAAAATGGTAAACAGACGATTGTACAACGTCAGTTCATTGTGTGCAATCGTTATTTAGCTGTTTTGTTTTTGTTTAGGTTTAAATAGCCTAGCATATACAATATTATGTTAAATCTATGAGAACACATAACTGATAAAAAAACAGAGTATTAAAAATAAAAAGAGTGGAAGACGGCGGTCAAGAAAATACAAAACAATGGTTCAACGTCACGTGTTTGCTACATCTGAGCCTATTTTTACACCAGGGGTCGCTGAAATAGAGCATCAGTACTAAAGTATCAGAGTTTCAGTTTATCTAACATTTACAGACAGCACAATGCATTGATCCAATGCTGGATGAATGTTGGCGCTTTGTCTCCGATCTCAGCCCAGCATTCACCCAGCATTGGTTCAATGTACCGTGTATGCTCCAGAGCTGTTATCCGCGCGTACAACCCGGAGATGAGCATATTGTTGACCTATTATTAAACTATATTGGGAGAGATGCCGAGAGCAGTAAGCTATATTAGGACAGATACTTAAAACAAAAAGTTATATAAGGGGAGATACACATATTTCAGTTAGCTAAAATAAAAAGGGATACATAATGTACAGTGAGATATATCTAACATAAAAAGCTAGATTAATTTATACATGTGATCAGATGTCAATGAAAGGCGGTGCATATGGTGCATATTTGTACGACGAAAAAAAAATAGTCAGAAATTCAGGACAGCAGCTGCCGTCACAACCTGGCTATAAGAAAAAAATCCCAAGGCGTTGGCAGATGCTCAGAAAAAAAACTACCAATAACCATACATCGTTTTTGCTGAGTCTCACAGTAGGCCTACATGGGGCATTCACGCAATGCTGTTTCAATGTTGGTCCAGCGTCGAAGACGGTGAATATACACTGTATGAACTCTCACAGTAGGCCTATATGGGGCATTCACCCAATGCTGTTTCAATGTTGGCCCAGCGTCGAAGACGGTGGGCCAACATTGAATCAGCATTGGCTGAATGCCTCATGTTGCTGCATGGGTATTCCAGACCCGCATTCTCACTAAATCGTCCTTTGCAATCAAATTGTAACATTGTCATATATGATTTTTTTTCTTTGTAAGACACGAAATATGCATATAATTTATCACCACGACACACGTATATCGGTACCCAACAATCACTATACATTGACCGAATGTCTGCGACGCTGGCCCAACAGTAAGCCAGCATTGGCGTAACGTTTCGTGTTGGTTGGATCTTAGCTGATATCGCACTTGATGACCGTCTGATATCTGATGATAGTTTGCGTTTAGCGCTAAGCACGAGCACAGTCATTTTAATATATATTTTATTAGCCGATTATATCACAGTTATTGGCAGCGAAAAGTTTTTCACATCAATCAGATTGGTCTTAAATTAAACAAGTATGAGTAGTTTTCACTCACTTCAAGTTGTAGATCGCGGTATCGAGAAACAACTTGAATTGGGTGGAAATTTAAATAAGACAACTTAGCGGAAAAGGTTTAAGGAGATAATAGCTTTCCTGTATTGAGGGAATAAATACGTGGCATAGATGAAATATACGACCAGATTTCATTCAGAAGATACAGAAAATACATTTTTCAGTATTTTTTATTAAAAAAAAAACTTTTTTTTTCAATAATCATGATAATTTTTTCTTTCTGTAACATTCCACTTATTGTAATTACGACAACAATGTTATATACATCTGATAAAACTTCTGACCGAACATTTAAAATTCAATTCTGAGTTAAAACATTAATTTCTTTAAGAGCGATTATTTTATGATTACAAATATGAATGACTAGATTTGTGATTACCAATCTGATAGTTCAAAATAAAGATGTTATAATATAGATCAAGTAAGTGTGCTTAAAAAATAAATGATGCTCACAACACAATAAAACATTACAAATGTACACATATTGTGGCTAGTTTGTGACGACTTTTGAAACACTTTGATGTTAAAAAAATAAATGTATATATAAAGAAAAACAAAAGGTGTCCTAGAGATAGCACGCATAAATTTTGCTGATGCGGGTAACATTGATAGCCAAGTGCACCTACACCAGAATGGAAAAAAAATCATAGAGCTTATAAATACCACCAGTTTTATAATTATCTAAGCAATGTATGTTATCTTCTCTACAACTGAATTGCATACAATTACAACATTTTTCTGCATGATGCAAAATTTTATAATTTTACATTAATAAAAAACTATATCGTATAATGTTAAAGACTATTTAAAAACATTATCTACTGAGTACTTCAGCTTGGATGAACAGCTTGTTTTAAACACGTGTGTAAAAGTCCCACGTCCTGGTCGTTTCTGATTTCTATTATTGTCATTGAATCATACTTTTGATAAATTCGCTCCACGACAGGTAACTTTGAATAACGACTTGGAGCAGCCTTCCAACACCACCAGGCTAAAGTATTCTGAACTAATAGTTTTTGCCACATCCGTCACGGTGCTGATTGTTGTGAGATCGCTGTGTTTTGTTCACGTAATACCCAACCAATGTTGTTTTAATACTGGCCAACGTCGAAGACGGTGGGTCACATTAAAGAGTCTCGTGTCTGCTTGGTAGGGGGTACATGCATCCATCAATACAGCACAGTGGTAAGTGATAAAAATGATAAAAAACTGTGGATTCGTGATCAGATGGTTAGGAATAAACATGATATACATATGTACTTGGCCCACATGAGATTTCACATTATGCATTATATAGTATATATCATTAACTAAACACATAATTTGTTTTATAGTCTGGTTGAAATGCCGAAGGCAAATTATATTAATATATGGCATACAGTGTTTTAGGGGTAGTTGGATATACTGAACCCAAACGTGTTGTATGCCAAGCATGGAAATGCTTCAAAAAGTCTTTAAATTAAGATATTCAAAATGGCTAATTGGCTGTCTAAAACGTAAACATGTACATAATATTTGAGAATGCCAGATATAAGCACCAGCGATATATCTTTTTTATAAGTTTTATGATTTAGACATTCAAATAAAGTATTCAGTTTACAGATAGAACGTCATAAAAACATTTACAAAGGTCATAACTTCCACAATCGTCTTTTTAAAGATAAATAATCTGGTTACCAGTAGAATTCGTTTCAATTGCTTGTGCTCATGTAAAACAACGGAAATATGTTGACTTTTTTAGCTTGCAGCTTTGCAGATTATAATTGTATCCTATAATATGCAAATATATTTCAGTTGAGGATATATTACAGAGCTGTGAACGTAACGTGTGAGACTGTGGAGAATCCTTCACGTCGGGCTATGTTCACGTTTGGTGTCATCTAAAGCTCTTTATTATGAATTTATCTTAACTCTTAAAGCGCTGATTTTTTTCCAGAAAACCTTGGAGACCACTTTTTCACTTTGAAATCATCACAAGTGTCTTCGTTAGCTCTTTCTGATTCATTTGAATACCTTTTTATGGGTCTACCGCCATTAGAAATATTTTAATTCTTATAGTGCGGGGATCGACTTGAGTCGTCAGAATCTGACGTCTAGAGACGTCAGATTCTGACGACTAAAGTTGATCCCCGCGCTGTAAGGGTTATTGACATTTATATTAGTGTCAATAACATAATAATGTTATGACTGCAAAAAAACTCCCACTGCAATCCATTTGGCAGTTCTATTATTTTCTGTTCAAGGTTGATGCTATAATAAAAGATGAACTCTGCAAGATAAAGTCTGCAAATCTGTTGGTGCTGAATTCATTGTGCAGTTGGTTGAAAACCTAACAATGAACAAATATAAAAAGGTTAAAAGCGAATGAGTTCTGATATCACGTTTTGCTTGGTGACCCAAATGCTAAACTTTGGCGGGACAACATGGCCATGGTCAGCATCCTCTGAGGACCTCTGCATCTCTTTGTAGTAAAACACATGCAGTGATCGACGTTTCAATCAAGTTTCAGCAGACCAATGTAGGCCTATTATACTGAAAGGCTAAACGCAAATGATTGTTGACTTATTAGGTATATAGCCTGAATGCATTATGAACTGAGTAGATGGTCGTTATCATATAGGCCAACTCTGAGTATTATCATAGATCAAAAGTATTGAAGAACATAACAAAACACGGGCAAACTCACAGTGAGTGCACAAAAAAGTAAATTTGGAGAAATATTATTATGAGCATCTTAACTGTGTCTTTGAAAAAAAAACATGCTATGTCTCCAGATACCACTGACACACTTAATAACATAGTGCTCGGCTTTAAGGAATGACTCCTGCTCATAGAGAGAAACAACATTGCTTGTGACTTAGAGCAGAACATTTTAGACGGCTGTAAATTAAGATTTTTGTAGAAAAACTATTATTTGAACATCCAGACAGTGGAGCTGAAAAGACATATACGTTAGATCGTAAAATATATAATGATCCATTCGCTTCTCTTCTATCAGACTGATATGGATGTCTGCACTTGTGGACAATCAGGCGGATCTTCCTGTACTGCTTTTAACCCTTTAAGTCTTCACGATGCATTAAAGCATCATTTTACATACCTCAAAACATACTTAATTTCCTTACAACAAAGGGTTTTAGAACGGAAATTTCCATGACACTGATTGACCAATACATGGCAATTTTCTTTAATTTTTAAACAACATCAAATCATTTTCATCCACTACAAGTCGAGAATTGCGACAGCAATTCGCGGCTTGTAGTGGATGAAGATGACAAAGGTAAACTCAGGCTTGAAAGGGTTAAATCATCTATTAAATATACACCCCCCCCCTAAAAAACCCATAAGATATTTTAATCCTGATCTCGATGTTTCTTCCTTGAGTAATATAATGCACGAGGTAGGTGACACCAGGTTAATGGTGCACTATACTTACATGGTAACTTCAATACTACTTTTTTCATTGATGCAATCAACACCCACACCTTTTCCTGAGACCTGGGGGAACTAAATTTCAAAATATATTCACATATTGGTATCTATTGAGCATATTGATTATATGGTATGTCTGACATATGTGATATTAAGTGATTTGCCCAGTATATACATATGATAAATTTAATTCAGGCTTGTATCGTGTTAATTAAATATCGATTTTTGGCGGCGGCCATATTGGATTTTTTCTATTTGTTTAGAAATATTAAATTATTTGTATGCTGCGTATAGATAAAACCCTATATAAAGTCTTATTCTTAGCAAACTAGCATGTTTTTCTTTTATATATAGAATTTTAGCCTGTGGGTGCGGCCATTTTGGATTCCTCCATATTCGTGCATTTTGAGGCATTGTCACGTTTGGCATACATCAAATTCGGGTTCAGTATATCGAACTACCCATAAAAACACTATGCCATAAATTAACACGATTTGCCTCCGGGGTTACACTTTCTTGAAGAATAACCTAGTCTATTATGTTCAATATTTTAACGCGATGAAGTCAAATATTTCACCTACACAATTATTTTCTTGTGAGTTCGGATCATTACAGCTCTATCAACCGTTTCAACGCGGGAACTATCTTTAGACGTCAAAATCTGACGCATAAATGCGATCCCCACGCTGAAAGAAATAAAAAAAATATAATATAGGCCGCAGACCCATAGCTTACATGTATGTATACAAATGAAGCGGACAGAGCTAATTGAGACATTCATGACGATTTCAAATTGAAAAACCCTTTGCACCCATTTGTTTATACACAAATATGTCAGCGTTGTAGCGGTTAATGGCCAGTCGATCAACCAATGCTGGTTTGGTGTCGGTTCAGCGTGTACAACGCTGGCCCAGTATCAAAACAGCATTGGATCAGCAACCCGAGTTTACTGAGAATTTTTCAACTGTAAATTTTGGCTTCTGCAGGGAAGTAAAAGATAACCAAGGGACTTGCGTGCGCATGTGCAAGAGATGCAAAAATCGAATGCCAATTCTCCCAGGTGTGCGATTTATAGCGGGAATGTGCGAGGCATTGGCTCATGGATCATCCTGGGTGCAGCGGATTTATTTCAAGCTGTGAGCAGAATATCAACGAGCTCGGATTCTGGGATTATTTAGAAAATACATCATGTATTAGGACAGATGCAATGATGTGGTTAGTGTGGTTTATGAATCGGACTTTACTCGTAACATTGACTCAATGTTTGATCAATGTTGGATGGAGCAGGCCCAACATTGATGAAACATTAGTTCAACGTCTCGTGTTTGCTTGGCTGTCCTTGGTCGACCTTTGGTGATCACATGTAAAGGCTTACTGCTAGTGATTGCTCCCAACAATAGATTAACCCATCGTTGGTTCAATGTTGGGCTTGTGTCGTAGACAATGGATTGAAATTGATCCAGAAATGATTTTATGTTTTCTGTTTGCTGGGATAAATATTATAGGCACACCAAGTAGCCATACCCATTGACTTTCTAGGCATGTTGGGGGCACATTTCACTAAGAATCTGATAAAGGGAGCTTTTCTGTCTTTTCTATTAAAATGTTAAGATAATCTTAACTGTTCTAATATAAATCAGATAAAATAAGTTAATCTTGATCTTAAGTATTTATGTTTGCTTGACGGTTCCCAATAAAAAATTTAACCTTAAGATAATGTTAAAAAAAATACCTTAACTTTATCTCATTTCATTAAGACGATCTTAAATTTAGATTTCCTTGATCACACTAAGAATGTTAAAAATAAGATAATCTTCTTTCCATGGCAAAGGACATAGATTGGCTGCTACTGCTTAATAGTAGCTTAATACCTAGCTTAATAATACCAAGTACGGGTGTTTACTGGTTCTAATGATGACAGGTGGCCATCACAAGGCTCCTTGTTAGCTTGGTGAATTATATGGTGGTTAATTCCTTCAGTTCCATCACTCGACTTTGTAGCTAATTGGTTGATCGTTTGGTCAGTCAGTTGATTTACATATTGGCTAGCTGGAGAGATTTGGTTTTTCGTGTTTGTTGATTAGTCAATCAAGTTGTTTGTGGCATCTGTGTCTGTGTAAGTACAAAAGATGTCTGAAAGATGTATTTGTTTTGTTTTTTCCGCCAGGGTCAGTATTTTTAAAGTGATCCACATTGATTGAGTTATGGCCGGTTGCACACATCGTGATTTAGTCGAGACCGGGTTGAAATCTTGAAGCGCTGAAATATTTTTATATGACTCAAAAGTCAAAAGTTTTTTTTTTGTTTGGTTGACTGGTTATTTGTTTTTTACGGTCGGTCGATCTTACTTTTTGTTGATTGGTTAGTTGGTCTGTCTGTCGGACGGTCAGTCGGTCGATTGATCGATCGGTCGGTCGACGGGTCGGTCGGTCGGACTTGGTTGTTTGGCTGGTTGGTTAGTTGCTTTTGTAAAATGAAAAACGCAAGATCACATTCGATTTGAGGTCATATATATAATATTATTACATTGAAAATTAGACGCGTAACATCTTTTCTCAAACAAATAGGTACAATATTCAAATTACAATTAGAAAAAAATATATTTAAAAAACAACCATAATATTATATGCAGTGATCAATACTCATACTTGTTATACATAGATGCACATGCATACTTTTTATTGCAATATAGTCACAATTGCCACCATTATGAAAGCCTATTATGTGTGGGCGTCCGCCCGTATCTTGCATGGTATATAGTCATCAACCCTTTAACCGCCGGTGCCGCATATATTCGGGTTTTCATTTTATATTAGCACATTAAGTACCACATTTTAAATATGGTAAAGATAAAATGTGACATCTACCAGCAAGATTTAAAAAGAGTTGACCTCCATTTTGTCAAATCTGAATAATTTTCACTCACTTGAAGTTGTGGATCGCGTCATCGAGACACAACTTCAAGTGGGTAAAAATTTAAGTTGAATAATTTGGCGGTTAAAGGGTTAAATAATAATACCACCATACACGACTGTCGCTCACATCATTTAAATACATCAATTGTAGGGTTTATGAGCTAGCAAGTAAAATATCAATGGGACGATCAATTTAAGCATTGTAAAAGACAAGTCGCTAATGGTAGACATCTTTACTTTGCCAATACACGCAATTTTCATGTTTTATGTCTTTTTGAACAGTATATTTTTCGCAGAACATAACGCGTTTATTATCCGTTGATTGTTGATGTAATTGACACTGATTTGCAATAAAATGTGCAGTGTCAAGCGGCGAACAAGCAATAAAGCAGTCATTCCTGGTCCAATCTCTGAATGCCCCAGAACACCACCGCGAAAAGCTAAAAGGCAGTATCTGCACATAAACGGCAAAATGGGGCACCTTATTACCATGTGAGGTGTTTCTTCTGAGCATCCGCATGAACGGTTATAGATATACAGTACACATGCTGAAATGAATTAAATAATATTAATAAATGAATGAATAATTGAATGAATGAATGAATAAATGAATGAAAAAATAAAATAAATGAATGAACCAAGGAAGAAACAAAGCAATAAAAAAGAAACAAAGAAACAAAGAAACAAAGAAGCAAACGAACAAACGTACAAAAAAACAAACAAACAAACAAACAAACAAACAAACAAACAAGCAAAAAAACAAACAAACAAACAAACAAACAAACAAGCAAACAAACAAACAAACAAACAAACAAACAAACAAAAAAACAAACAAACAAGCAAAAAAACAAACAAACAAACAAACAAACAAACAAACAAACAAACAAACAAACAGAAAGACAGACAGACAGATAAACAAACAAACAAACAAACAAACAAACAAACAAACGAACAAGTAAAGAAAGAAAAAAAATAAAAAAAATAATAATAAGTCTTGAAAAATAATAAATAAATGAATAAATAAAATGATTATGTGAGTGAGTGAGTGAGTGAGTGAGTGAGTGAGTGAGTGAGTGAGTGAGTGAGTGAGTGAGTGAGTGAGTGAGTGAGTGAATATAAATGAATGAATGAGTAAATGTGGGAATGAATAGAGCTAAACTGGGCCAGGATAATATGATGCCTGAGGATGGTGTGATGAATAAGAAGACACTGCTTTCCAGACAAAGGATTTCAAACTCCGAACACGTCGGAACACGTCAACCCTCATGAAGACAATGCTAGATCTTTGTGAAGAAACATTTTGTTTCTTTAAAACCTGAATGCCATAGCTCCGACGTGACAGGTACTCGACGCAACCACTACATCAGGGCCCTCGTTTAGGCTCAGTTATCAGGTATAGTCATGTAGAATGCTACATTTTGTTTGCACTGCCAGACACTAGACTAGTATCACATATTAGATAGGTGGATACAGCTGCTAAACATTTTTCAATGTGGTGTTGGAATAAAGATGATTTGCTATGCTTGTTTTATTACTGATTTAAGGTCAAACAATACAGAAAATGATCTTCAAGTATTTTTTTCTCAATAGCGGAAGGCTGTGGAATCGATTTTTTTCAGCCTACGCCTAAATAATTTATCACCTTGCTCAGCAGGCTAATGTCAGGCTTTGATAGAGTGTGCCACCAAGGTGCTAGTCTCTCACCACAGTTACTGACCATTTGTTAAATACGAGCTCAGAGTTGTAATGAGATCATCCCCAATAATCAATAATCTGATAATATAAATGTGTAATGTTATGTGTAGATGCAATTAAATGAATATGTCCACGAAGTCATTGACCATCTTACCACACATTAATCAAATGTTGTTTTTGTGTCCCGCTATCACCAGCAGGCATAAATTCCGGGAGTGCCACATAAAGTTGTAGAAGAGGGGGGGGGGGGTATATTATGGGAAGGAGGGGTAGATTCTTGGAGCTTCACATATCGTTGTGGAAAAGGGTGTATATTCTGAGAGGGGAGGGGTAGATGCTGGGAGTGTTACATATTGTTTTGTTTTGAAAAAGGGAGTTATCTTCTGGGAGGGAGGGATGGGTAGAATTTGAGAATGTGGCATATAGTTGTGGAAAAGGGGTATGTTCTTGGAGCCAAAGACACATTACTATTTGTGTATCTAATTATTTTTGATAAATATAACCATAATTCAAATTTAGATATGGGCTAACTAACCTATAAAGTGCTAATCAGTCGTATGCATGTCTTTTAAAAATTGACTTTGCAAAATAGACATATATTTAGATTCAAATTGTACAGATATAATTATTGTTGTCCTTATTTACCTTGTGGATTGCTGCAGTGATTGGTAAATAAATAGTGTAATCTTAATTTATGTGGTGATATTATTGTGAAGGAGCGCGCTCTACACAAAATAAAATACACTAGTTTCAACATTAACTCTACGAGGACGTTATAGTCACATTGAGATGGGAAAACAAGGTTATTTCTCTGAAATACCCTCGTCAGATCTGCAGGGTTCTAACCCTGAGAAAATTCTGGAAATATACTCCTTCACAAACTATACCTGGGTAGGTTGTGGGCGTCTCAGAAACTCTTACATATACCTCCTGGCTAAGTGATGGTTGGTTCCCGAATCTCTTCCTCCCAGGATCTAACCACTCTTTTAGTAAATATGCAAAATGTCTTCGATTGCCAGAATTTTCCTCTCCCTACCAGAATATACAGCTTTTTTGCACAGCTATGTGTGACGCTTCCAGAATCGACCTCTCCTTCCCGGAATATACCCCCTTTTTCACAACTATATGCGACGCTCCCACAACCTATCCCTTCCATCCGGGAAAAAATCCTCTTTCCCACAACTATCTGCGACACTCCGAGAATCTACCTCTCCCTACCCTGTAAACCCTGCCCCCTACTATGGCACAGTTTATTTGAGTTTCCATGGCTCAATGAGCTGGCACAGCACAAAGCAAATGAGCTATCATAACAAATTTTGTTAAGTTTTTTTGAGTTAAGTTGGTATGCAATTTCTCAATCTTTTCAAATACAAATACGTCAAGTCAACCTACCTTTAATTAAACGTCGCAGGTCAATGTAATCAAATAGTGTTATTGTAACTGCACAAAACTTTGCCCATTTTGGACCTAGTAGGCCTATTTGAACAAGGTTGTTAAACGCTAACTGCATGGCCCTAATTAAATTTAATCGAGGCTACTCGATAAAATAGGCAACGAAAATGCATATATATATTGTGACACACGATGTTAAGAAAGTTGACCTTTGTCAATTAATTCTGTTTGGTTTAAACAGCTTAAACTAACACTCTCTTCTGACGTGTTAGATTGAGCTGGCATAAAAAAAAAATAGAATTTGTATTACGTTGGATAATTTTTTTGATTAATTAAGTGAATAATTAGACAAATTAAGACTTTTGTGAGTTACACAGAATATATAATATCTTAAATAAAATCATTTTCAGTTCTCTGTTCATTTTTGTGTGAATCTGTGAGGGGGGAATATATTTTTCTTCAACAACTGAAGGTTGTTTTATTAATTTATTGCTGCCTTTCAGAAATAACCTACCAGGAAAAATAGAATCCTGAATCAAGTAAATTTGCTGGTTGCTGGTGACTGTCCACTGCTGTGGTCTGCCCAGTAACATTTGGCCAATGCTGTACCAATGTGGCCAGATTATCTCTTTTGAGATCGCTCTTCGTACAGTCTAATATAATGACAGGTCACACAGATAGTTGTGTTGGCCAAGTGGAGGGCCAGGATTTTCAATGCCGCGCCAACGTTGGCTAAATGTTGGCTCAATGAGCGGTGAAATATTTTTATTTGTTCAGGTAGCTAGTTTTGATTGTTAAAAGGTGGGGAATATGACAAAAAGTGAGTGACTCACAATAACTAATTCTCGTTGTGTTATTTTAAAACAATTTATCAGTTTTAGTTTGATATGATCAAATGAAATCACTTCGACTTAACCCTTTTAATACCATACATGACGGAAATTTCCGTCGTCATTCGTCAAGTAACCATGCAAGACGGAAATTACCGTCGGATTTACTATAGTTACACCAGGATCCATGGATACTGGCATGCACTTTGGCCTGGAAGTGAAGTGGTTAAGATAAACCAAGTGATTCAATCTGGTATACATGAATTTAGTCTGAAGATTTTGAATTAACCAACTCACTCTGAGTAATCCAATATTAACGAGCTGAAAAGAATTGTGCTAGGTCACCTCATTAAAATTAATGCAACAATTTTGCCTCAAAAAAATCTAGCTACCATGGCGGAACAGGGTTTACAGTGTACACAAATCGTCGCCTCGGAGCTAAAGGATCCTATCTGCCACTCTAACGAGTGTCAGATAGGATCCTTTAGCTCCGAGGCGACGAAATATACCCCTTTTTACACAACTGTCTTTGACATTTGCATGATGTACCCTGCCCTCCCAGAATATACCACGTTTTCCACAACTATCTACGACACTTGCAGAATTTACCCTGCATGCCCTCTTAGAATATACCCCCTTTTTCAAAAAATCTATATAGGCCTATCGGGAGCTCCCAGAAACTACTCCTGATCCTAGAAAATGCACCCCGTTATACAACTACATGCCACACTTCCTTAATCTACCCCTCCTCACCAAAATATACCTCTTTTTCAACAACGTTATCGGACATTCTCATAATCTACTCAGATCCCAGTATAAACCCCATTTTACACAGCTACTTGTGAAAAACACCCACCGCTGGTGGAAGTTGACTGCAACTATAATCAACTGTAAACCCTTTGAGTGCGGGCGACGCTTTTAAGCGCATTCATACTGTTTTTCCACAACTACAATTTGACAGAAATTCAGCAATTATTCATGTATAAATCTTGAGTAAAGCCCCCATTGTGAAATTTAGCAGGGTTAATTTTTAAAGAATTATTCAACTGCAAAACGCGCATGCCTGGGACGGTCAAGTGTAGGCCAACAGTAGCCTATTGAGTACAGATTGACGGCATTAATATAGCCACTGAACTGATTATAAGATACTACTTAAACGGGACATTGATCCAATGCTGTTTTAATGCTAGGTCAACGTCTGTGACGCTGGCCCAACATTGAACTAACATTGAATAAATGTACAATGTTTGAGAGTAAGTCCTCCTGTTGTCAATACAAGCTTGAGGTCAAGCAGTTTTAACATCCCCTCAGTAATACAGTCAGTTTGTTTGCAAGCTAGAGACCAAGTAGGGGTAAGGGCAAAGAGCTTTGAATTATTAACTCATAGATGTCGCTCAAGTATATATGAACTTGCTGTGATTTGAGATCTTGCTCTTAATGAGGCTTTGGGTATGAAATGCATATTTAGTATTATTATGGAATAGGGCCTTGGCCTACCCACGGGCACTATTGCCTTCTGGGGGACCCTTGTCCCACGAATTTTGACAGTTGACCACACCTTTAAGTGAGGAGGTATTTTCCTTTCATTTGAAGTTGGCAATTGCGTGAGCAATGCCAACTTCAAATGAAAGGAAAATGTTAAGTAGTAATGAAGCACTTAAAGAGTTAAAATATGCAGAACGTGGGTCCCACAGAATGCAATAGTGCCCGTTGGTAGGCCTAGGCCCTATTCCATAATAATATTAAATATACGTTTCATACCAAACAACGCATTAAGAACAAGTTCTCAAATTATGGCAAGTTCATATATACTTCAGCGATTATATGAGTGAATATTTCCACCAAAGCTCAAAGCTCTTAGAAGCTCTGGCTCTTAGCTGGGCGTCGGTCTGCAAACAAACTGACTGTATTACTGCGGGGATTTAGAAACGTGATGACCCCCAGGTTTATATTGACATGCAGGAGGGCTTTACCTCAAACATTGTAAACGTCTCCAATGTTGGTTCAATGTTGAGCTTTGGCCTAACATTAAAATAGCGTTGGTTGAAGGTCTCGTTGTGTAGCACAATGTCGCATTAGTGCGACATCCGCAGTGAAAGGGGTAATGTTTGGTGTGTTTGTACATGAATCGAATTAGATTTTAGGTTCCACAGGGTTAAGAAGGGTGAATCAATGCTAGACACTGGGCAGTAGTGGTCGGGGTGATAGCCAACATTTTCTAGTGCTGTACCTGCATTCAGGAAGCGTTGGACCTGCGTTTCTTGTTAACCCTTTGACTTCCAGGCCGGGGTGCATGCCAGGATCCAGATATACTAGTGTAGGAGTTCTATTTTTCGTCATTTGAAGCTGGAATTGCTAACGCAATTTCCAGCTTCAAATGACGAAAAATACATGAATGTAGTATATATTTGACGAAAATTTGTGTCATTTTATGGTTACGTTCATTGACGAATGACGACGGAAATTTCCGTCATGTATGGTAGTGAAAAAGTTAACTTTGGTCAGTTTGATCAAACCATCAAGTGCAGCAGCAGCTACATGTACATTTAATTTATCAGGACTCACAGTGTAAGGACACAGAGGTGAGGGGGCTTGGGTAAATTATTAACAGGTAGGTTTATTAACCTTTTCACTACCATACATGACGGAAATTTCCGTCGTCATTCGTCAATGAACGTAACCATAAAATGACACAAATTTTCGTCAAATATATACTACATTTATGTATTTTTCGTCATTTGAAGCTGGAAATTGCGTTAGCAATTCCAGCTTTAAATGACGAAAAATAGAACTCCTACACCAGTATATCTGGATCCTGGCATGCACTCCGGCCTGGAAGTCAAAGGGTTAACAACATCACCTAGCAGAAACAGTTACATGTAATTATACAATGCTACACAATATGATAAAATCATTAATTTACGAATAAACACAATTACAGCTTCTTGTGCAATTACAACGTTATAACTACCACCTTATAATTATTACGTAACTAAATTGTAACAATTGTAATGCTAGAATGTACTATGAAATATATAGTCAGAAACAAAAATGCGGACCTGCATCTAGTTGTGACATCCCGATTAACAACTACACTATGCTATACTATGATATACTAAGATTACATATAATCCATAATGGATTGAATAAGAGTGCAAATGAGACTCAAGCATGAAATAAAATTTGACGCGTAGGTCACTGCTAAATAAAGGGTGGGAGAAGCTGCTGCTTGGAGCATCCAGGGCAGGTCATAGCAAAACCACCTGTATGTAGACTATACGGGATGTATAGGAGCTATGTGCTCATGACAGGCCTCTAGAAGATAGGGTGTTTCTTGTTACTGACCTTTTAGGTCAGATTGATCAAATCATCAAGTACAGCACCAGTTACATGTACATAATTACATATAGATGTATAATGACCAGCCAGGTATGATAACATCTCATGACTTAATAAAGAATAGAGCGCAAGTTCCACCCCCCTACTTCTGCATTTGGAAAAATCGATACCCTGTAATGGGTTAACCCTTCAACCGCCGGTGTCGCATATATTCGGGTTTTCTTTTTATTACCACATTAAGTACCACCTTTTAAACATGTTAATGATAAAATGTGACATCAATCAGCAATATTTAAAAACAGTTGACCTCCATTTTGTCAAATCTGAATAATTTTCACTCACAAGTTGTGGATCGCGTCAGCGAGACACAACTTCAAGTGGGTGAAAATTCCACTTGAATAATTTGGCGGTTAAAGGGTTAAAACGTGTGAGCGAGCATTACAATCTCTAAATAGTCGCTTAAAATAGAATGAATAATTACTTTTTGCAAGCTATAGGTCTGGGGTCAACATGGGGTAGGATATTTAGACCGTAATTATAGATGTTATCTTTTTATTTGATAGATTCTGTAAAAATACGCTGTCCAATTAGTTCCCGTATGATACGGTACATGAACTAATTACTATTCTTAGTGGTGTTTTTAAATTATGGTATTCTCCGCGTATTTGCATTACACCTGAATGGCTATTGCCTGATTTCGTCAGGTGAGAGAAGACATTGTACCCCTCAACTAGTCCGGGTTGGAATATTTTATTGAAAAGCCGAATGCGGTAATAACTGCTTGTGTTAAAATAAGCAGATACTGCCTTTCGATATAATCGTACTCTGTCTCCAATTACATGAACTCAGTTCTGTTGTATCTTCAGGTTATATAAGCTATAGGTTAGTTATGAAAAAATACATATAATCATTTGCGCACAGTAGAGGCTAATTTGTAGAGTGGTTTTCTTATCATGTTGATAGATACACACTAGATCACCTTATAAATTATTTCCTAGGAGCTAGACCGCAGCGCTGATATTTATGTGCCCAAATGAATGAGGCCAACGTTAACATATTGCCACTTTATTAGATACAATCGTGTAAACATGAAGTATCACAAGATCTTCGCTTAATTGTTTAAAGATACTCATTTAACCAGAATGAATCTACGAGGTGCATTTAAAAAAGGGTATGAGCAGACATAGATTGGTCATGTTTGCGTGGCGGTCATCTTGGATTTCTGTGCATTGTACTGCTTTTAATTTTTTATTTTTTTTGAAATCCTCATACATAAACACCTATGTGTAGACAACAGAATGAATCTTCTAGGTGCATTTTTAGAAAAGTTATGAGCAGACATAGATCTGTCATGTTAGTGTGGCGGCCATCTTGGATTTCTGTACATTGTATTACTTTCAGTTTTCTTATTATTATTTTTTAATTCCCTATACATAAAAACATAGGTATTGACACCAAAATGAATCTTCTAGGCTCATTTCTTTGAAAGTTATGAACAATCATGATTTCTTCAAGTGCACGGGGCGGCCAATTTGGATTTTTGCTCCCTGTGACTTTGGTCTAACTTTTTAAAAGTCTACCCTGGTTATTTTTATAGCCACATGACCCCTAGTATATGAATTTAATGTTAAATTATTTGCATCATTCATTGAATACTGGGTCCTATTAGAGTCATGTGTAGAAGTGGGGGATGTAACATCATAATTTTGTCAGTAAAACACGAAACAGTGACAAATAATTGATCGTTGACTTTGGTAGAATGGTATATGTGTATATTTTATACAAGGCACCTAATTGCTACTCACGTATTACGTTTTATATAGAACGGCCTTGCTTGAAATTGTGGATATAAACCATAAACATAATATTAATGTCTACTTTCTAAAGTGACTGATTTCAGACATGCAAATAAATTTGTCAGTTTACATTATTTTGATCTACTTTTGAAGAATATAAAATATCTATCGGGATTTTGTTTTCGTAATTGTATACGTGATATCAGGAAAATGACTATTCAACCAGTTCTATTGAGACAATGTGACCAACTAGACAAATTGCGAATAGTCTGGCAAACCGAATCAGGTATAGGATAAAGCCCGAGGAGCTCTACATTCTTAGCTTTGAAAAAGGCCTCGGCCTCGGCCTTTTTCAAAGCTAACAATGTAGTGCTCCGAGGGTTTTAACTGACTTAAAACACATCCGGCCATAATGAAGATCCCTCATAATCAACAGTTTGGTCGCGCCTGACTGATTATAGTACCACAGGCTTACCATGATAATTGGTCTGTACTTGATCAACAATATTACCAGCTTAGAATGTCGTGGTCGGACAAATAAAATAATGTAGTGATGTGTTTTAATGCAATGAAAAGGACTCACTCCGTCTAAGTCATCACTTTGTCCCCTTCACCAGGTTAGTATGCTTGATTACGGTGGCAATTATCGGCACCAGCCGAGTGTGTGTAAACAAAATATGTTTTATCACAGCCGTAGAACACCCGGTTGTATTTGATAATTAATACAATAAATCAGACCGAGAGTTTCAAGTACACTGTCAAAACCATAAATTGCCAACTAAATTATAGTGTTTGTAGACTGCTCTTTGTTCATATTCGCCTACAATAATGCGAACAGTTCTCAAAAAGGAAAAAATATGGATTCCCCCACAGAGTGGAAGGGGACTCAATGAGGAGGTGTTCGTGTTTACGTCTGAAAATTATTTGCACTCCATAACCTGTGAATGTACTTTTGTATGTACTTTTATATACATTTACCCTTTAACTGCCAAATTAATCAATTTGAATTTTCACCCACTTGAAATTGTGTCTCGCTGACGCGACCCACAACTCCAAGTGCATGAAAATTATTCAGATTTGACAAAATGGAGGTCAACTCTTTTCAAATCTTGCTGGTTGATGTCACATTTTATCTTAAACATATTTAAAATGCGGTACTTAAAATGCTAATAAAAAATGAAAACCCTAATATATGCGACACCGGCGGTTAAAGGGTTAAGGTAACGTTGTTCACTGCGATGGGTAATCTATAGTTTAACCTTAGGTAATATTCTGCTTTAAAACTCTTTACATTTGACCTTTTATCGTGAGATAGTGACCTCAAATGGCAGACGTATATTAGGTGCAGTGAGGTGAACTGCAGACTGAACCTGTGGCTGTTTATCATATGTTTACTAATATATAATCTCAAATATAGTAAACAAAAATACGTGTAGTTTATATTTGTTTGAAATATTAGCCATTAAAATGCTCAATGACCAAACTTAAATTGTTAGCTACTGAAGTTAACTTCGAGTGGGTTAGAAATTATATTTTACCCACATAGTATACTAAAATTAAAGAAATATCAACGTTTTGACCTAAAACAAATCCATGGCTCAGTTATTTTAGTATTTAGGCCTACATCTTCACACTTTAGTACGGTGATATGTACTGGCTAGAAATATAAATTGATGGACTGATAGTTTTTCACTCATTTATTCAGACAGCCAACACCCACTAATTGCTGGTTACTTAAATATTAATTTGCATGCAAAAAAACCCGACAGTAAGCATCTGTCAGCTGGATAGACACATTGGCACAACACGTTATTAAAGAATGATTATATGTTGTGAACATGTAGATAATAATATTAGATACAAATAAATTCTATAACAATAATATCTAATACTGATGAGTGTTCGTTTATTATACTTATGTGTAAGTACTTGTGATTTGGTACATATAATTATATGTAAGTACTAGGATTCTCAGGCTATGACAACCTCACATTAACCCCTAGACCATTTGTAGTGTGAAATTCACCTGAAATAAACATCAACACGGCAAACATGAGACGTTGAACCGATGTTGGTTTAATGCTGGCCCACCGTCGTAGACGGTGGGCCAGCATTAAACCAGCATTGGGTGAATGTCTCGTATTTTCTGGGAACGCCTTCGATCCTGAGCTGGGATGGCTGCTTGCCAAACACTTCTGGGTTTGCTCCAATAGGGCAGCTGCATTTGTTAATTGGGGAAAGTACTGGCTGCCTCGCCTCCATATAGAGAAGAGACGACCCACCAGGGAATCAGGGCCGGATCCGGAAATACAATACTGCCTGCAACGTGCTACGTTCTCGCCTCCACCCAACCGACACTTAATAATGTAGTATGTAGAACCATTGAGGCCCTGGATCGTGAACTCGTATTTTCAGTGTTAGATTCGTCATTAGCATATGCATTTTATCTAATGAATCTTTTATTACTGCATTACAATGATTGAGAGTGGTTTGTATGTATCTGAATTGTTTGATAGTTATATAGTATACATTAATGAAATAAAGCAGTAATGGTTAAGAAACATTTCACATATCTGCATGAGTAGTAATGATGGAGTGCGTGTGTAGAAAGGTGCATAAGTGACTTGTTTACTTGGAGTGTGTGACATTTGTATACAAGCGTATACGTAGAACTAATGTGGGCCTTGTAGCATCATGAAATGAAGAACGTAGTTTTTATATTAACCTAAGGTAAGCATGAATAGTATAAGACGAATGAATCACTGTTATTCGTAACGAAATATGTGCTTGAACATAAACAAGGTAATTAATGAGGGCGTCGTGTCCATCAATGGGTCGCAGGAATTCTGCACAGTATTGATAAGTTATATTTTAGGTGGTATATGTATATATGTTGTAATAGTTATATCATTTCAATGTGAATTATACAGTTACTCTTTAGGTTTTATTCTAAGAAACGTGATGACACTTTTATTGACCGGACACTGGTCAACGGCATATATTAAGCTTAATTTCACTTGGAAATATTTTTTTACGTTTAAGGCTTGGGGTGGGACCCTAAGGAATTTATCCGAGCTGCTTTGTCAACAGACTCTTTCTTTGAGATGTGGGAGGTTTTCGCTGCCGGTGTAAATACTGAATAACATGTGTAAATGTATACGTCGTGACTGGCAAGTGTTAAAGTAACAAGTACAAACTGTAGCTGTAGTACTTGACTATGTGGATAAATCTTTGTATTTATTTTAATTCTCTGCTATGAGAGTCTGTTTCCCTACAGTTTAAAATATTTAAGATATTTTTTTTTCTTCTCAAACCCATAGAGCTCTTCATATTGTGTTTTATGCGCACTAGAAAAAATGTAAACGTGTACACATTTCCATAATGTCAGTTTTTCTATCATGAAGAATACCATGAAGAATATTTTATCTCGGGTTTTGGAGTGTACAGCATAACACTGTTTGCTATTTATCTTTAATGTAATCAGTTGCGATGCATATTGTAAAAACACATGTACCCTGTGCTTGTTTAAATATAAAAATGGCAGACCTGATATTAAGTGTAAATGATTTTACAAATCTAAAACCCGGTTGTACATACTGTATATACATATATATTTTTATGGCAAATAAGTCACAAATGTGTTAATAAGACATGTATCTAGCTATCACTATGTTTGCTTTCTTAAATCATCATGTTACATTATTGTTGAGTTTAATCATCTTGCTAATAATAACTTATATTTTTCTCATGTGTCGTTCCCATCAAATACAAAACATTTGCATAACATTTGTACAACGTCGGCCCAACGTCTTCCACGTTGGTCCAACATTGTACAAATGTAATAGAAATGTTTTGTGTTTGCTGGGTTTTGCCAAGAAAGTTTGCATCAATGTGAATGATACCAGCTACAGTATCAGGGACACTTTTATATATCATGATAATTTAGTGTTTTAAATTTAAGATTTTTTAAATTTAATCAATAATACAAAAAAAACTATTATATGTTTGCAAATATTTACTTATCATATACAAATAAACACATTATTTAGATACACTGGCTTATGGACTTGTCGATACGGATTACGTGGCTTGGGTGATTTTCAACCAAGCGCATGTCCTTTTCTAAATGCGTATGGTCATAATAATTAAAAAAAACTTTTTATAGATAATTGATGTTGTATTTTAATCATGGTAATGACCTGGAATACAAGTGGCAAAAATAGTCTGGACGCTTGTACTTTACCAGCAATGCTACAAATATTATGTAGGACCCCTACTGCTTCTGAAACATTTCGGCTTTGGTTTTACTGTTTGTCAGACAGTTGTTTTTAGTCATCATCATACGTTTGTGTTATATTTCTTATCAGCGAATATTTAAAAACAGCCATGTTAGTGTTGTCAGATGAGTTGATAAAAACTACTTATGGAAGTTGTCAACGCTGACATATGCTTATATAAACCATGGATACCAAAGGTGTTTTTTTCAATTTGTCGACTACATACGTCAGATTCTGAGGTCTGACCTTAGCTCATAGTCATAATCATATACATTTACCATTACAATATGTGCCTAAAATAATTAAGCTGGTTTGATTGTCAACGATATTTGATAATCATAATCAGCCTAATTATTTTAATTACCACAATCTGACGTATGTAGACGTCAGATTCTGACGATTCCCGTACTGCAAAAATAAAAAAAATACTTGTGAAAGAAATTTAAAAAAGGATAATTACCGTAGTCCCATAACATAAATAAAACAAAAGACCTGACTAAGACATTTATTATGATTTCCAATTGAAACAAAAAAACACATAAAAAACTAATTCAGCACTGTAAGGATTTATCGCCTCCTTGGATATGAAAGGGTGTATCTGCCACTTTACAAAGTGGCAGATACACCCTTTCATATCCAAGGGGACGTTATAAGCTGCCTTCTGGCTCGTACTAAACAACACTCCACATAAACAATTAGCCGTATTAGCGCCCAAGAGAGCCTTAGTCATTCACTTGTTTTTATTAAAAAATAAATATTTTTCACAGATTTTTAACCTCTAATCTGGTTCACATCCCATGGGGACGAGCCACGTACTGGAGCTGATCACAACGGGCAGAAGGTAAGATTTATACCTTTTGTTTTCTTTTGCCACATTTATTTTGTCAAGACTAGTCTCGTACAATTTTGTGATTTTTGTTAGCACAGATGTGAGTTGGATGCAGTTCAATTGCATTTTGCCCTTGCTGACGAATGTTCTTGTTGTGTCTGAACCAGTTTGAATCCTGCGTAGCATGGTTGCAGCTTAGGTCAGTTAACGAAAGTTAAGATAATAATATTTTCTAAAAAATAAGCTGGTATCTTAACTTTTACTCGTTTTCATTTAAAAGGTTTAGATAACTTTTCCAATGATAATAAGAGAAAGTTAAGCTAATCTTAAGGCTAAGATTCTGAGGGGTTGCATTATATATGCCGTGCAAAGCCGAAAGGCGGTATCTCTTTACTTTACAAGTAAGTAGATACTGCATTTTTTGTAGAGCAGCATACATGACGTGGAGAATCAGATATTGTGAGTGTCTTCATGGCTTGACCGATCACCTGCACTACTAAATCCACGAGCCAGGGTGGCGTTTCACTAAGCGATCTTTAAGGCAAAAATGATCTTTAAAACGCCAAATCCTCCTTATATAAAGATTTATCCTTAATTAAAGATTTGACTGTTTCACAAACGATTATTATGGAGTGCTCTTTAAGTCAGCCGTTTCACTAAAGATTTTTAAGGCGAAATCTTTAATTATAAAGATGAGATCTAAGGAGTGGTCGAGGGCACTCTTTAAACAGTTAAAGACGATCTTTAACATAATGTTTATTTATGAATTTGACTCTGTATTTTATCATCTGTGTAGAAAACGACAGCTCATGAATGATCAAAGTTGTAGGCCTAATCAGATGTTATATTTTTTCTTGAATTAATTATTCCTTTCACTCACAGTTTCGCCGATTATCTTCAACATTGATGTAGGTTACTCTAGGCCCACTGTTTAGGGCCTATACCTTTTTCAACTCTAGAATAAATGCCTATAGCGACCAAGAATACTTGATTCCAACCTAACCTAAACAAAGCTTTGGCTGTGTGGCGGTAGCTGGTAGATATATAGGCCTAGTATACCTACCCAGACATTGT
The DNA here is from genome assembly GCA_964017125.1 of Flabesymbios commensalis. Taxonomy (NCBI): domain Eukaryota; kingdom Metazoa; phylum Annelida; class Polychaeta; order Terebellida; family Flabelligeridae; genus Flabesymbios; species Flabesymbios commensalis. Next base: position 15,293,355 of record OZ024918.1, on the reverse strand, counting down.
ACAAGTTCCGTGTGTGTACAATAATGTGTAGTCTAAGCCTATATGGTGCGGTATGTGCTGGTAGGTGAAATATACTGTAGGCCCTATGTCTCATACAGGCAGGCGACATGCTTGGTTGCCTTTCTCCCAGATGCTATACAATATAAGCCTAGGTAAATTACATTATAGGGGTGGCACGTTGTAAACTTAGGCTAATATAACCTAGGCTTATAATTAAATCTATAATTTTACCAAGTAGGCGTCGATATCTTCATGTTTACCAATAGGCCTACCCTGTGCTCTTGTCCTGTCCACGGTGTGACACACGGTCTAACGAGATTGCTATAAATTCACTGTTATTCAACTTGATCTGAATATATTTGGGCCTATAGGGTCGACATTGCGCTATTTATTGTTATATTTTATATATCCTCAATATTATTATCTAAAAACTTGACTGACTTAATTACATTTAACAAAAAGAGCCTAGGCCTACCGGTAGTGGTTCATTATTCTATAGTAGACTACACGTGCTCCGGTGAATGTTTACAAAACAATGATGTCATCCAGCTGCCGGCAGATTGGTTAAAATCAACGGATGTTGTGGTGTATCGTGCGATATGATGATAGTGTATAAGTTATTTAGCACTTGGCGATAAAGATTAAGACATAAGGTAAAGATCGCGTTAGTGAAACGGTCAGACAGAAAGATCTTTAGAATACTGGATGATCTTTAGTGTAAGGATATTCTTGCCTAAAGATCAGTGAATGTTAGTGAAATGGCCTCCAGTGGACCCCAAGAAAGAGATCATTGGTACCATAAAAAAGTACAAATTATTACTGTGGTTTTTGACAAGGTATATGTCTGCACTATATATTTGTGTATGATAGCAGCTTGTATGTAGTATGATTTACCATCTCATCTTAGCAATGATACATACGTTATTGAGGATAATTTGAAAACTACTCAATATTAAAAGACTTTTGTTGGCTTGTAAATATCTAACACATTCTGATATTAAGTTTGATGCCAATAAATAAATCCTTAAATATAAAATTATGCAATTAATTATTTGCTATTTTATTTGTTAACATATTTACAAAGTAGTATTGAGTGGCTCAAGCAGGTAAGAAATACAATCTAGTCATTTCCATTTTCGAGAAGGTGTACTATCAAATTATATATAAATCCACCATGTGAATTACTAGACCATTTTATTTTATAATACAATATACGTTTTTCACTAGTTATCTTATTCGATTTTTTGTGTGTAGGCTGATATATATCTGTACCATTTCATTGTCACGTTTGATATAAATAAAGTGGTCACAACATAACACATTATGAAATTAAATATTTTTACATGTACAGTTTTTCACGCCAAATATTGTTTTGGATGGTAACCCAATCACGCAAACCGCAAACACTTTTTATTGTGTTTTTTTTTGGCAAGGTTTGGCAAGTACTAACATATATTGCATAATAGCCGTTTTATGTAGTAGATTATGATATGTTATCCCGTAACAAGAAAACCTACCATGTGAATAATATAACAATTTTATTTTCAAATTTTTTTCAAAATCTTTTTGACCGTAATTTTAAAACTACTAGGTATTATCGTTCTATTATTTTAATATAAGCGGATATATATCCGTCATGTTACGTTTACTGTAAAAATATAATTTTAAAAACATAACAAATATGGGACAAAATATGTGTATATGTACACGTGTTCACTCATTTGCTACATTGTTACTGTGATCGTTCTGAGCTGTAACTCAATCATCACTCAATATCAATCAATTAAACTTGCATATCGCCAAATCCTGAGCGGACCAAGCTGAGAAGCGCACAAATTCTTATCATGATCATGTGTCACAATCCAGGCCAAAGCCGGCTCGTCAACAGGGAGCCGGGCAACCGAGGACCTAGGGTGGCAAAGCCAAGATGCACACATTAGTACTATTGTGCTTTTGACAAGGTATATAGTAAGTACTAAATATTTACAAAATTATTTAATGCTAAGTATGATAGTTATCTTTTGAGACTGATATATAAAGGTATTTCGCTAAATAATACGTGAAAGACATGGCTCATGGACAATTATAGTCAGATTCACATTACCCTTTTCACTACCATACATGACGGAAATTTCCGTCGTCATTCGTCAATGAACGTAATCATAAAATGACACAAATTTTCGTCAAATATATACTACATTCATGTATTTTTCGTCATTTGAAGCTGGAAATTGCGTTAGCAATTCCAGCTTCAAATGACGAAAAATAGAACTCCTACACCAGTATATCTGGATCCTGGCATGCACCCCGGCCTGGAAGTCAAAGGGTTAACCATGAAATTTTACAAGCACTATTTTCTATAGTGATGCATATTTCCAATATGGTATAGTTTAAAAGTTAGTATATTTAACATGTAGTAAAATATCACCCTCTATAAACCCATTACCTTTGTCTCAGAATTTCATTACATGTCAAATGGTCTAACTGAGAATTTAGTCAGAAATCCGCGAAATTCATTCACCCTGGTTTATGATCTAACTATAGCCACATCCTTGATATGGATAGAAACTTCTTATACCTGTGATTAGCTTTGTTTTTTTTCTTCTGCGGGGCGGGTCCATGGCGCAGTGAATAAAACTGCCTGCCTGGAAAGTCAGAGATCGCGTCTGTTGGTGAACATGTATGTACCCGCCATTTAAAACACACCACCACATTGCTTTGTCCGACCACTAAATTCTAAGCAGGGAATGGAGAGTTATTGTTGATCAAGTACAGACCAGTCAGGAGTGACCGAGCTGTTGATTTTGGGGCATCTTCATTATGGTCGGATGTGATTTAAGTCAGTTAAAACCTCGGAACTCTACATTCTTAGTTGTGGAAAAAGGCCTCGGAATGTGGAGCTCCTCGGGCTTTATCCTATACGCAATATCTATTATACTACAATAACGGAACATGTATGTATATCATTGTTATGCAGACCATCTTGCCATTTATGGATCAACTTCATATTTTGCACAAGCTTTAGATATTAATTAACCTATAGGGCGTGATTCCAGTGAACACAAGACGTTAAATCAATGCTGATAATGAGAGAGACTAGGTAACCAACTCTAAAACCCATCATCATCATAACTTGTTTGAAGTAGCAACTGATTATCATCTCTTCTTCCATCTCATTGTATAATCTGGTTTTCATGTATTATTCTTCAACGATCGTCTCCATTTTATATTTTGTATATTGTACCTTTTGCTATGCCAAGTGGCATTTATGTTTCAAATGACATGACACATCAATTCTAAGATCTTTTCAAGGAGTAAATTGTGAGAACAGATATGAAATATATTGACATGTGTCACGCAAAAGGGCATAGACAGCATGACCTTTGGTTCGCTCTCCCGAGCAGGTTATTAATATGATTGCTTAGGAAAACAATAACAACTTAAGATGACCAAAATTGACCACGTTGTCAAAATTAGAAGGCAGACCAAGACATAATGTAAAATTATTTTACCCGCGGGGATAACGAAATAAATAATAGGTTGAAAGATCTCTTGTGATATTAATATTTAGACAAATATTTAGACAGATATACTTCCACAGCAAGTCATGGATTAAAGGGACTGGCCCAGGCTAAAAACATCAAAAAATCGGTGATTTTATTTCGGGTTCTCAATATGACAATATGATGTAAACATGTACATAGACTAGAACTGCAAATTTTTATAATTTTTGTGCTGCGCGTTCACCAGTTAGGCTAGATATAGAGACGAAATTCCCGATTTCTAATTATTGACAACCATGTCAAAAATAGGAAATGCGGGAATTTCGTCTCTATATCTAGCCTAACTGGTGAATGCGCAGCACAAAAATTATCAAAATTTGCAGTTCTAGTCTATGTACATGTTTACATCATATGGTCATATTAAGAACCCGAAATAAAATCACCGATTTTTTTATGATTTTAGCCTGGGCCAGTCCCTTTAATTACTATAAATAAACGATGCATAATAGAGAGGTTCTAGGTTTTTTAAAAGTGAATTACTCACTGATCTAAATATTATTCAGCAAATGAACATTAGCAAAAACCATATGCGATTCCTATAATGCATTATATACTATTGCATGTTTGTCTCTTAAAGCGCTGATTTTTTTTTATAAATACCTTGGAGGCCAAAGGGTTATTTTCAATTTGAAATCATCATACATGTCTTAGTTAGCTGTTTCCAATACATTTGAATACCTATGTTACTCGGCCATTATGTTACGGCCATTAGATATAGTTTACTCTTGCAGGGCGGGGATCGACATTAGACGTCACAATCTGACGTCTACAGACGTCAGATTCTGACGACTAATGTCAATGCCCGCGCTGTCACGGTTAACTTTACATCCCAACAAACGAGATATATGAACCGATGTTGGTTTGGTGTTGGGCCATTGTCGCAGCTAATGATGATAATCTAATAAAAAAATTAAGCTGCATATAATATATAATATATCAATATGTAAAAAAACGTTTCGTAGTTGATTTGTCTCATTCAATAATTTGCTTTCAATTTTCCATGATTATAGCGGTTTATTTATGACTAGGTCTATATGTGTAGGTGAGCATTGGTATGACCGCTATGACGATTCTAGCTGTCACTGCCCGTATAATTAGATGTAGTTTATGACAGAGAGACTGAGTGATGAATAGTTAGAGGACCTCATTAAACTGGACAATAACATACATCATCATCAGCTAGTGTATGGGGGCTTGTAGAAGCAGGAGATGGCAGCAAACATAAGATGTACAGCGAAGAACAACATGCAGAGAAGCAGCATTAAACTACACATCTTACTCATTATTCCACTTGTATGCGACATAAGCATGTGCGTTGCAAAAGTTATGCCGTACAAGCTGATTGTGGTTTTTCATTTTGTCTTGATGGTCGGATTTAAAGAAAATCCAAACTAAATAAGAGATTTCTTATATTAATGCAATAACATTTCGTCGCCTCGGAGCTAAAGGATCCTATCTGACACTCGTCAGAGTGGCAGATAGGATCCTTTAGCTCCGAGGCGACGATTTGTCATGTGTGTTATACCCCAGCGGACCCTTTATTTTTTAGTTTATAATCTAGCTGTCAGGTAGATCATCCATGATGGTCATTTCGGTTGGACAGGTGAGTCGGCCAGCAAATACATGACGCTGCACCACTGTTGGCTTAATTGTTGGCCTGCGTCGCAGAGTAGAGTCAAGTTAAGTGAACTTTGGGTCAATGTCTCGAGTTTGCTGGACGTAGCTTGGAAGTTTGGCATCGTGTTTGTGTATACATACACAGTGCTCAAAACCATTCTAATGTTTGCAGTGTAGAACAGAGTACTACCCAGCGGACACGATACGTTGACCCAATGCTGTTTCAGCATTGGATCAACGTCTCGTGTCCGCTGGGATATAAAGAGCTGTGAACCCTTTGATAACGAGGTAGAATAATGCTCACTGACTGACTGTAGTTATAACTAGATAACCTGTCGCTCATAATATCTTCGCATCTGTAGAGGCGTGTGGCCTGCGTGATCACTAACACGTCCCCCTGTATAGTGTTTTCTGGGTCCGTTGAGTTGCGACGCTGGACCTGCATTAAACCAAAATTGGCTCAACGTCTTGTGGTTACTGGAAACTCTTCCAGTATGCTAATATTCCCCCTCTCAGTCGAGTCACAGTCGAATCATTTTTACAAACTAGATAGCTTGTCTCACCTATGTTTGTTCTTCCACATACATACATACATGTCCCATTATTGTAGTACTGTAACAATAGAATGATGTAAGGCGTTTTCAATAGCAAGCAAATCTGATTAACAAAGTCCACCAGTCGGATATATAATACTGAATTTGGTATCTGCGAATTTTGTCATGGGATATCTTTGTGTCACAGTTTCTCATGACCAAGATCATGATGTATCGTATATTTTCTCGAAAGAAAAAATATGTTATGAAAATATTCAGAATCAAAATGTATCTGGTATAATGAAGATATAAAAACAATTCCCCCCCCCCCCCAAAAAAAAGGGGTGTCTTACTTAATCACAGTAATTGGGTTCGTTATATGGGGATGACAATTTTGCAAACATGCTTCAAATTTGTTAAAGTGAAGCATACACAAACACATATTTACATATATATGGAGATTTAGAAAAAAAACTGCGGCGGATCGACGGGAAGTTCGAGCTACAGTCAAGACGAGGCGTTAAACCAATGTAGTTTTGCTGCTGTACCACCGTCTGCGACGCTGGGCCAATGTCAAACCAATATTAGTTTACACCTCGTGTTTGCTGGACTGCATGCAGTAAATATCTAGTTCACATTTGATATACATTTAAATATCATAAATTAGATATAATTATATAATATCGGTAATGCAATGCCAATGTTTTACCATTTTTTATCATTTAGGGTAAAATGTGACCTTTAACTAAAAGCTGCGCTAAAGGTGATATCATCAGCTGTTTCTGTTAACCCTTTAAGTCCTCACTATGCATTAAAGCATTATTTTACATCCCTGAAAACAGACTTATTTTCCTACAGCTAAGGATTTTAGAATGAACATTTCCATGAAACTTGTTTACCAATACATGGCAGTTTTCTTTAATTTGTCACCCACTTCAAATCATCTTCATCCACTACAAGTCGAGAATTGCGGCAGCAATTCGCGGCTTGTAGTGGATGAAGATGACAATGGAAAATTAAGGCTTGAAAGGGTTAATGTAATAGTGTATACGTCATATCAGAGAAATTGATATTCAACCAATGATATTGATGGTGGCATAATTATTCAAACTGGTCAGCTCACTGTTCAAAATCACATGAACAATGATTAGTTGTTTATGCTTGTGTCAGAAAAGTATATGAACACAATGACCTATGATGTTTGCTTGGAATGTATATGTCATCATTGGGAGTAGGTGCTCCTAGGTGATTGGCAGTTTTTTTTTGGAAATTCGACAGAATAATAAAACCAATTATATCTCTAATCAAAGCATCATTTTGTTCGTGTAAATTGTAGATACCGTTACTCTATGATCCTATAATTTAAAACTGAATATACTTTTTTTTAACTGCTGATCTTTATGTCTGAGATAAAAAGTAGTTACCATGTTAGAGCGTAGGGGGTTCCAGGAAAATTATTTGACAATAAAATTAATTTGTAAAAACTCTCCTTAAAAGTCAAATGCAAATGATTATTTTAAATGATTTTGAAGATTATACATAATAGACGTTTGATCAATGTAAATGTTTTTTTTTAGAACTCAGGGTGGAATCATCTTGCCACATCAGTTCTGACGGTCAGACCACTGGTCTGACCTTGACAATCGGGTTGTCTGAGTTCGCAGGGAGGAGGGGGGTCGTATACTCATAGCACATATGTGTGATATCCAGGAGTCTGCGGGTAGCAGACAACTAGATAGATGAAGATAAGTAGAATGAGAACTTTTATGAACTGTTGCACTGAAGGTGGTATCATCGATTGTTTCCGTCAATGTATATACATCATAGCAGGGAAATTAATATTCAACCCATGGATATTCAAACCGGTCAGCTCTCTGAACAATGTTGCTAATGATGATGTGTTCATGCTGACGTCAGACAATCATGTGGGAAAAAGATGACAAGTGAAACATGAACGGAATTTACGTAATTACTGGGAGTTAATTTTCCTGAGTGATCGGCAGGAAATTCAAAAGAATAATACGATAAATTATAAATTTTAACCAAAAATAATAATAATGCTTGTCCACATTTTAGATACCGTTGCTCAAAGTGATGGCTAATCTCTAGTTAACACCCCCCCCCCCCCCCACACACACACACACACTACTCATGTTGCTTAAACAAATCCCAATTAAAATAACACTGATACAAAGCGTAGTAACCATATTGTTTATTGATTCACGTCACTATTTGAATACAAACAAGGAGAACGTCAATATTCCCCTGTACATACATCAGTGTGCACAAAGCCATTGTACAGAGTGTAAAACTATCTGTTATGTCGTTATAACTAGTTACCATACCAATGGATGAATGCCACACAATATTTACCCCATTCAACACAGCAGATCGACACACTGCTTTATATTTACCCAACAGCAAAGCTTCTGGAGATTGATGCTCCATGACATATTAATCTGGGTATAGTATCATCTAAAATAACATTACAAAGTGATAAACGAACACATTGCATGACCTAGCTTCAGCACAGCCTGCTGTAAACAAAAGAAAAACAACGGTAATTACAAAAAAATAACAAAACAAAACGAAACAGCACATTGTAATGAATTGTCAGTAATATCTGGCTCAAGTAGCCGTTCTGAATTCATTATAATGACATAAAAATAAACTTTGTCACAAAATGATTAAAATTGTCGTATTTTCGCTACCCTGGATATGAGAGGGTGTGTTCACCTCTTTGAAAAATGGCGGTTGCACCCTTTCATATCCAAGGAGGGCGATTAAGCAGCGCATTGGCAGGATGAGAACTACATAACCCCTGTATACTTGGAATGTATGTTTAAATGCAAAATAATGCTGAAAGGTAAGTGCCTCTGAGCTCGCTTCTCTGAAGATTTACAAACACGTTGGTAAGCCTACATGTAATTTGGAAGTAACGATGATGCTCAGTGAGATGATTGTATTCCCAGCCATTGACAAAGTGCTGGGCCGACGTCGTAGGAGATGGACGTTGGGTCAGTGGCTTGGTTTTCTGGGTTGCTGTATATAAAGAAGGATGTAGTTGTTAGTGTTTGTGACGTAGTACCTGCCCTCATAGACAGAAAATTATTCTAGAAAAATTAACATAGAATAAAACTGTTGTATTATGTAAGAATAAAATCAATAAATTTACAAATTAATTAGTATTTCCTTATCGTGTTTATACTATTTTTTTCATAGGAAAACAATTCTTAAAGACTGAATAATGCGTCGTCATAAAATGCGGATATTTTCACAATAATACACCATAGTAGTACTAATGACAGACATCCATAATCACGGACAAACTATCAATTAGGGAACATGATTTCCAATCTCTCAATCGAACCGCAACGTAAAAAATACAGTGTACATAAATGTGATATAATATGTAGCGATGACGCCAGTAATCTGATAATTTACCATGTAAATGTATGTTGTACAAATAAATATTATGTTCTCGTCAAGCCCTGTATCATCGGTGAAACAGTCCATTTAGTCATAGATTATGTGTTTAAAAACCTAATAACGCGCATTATAAGCTTATAATTTATTCGATAACCCATTATCTATTGTGTGTAGTCACTCACTCACTCACTCACTCACTCACTCACTCACTCACTCACTCACTCACTCACTCACTCACTCACTCACTCACTCACTCACTCACTCACTCACTCACTCACTCACTCACTCACTCACTCACTCACTCACTCACTCACTCACTCACTCACTCACTCACTCACTCACTCACTCACTCACTCACTCACTCACTCACTCACTCACTCACTCACTCACTCACTCACTCACTCACTCACTCACTCACTCACTCACTCCCTCGCTCGCTCGCTCGCTCACTCACTCACTCACTCACTCACTCACTTAATTCATTCATTCATTCATTCATTCATTCATTCATTCATTCATTCATTCATTCATTCATTCATTCATTCATTCATTCATGCATTCATTCATTTATTCATTTGTTAGTTCGCTCGTTCGTTCCCTTTAGTCAACCTTCAAAATAGATGCATGTGTCATCAATTTGAAAGATAGACGTACAATATTTTAGATTTGCTAATTAAGCCGACTAAATGTGTTTGTGTCAAAAGAGAAGTTGACTGTTGAACAGGGCTGTGAGCAGACATCAATTTAGGGCATGTAGTGTGTATCGAAAATTTAATGTAGTTATTCGGTACATAAAGGGGTCAATGTGTACATCTATTGATACATAAAGTTAATGAGTATTGTTACCGTAACGAATCTCAATGTAATGAGCGATAATATCAGACTCTGAGAGATGTGTCACCAGCTTAAAGTAAGGACATCACAATAAAGTACACGTAATGCAATGTACGGATAGAGAGCATTTCTCACACAATATATTAAATAGCAGTACATTTCAATTGACTACTTCTGATAATAGGTAGAAGTAGAGTAAACCCTGACGATGAATAGCTTTGAAATTATCAATCGATTTTTCATAGTAAATATACATGATATTAGCCCTTAAATCTGTAAATTATAACATACAATTGTTCATCCACTAGAAGTTATGTCTCGCTATCGCGACCCACAACTTTAAGTGTGTACAATAGAAATGACTTACATTATATACAACCCTCTGTCTGCAAATCACAACAATAGTCGTTTTAAATCCGTTTCACTACTGGAAACAAATATTAGGAGTGAAGTGTTTTTTTATGAACATCAATATTTGTTAATGTTCGGTCTCAAATTATTTTTTCAACCACTTGAGGTTGTGGATCGCGGTAGCGAGACACAACCTCAAGTGGTTGAAAATTTAAATAAATTTACTTCGCAGAATAAGGGTTAACCCTTTCAACACAAATCAACATTATTATCGCTGTAGCACTCGACGTGCTAGATTTTAAAATACCTGTTGAATGTGAACTGTGCCTACTGCCACCAATACAAAAAATCACATTGACAAATGTACTCTGCCAAAAGGCAGCATCTGTTAACCTAAGTAAGCATATACTGCTTTTTGGTTTTGCACGTCAAAAATGTGAGACATTTTCAGCAAGCCAATTTTTAATTTACCAATTTTACTTTAAATTATGAATATTTTATATTGTATTAGGTCAATAACATTCGCTTTAAACTATAATTCAACTCAACCACCGTTTTGGTTTAGAACCCAGATGGCATTTAGACATTACAATAGTATATAATTTAATATATAAATTAGCTGCACGAGCATGTAACTGATAAGCCATGAACATCTTATAATTTTGTTCTACTTGGTACATTTGTTCCATCAAGTATTCGTTACATTTTATTCAGCTTTGTTGCATTTGATCAAGACTTTGTTACAAGGATCATAAAGACTGCGCTGTCGCTATTACATACCCTACAGACGGTGATGATAGGAATACATTTGGTGTGATCTGTGTAGGCTCATTGCCATTCGCGTATCACATATAAGTCTATTTTTCTACCTCAGACTATAAAGGGATACAGCTACATGCGAGTTATACTTTGCAAAGCCAAATGGTAGTATCGGCCTACTTGTAAAATTAAAGCAGGTACTGCATTTTCGGCTTGCACGGAATAGCTGCTTGTTGCAGCTTGGTTTAGAAATCAAATCAAATGAGAGACACTTTACCATGCACAGTCGAAGAACATTACGACATTAAAACCACTAAGCAAGTCTACACGTTGCACATACGAAGGCCTTTTGTTTAGATGTCCCCAGGATTGGGCATACAGGGGCCCTGGTGTAGAGGTTAACCCTAAGTACGTCACGCTGGAATTCGTAGGGTAAAATGTCATTTGATTCACTATTATCTATCAGTTTAACCTATGTATATGCACAAAAGTGAACCTAGAGCTCCATTCATTCATTCGCAACCCAGCAAACACAACACATTTATATAACATGTGTACAATGTCGGCCCAACGTCTTCGACGTTGGTCCAACATTGTACAAATATTATACATATATTTTGTGTTTGCTGGGGAGGCGGCTAGTCTTTAATGGTTATATGTTTAGAGGAATAAAGTACAGATTGGGCAATGTGTTAGACACACATCACATGTTGATTTTGACTGACCTTGGACACGATTCTTGACTATGATTTGGTTTGAAGCGCCTCTGAGCTTGTACATACAGGGATTTAGGGGCATTAGAAGTTTTATCTATTCATTCATCATTCACATGTTCTATGCCGAAGGTTGTGGGTCGCTGTAGCGATACACAACATCAAGGGGGGGGGGGGATTTAAATTGCATAACTAGCACTTGAAGAGTCAAGATGTCGCAGGTGTAGGGAAATCTAGAATTAAATCGCCAACGAAATAAACAGGTACGTTGTAACGTATTATATACATGTATTATGGAATATCTGTTTAACTTAATCAGTGGCTTACATACATTATAATGATATCCTGTCCAATAATAATTATTGTCGTGGTGAACTTAATTGATTATATACTTTATAATGCATCTATATTATGCAATATGCAATTGACGTGGCTAACTAACTCATTTATTATATTATTTCATGTACCAGATAATTTCTAAACAGCTATTTAACTCAATCAGCTTCATTGACGATCTCCCTGATCAATTCAGCAAACAATTTTAATATAACTTTAATTTACATGTCACCGTCGGAAAATTTGATAAAACACATCGTGTTCGATGGGATAGCATCAAATGGACAACAGTTAAACACACAAAGTGCTCTGATTGCTTTGGCATGCTATATATATGTATAATAATTTTTAAAATAAAAATAAGAGCATTCTAATTTTAAATATTTAATTCTCCTATTGTGGGATCATACCCGTGTGGTTTACACATGACTAGACGATACCGTCACATACAAACAAAATGAAAGGCGGTAATATTATTTTTTAGAAATATGTCTTCTTTCACGCCAGCAACCAACACACCGATTTCTCCCAATAATAAATCTTCCTCTATGTCGTGCGTGATGTCATACACCCTGGAAGGTCAATAGTTGATATATCCGCGAATCAGTCGAATCAATTAGCGAGCAGGGGATTAATAAGCTGGTGAGCCTGGATTTAACACCACATGTTTCCCATACAATGTCATGGACCCTGCTACATTAACTTATGGCATGCAATGTGAAATAAATCATATATTTTAATACAGGATTTACGTTAACGTGATTGTGGTCTTCTATTGATAACGAATGACATATTCAAGATGAGTAAAAATTACCTGATTCCATAAATATCCGAGTGTAACTAACATATCTAAGTGCAGCTGAGGTAATCCTTATTTTGTTAGAATATAACATAATCATAATTGCAATTTGTAGAACATATGTTATATGTTCAAGTGGTGTATAAGGGAGACGAGAGGGCTTAATGGACTAAGAAGATTAGATTATCTTCTGTATACTAGGTATACTAATACTGCCGTGCAAAGTCAAAAGGCAGCATCCCAGTAAAAACAAAACATTTGTATAACATTTATACAATGTTGGACCAGCGTCGAAGACGTTGGTCTAACATTGTATAAATGTTATACAAACGTTTTGTGTTTTCTGAGATCTACTTACTTTATCAGTAAGCAGATACAGTAACCGCTTTTGACTTTGGAGAACAGAATAGAATATGTGTCGTTTAAGTTGAATCGCAGTAGAAATTACTTAATTGAAGTCCCCCTCTCCCTTTCTTGCCTCATATGGTTTATCTTTACACATAGCAACATGAGTTGGTTTATCATCAATCTGATATTTCTACTCCTACCGGCAAATCATCTATATCAAGTTGAAACTACTGTGCTGCTCTGCAAACCAAAATGCAGTATGTGCTTGCTTGTAAAGTAAGCACATACTGCCTTTGGGGTTTGCACGGCACAACAGTTGCCTATTGGTAAGACCAGTCGTCCTCTCCCTTCAACAAGCAATGTAGCCTGTCTGTCATGTCATTATCATATCATTATCGTACCCTAAAACCAACATTATCAACAGCATTTATCAATTATCCTAACCGACAGTACAAAATCACTACTCATACATTGGCTTACCGATTCACATTTACAAAAATGGACAGAAAGCATGGAAACGCCTACATTCATTATAGTACATACATATACACCGATTGTGCATCTTCCATATAGCAAGGCTAGGCTTCTTGAGGCCGCAGCCCTGCGGCCTCGAGGAGCACAGCCTTGCTGTGGGGAAGATACGATTGAGTTGCTGGTAATACCTTATTACATTTAATTGTCAGACTGAAATAGTTGTTAATTATTTCAGAACATCAAAATGTGCAATTTTTGTCACAATAGAACCAAAGTACAATTATTCAATCAGCTATTACAGCAGGTAATTTCACTTGCATAAAGTGTCCCCGGGGGCATGAACGGGTGCATATGCCACTATATAAAGTGTCAGATACACCCCTGCATTTTCTAGAGGACAACAGTCAGAGTCGCTGGAGCAAGACACCATTTTACAGCTTAAAGGTGGCTCTTGTACAGCGAGACAATTTAAGCGAGACAATTTAAGTTAACATTTCAATTCAATAATTTACACTTGATGGGCTGCGGGGATTGACTTTAGACGTCACAATCTGACGACCATAGACGTCATATTCTGACGTCCAAAGTCGGTCTACATATCAGCAAACAATTCAGTGAAAAATCCTCAGATGGCACAAAATTTATTGTTTACATATATTAGATGGTGGTACCATAATAATATCGATCGTTACACAATAAATTTACCAAGCAGCAACGGATTCAATTAAACATGTCATCATACATTAATTCTGTACTAATTATAGACGAGCGACAACGACGCAGATAAAATATTTGCTAAGATCACACACCTCTGGACGCAAAGTGTCTTATACAATGCTCACTTTGTTGACTCTTGTGCTCCCAGGCCCGCATATATATACGGTTTCTAGCTGTAGCTATTTTTTAAGTAAATACAATTCAACAGAATTTTACAAATTAGTTTGTGGAGATGCTCAGATAATACAGTCATTCAGTTTTGGAAATGTATATTTTTTTTGATTAATGAAACTATTTTCGTCATTCGAAGCTGGAAATTGTGTCAGCGATTTCACCTTCAAATGATAAGCAGTAATAACAGGAACAAATTAACAGAACAAGTGTTGATATTCACCATCATAATTGTTCCATATAATCTTAACCCTTAAAGCGCTGGCAATTTTGGTATAAACCATGGAGATCAAAGGGTTTTTTTTAATTTGAAATCATCATAAATGTCTTAGTTTATAGCTCTTTTCGATTTATTTGCATACCTATGTTATGGGTCTACGACCATTACAAATATTCTTATTCTTACAGTGCGGGGGTCGACTTTAGACGTCAGAATCTCTCCAGACATTAGATTCTGACGTTTAAAGTCGATCCTCGTGCTGTAAGGGTTAACCCTTAGAACACCGGTGCTGATTATTTTAGTAGTTCTTTGATTTTCTTGTTTAGTTTTTTTAAAAGTAAAATAGCTGGAATTGCTAACGCAATTTCCAGCTTCAAATGACAAAAAATATTTTATTTTAGTAGAATAGACATGTGTATAGTACAACTATTCGATTACCTGATCATATCCCACAAACTATTTTATTAATTGTATTTAAATTATTTTTTATTAATTTCTAATTGGTTTAAAACTTGCTTCAAACCGTATATATACGGCTCCAGCACTACAAGGGTCAATTTCAATTTTGTCAACGTTGCAGCATTAGCTTTGAAATATTTAAAATCGAGTTAGTGGTGTTGCAACATATTACAAACATTGATAAAAAATCAAATCAACCACATCTATTTACAGTACTACTTGTCGTAGTTCTCCTGATAATGATTGACACCACTGTGATATATAACAATATCCAGATATCCTAAACGAAGACAAAATAAAAATAACAATCACAAGAAAATGTAATTGAAACTCGATTTCTGATCTAAATTGCAACTGTAATGACAGAAAAAATGATGACGTAGAGATACAAGTTGACTTTGTAAAATTAGTCAATATTCAATGCCTTTAAGTCAGAATACATCATACAATGAGCACTGCCCAACCAACACCATATGTTGACCCAACAGCATTGGGTCAACGTCGCGTGTTTGATGGGAGTATACAATAAAGCCACACAGTATCTTTACAAAACTCAACAGCAAACCCTTGTAGCTCAGTCACCAACCCATGTACGAGTATTTATAGAATGTGCGGACCACATATGGTATTATACACCCGACTAATGATAGAGTGGCTCAGCCTGTCACAAAACGTAAACCGACAAAACCCGTCATTCATTTATTATTAAAATAATGAAGTAGAATACCATATTTGGGCCGAACGCGCTATAAATTACGTCTCTGATACAATTATTTGGTTGTGTTGCAACGCGTGCAGTTGTACCAAATAAAATGCCTTCCTTATTCAGTATTAAAATGGGTATTTAAAAATAAAATTAGAAAAAAAAGGTTGAAATGCAATATTAACTCTTGTAAAATTCAACTATAATTACTAGTTTTTTTTGTGATACAGATTAGTAAGTAAAAATTATTATCAATAATTGTAATTAAATTAGTAAACGTTTAAAAGTCAGAAATATCATTTAATATAAACAGTAGCTTAAGTATAATACGTTATAATTTTAAATACTCTCATATGCATGTGTTGCATATATCATTAATTTTACCCTTGACATAACATTTCAACATTATACTGCTCATTTTTTTTCTAGATGAGTGATATATGTATATATTACGATTTGTATTTCATTTTTACCCTTCGCGTATGTGGTATTCATGTAACATCCCACCCAGCACGGAACGTTGACCCAATGCTGATTTAATGTTGGTCCACGGTCTGCGATGCTGGCCGAACATTAAACCAATACTGTGTAACGTCCCGTGATTGTTAGGATCGAGCACATTCTGCATGACCATATATTTACCTTCGAATATCATTCTATCTAAGCTGTTGATAGGACTATTCAGTCCACATTGCACGATATAACATACTGTAAATATATCTAAAGATACGACTCACTTTATCCATGGCTTAATTATAAAAAAGACTTTACCCTCTGAATACCAATCACGACAATAATTGTCTTAAAACTCGTTACGACTATAATCGCTTTTAATTTGTTTTATTAGGAGATTAAATCACTGATATTGTGGATTAAACGAGCATGTGATTTCAAAGTAAACAAATATCAGTAATTTTCACCCACTTGGAGTTGTGTCTCGCTGTCGCGAGACACAACTTCAAGTGGGTGAAAATTGTAATTAGATAACAAATAGCGGTGTTTGTCAGTTTGATTATAATGTGATACCTAAGAGCTATAATATCACCAAGTTTTACTGGACTTAATATTACGGATTCTCAAACAGCGCCAGACAGTCACACCACTCGCAACTATCATTCAATTATTATTATGTCAATGGTATAGACTACAGACAATGGAGACTGCAACGATTAGGTCTTGTCATCTCATTGTGCAAAATTGCAGTGTATTGTTAAAGCTTAGTGTGCGGTGCATGTTTGTGAGCGAGCCTCGTTTGAATTGTAGGGTCTCTTGTACAATTTATACGTAGACCGATGTACAAGATACGATACTATATGATGCAGCAAACGAAAAACCGACAAGAAGCTCTCTGGCACGACTGACTTATATTAACACACTGATTAAAGCAAATGACTTTAAAATTAAAGTGGATTATGCAGAATGGGTCAGGTGTAGGTTGAATTGATTGGCGTCATGGCTCAGATAGAAGTCACAACTGATATTCTGATGCTTGAAGTGGGGTCTGCACGGATGCCATTGCATTGACCTTTGTCAGTCCAAAACCGTCCAAACTGACTGAGATTCGATCAAGTCTATGTGGGGGG
This sequence comes from Flabesymbios commensalis, assembly GCA_964017125.1. NCBI lineage: Eukaryota > Metazoa > Annelida > Polychaeta > Terebellida > Flabelligeridae > Flabesymbios > Flabesymbios commensalis. The sequence goes on along the minus strand of OZ024918.1, from coordinate 15,275,746 downwards.
GGGGGGTGAAGGAGAAGTCAAGGAGTATATTTTACAGAACCTCTGATTGCCAAGAATGACAGGACGTCCAGCAAACACGAAACGATGACTCAATGCTGGGTCAATGTTGGGCCAGCGTCGTAGACTATAGCCCAACATTAACCCAGCATTGTGTTATTGTCTCGTGTTTGTTGAGATAGTATAGTGGAGACAGGGTGACATACCTAGATTGTGGGGAATACCCCTGCTATCGGAAATGAGGACATATAGGTGAAACCGAGGCAGTTTAGTCTGGGGGAAGCCCCACCTGACTTGCGAGAATCCCAACAACAAAGCACTTTCCACAACCTGAAAAAGTACACTTTTCGAACACTTATGAAAAATAAAACACCTGACGAGTTGATGCATCTTCGCTTGGGGCTTAAGATGTCACATTTGTGGCTTTAAAAGTAGCATATGTGTCACTTTGAGCCCCAAGGCGACGATATGTATGTGGCATCGTTTGGATTCTATATACATCCTAGGCTTGAACCTGCCCAGGTATACTTTGGTTTTTCTGTCTATAATATACATCATAGACATGTAGCCATAAATAGTATTAGTAGTACTTACATAGATACAAAACATATACAGACAATTCACGTGTACAGCTGTACAAAGTACAAACATTCGCCGAATTACTCGTACCACGACGATCACTATAGTAGGATAGTCATGCACACCAAATACATCATTATATTCAAATTGCGAGTCAATTCATTTAAAATCTCTTCCGAATGAGCATTAAACAGTTTGTCTAGATGAGTCAGGATCAAAGGTCACGTGATCGGTGACGTCATAAGTGACGTCACAATTTATGGTCTCGGATCAGACGTGACTGATTGGACAATATCTATCATGTGACCAAGTTTGCTTTAATCTCGTATCTCGTGTGTTCTCAGTATCACCACGCAGCGTCACGCCATCACGTGGTCTGCCGGCGAGTCACGTGACGCGGGACCACGTCCCGTGACATCACACCACATCACGTGAACTGCTTCGATGACGTCACACAGAGGTCGGCCATGACATATCAGGGCTTTTATTCTCTACAAGTTACGATATATCATAGGCTTCGGATAGGTCGAAATGGCCATCTCGACCAATCCGAAGCCTACGATATATCGTAACTTATACGATAATACGGGCCCTGACACGCAAAGACAAACAGTCACTGCTGTGTGCCTTTGCGCGCCGATGTTGTGGCGGTGAGTTCGAACCTAGACCTTTTTCTCATCCATGATGTCCGTATCTACCCTCGTGCCATCTATGTCACTGCGGGTACAATCGTTCAACTCTTTGATTTGTTGTCGCTCCTTCTTTAGCTTCATCCGCCTGTTCTGGAACCAGATCTTGATCTGCCTCTCCGTCAGGCAGAGCGCGTGCGCGATCTCGATTCGCCTCTTCCGCGTCAGGTAGTGGTTGAACTGGAACTCTTTCTCTAGTTCCAGGGTCTGGTAGCGGCTGTACGTCTGACGACCTCGCCGCCTCTGTGAGGAGTTGGGCCCTGTAAAAACAACAAGACCAGTTGGTTAGTAAAGCCCTGTACGTATATATAGCCAGGTGTGTGTATGACGCACTGGAGTGATTATAAATCTGGTCAGCAGGTTAACTCTTTCATCACATTGGTTGCACTCAGGCTTCAAGATGTAGGTGGCTCGAACCCGCGCTGGGCGACCCTGAAATATAAAAAAATGCAGGCCACACAGGTAAAATAGAGTAATGTACTAATAGTAGTACTTGAAATAAAATGAAATGAAATGAATCGGGCTTTAGGCCACCTTTGTGCACATATAGGCTAAACTGGGCCAGGAGAACCTCCTGAGGATGGTGAGATGATTGAGATGACACTGTGAGATGACACTGTTCTCCAGACACAGGTTTCGAAATTCGGGCCCTGGCGTTCTGAGGCCGAGCACGCTACCTCTCGGTCACGGAGGCTCCCCACAATACTAACTTTCACACGTGGATGAGGAAGAAACAATTTTGTTTCTTTCAAAACGCCGAGACCGGGAACCGAACCCCGGACTCTGGCGTGAAAGGCAGCGGTGCTAACCACTACCCTAGGGCCCCCGCCCAGTAGTACTTGAAGGATCTTCAAGTAAATATCAAGGAGCATACCAGCTAACACGAGACGTTGGACCAAAATTGGGTTAATGTTGGGCCATCGTCTTTGACGTTGGGCCAACACTAACCCAACATTGGGCCAATGTATCGTGTTTTCTGGGATATGTTCTGTTCCATTGTGTTTATCACAATGTACACCAATGTAAAGTGCTGCTACCGACATGTCATTACATGCTGGTAACAATGTTGCATACGACTTGTTCAGCACCACTATACAACCCCAGCATAGTTATGAGACCTTGAACCAATGTTGGTTCAATGCTGGTCCAGTGTCGCAGACAGTGGACCATCATTGAAGCAACATTGGTTGAATGTATCGCGAATGTATGAGGGACCAAAAAAGACAGAGAAAAAATTTCTGGAAAAGCTAATGAGCGCGACAAAATTAAAAAAACGTTTCACCTATTTTTTAAAAAGATGATGAGAGCGACGAAAAAAAAAACAAGCAAAAAAGCATACCCGGATAAATGTTTTTTATCTCCTGAAGTAAACTTTTTTTTAAATCGGCAACAATTCATTGCGCGGTGGGCAGAAAAAAAACAAGTTTTTTTTAATAATGCGCGCCCTTAATCTAATGCGCGCGCTCATCTAAAACAGAAAAAAACAAAATGGTCTTATGCTTGTATGCATGCGTGCCAAAGTGGGTGACATTGCCCTTGTTGATCATGAGTAGTGATCCTCATTAATAGTGAAAGCATTGTTCAAATCGTCCCCTTAGATATGAAAGGGTGTAACTGCCACTTTACCAATTGGCAGATACACCCTTTTATATCCAAAAGGGCGAAATGCTGCGAGATGTGTCCGATCTCTTATTATCGCAACAAAAGCGAGACGTATAAATCAAAATGTCGCCATAACGCTGGGCGGACATCGCAGACGTTAGGCCAATATTAAATCAATATTAGATTAATATTTCGTGTTAGATGGGATTAATATAAGCAATATCCACCATAAAACATTGGGTCAGTGCCTGTTTGTATCGCTGGTCAGTGTATTGTGTTTGATTGTCAAGTTATGACCACTCAGCGAACGCGATGCCTTTATCCAATGTTGATGTAATGTTAGCCCACCGTCTGTGACGTTGGGCCAACATTACATCATCATTGGATCAACTCGGCGAATTTGCTGGGCAGACGCCAGCCTTGACCCTGGTGACATTGAGTAGAGATAGGGATGAGGGCATGCGCACTCTCCCCCCTTCACATCAACATTACCTAGTGGCCTGTGTCATGACTCACTTGTCTGCACACGGGGCGGGGGCCCTGGTGCACTCTGGCCTCCAATTTTCAAATAAACAAAGTGACTCTTCCCCGCTCAATCGCAAAGATACAATATTGTGGGGAGCTTCCGTGACCGAGAGGTAGCGTGCACGGCCTCAGACCGCCAGGGCTCGAATTTCGAATGCTGTGTCTGTAGGGCAGTGTCATCTCATTCATCTCATCATCCGCAGAAGGATATTCTGGCACAGCTTAGCCTATATGTGCACAAAGGTGGCCTAAAATCCCATTCGTTCATTCATTCATTCATTCATTCATTCATTCATTCATTCATTCATTCATTCATTCATTTATTCCAAGCAAACACAAGACATTTGTATAGCAATTAGCCCAACATTGTATAAATGTTATACAAATGTTTTGTGTTTGCTGGGTTCATTCATTCATTCATTCATTCATTCATTCATTCATTCATTCATTCATTCATTCATTCATTCATGCCACCTAACCTAGCAGGTTGACTCTAAATGGGGGCATTCCTCATTACTTTGAGCGCGGGGACAGTCTTTAGACGTCAGAATGTGACGTCTATAGACGTCAGTCTAAAGACGGTCAGCACACTGAAAAAAATTAAAAAATGGACGTACACCCATAGCATAGGTATTCAAATGAAGCGGAAAGATCTAATTAAGATGCATGATGGATCAATAAATAACACCACTTTGCTCTTTATGGTTTACACACACATATTTCAGCGCTGTACGAGTTAAGGGTGTGCGTTTTAGGCAAATTCTCCAACACAAATACTAATCTGGTCAGTTGAGGCTAAACTGTCCAGTGTAAAAATGAAAAGAATGGGGGCTTTAGGCCACCTTTGTGGACATATAGGCTAAACTGGACCAGGAGAAACTCTTGCGGATGGTGAGATGAATGAGATGACACTACCCTCCTGACACAGGATTCGAAATTCGATCCTTGGCGTTCTGAAGCCGAGCACATTACATCTCGATCACGGAGTCTCCCCACAATATTGAATCATTACGAGTGAGCGGGGAAGAAACGTTTTCTTTCTGTGAAACATGAAGGCCAGAGTGGGGCTCGAACCCGCGATCGCCGAATTTCCAAGCAGACAGCTTTAACCACTACACCTGAGCCCCCGCCCACTGTCCAGCCCAGCAAACACAAAACATTTGTATAACATTTATACAACGTCGGCCCAACGTCGACGTTGGTCCAACATTGTATAAATGTTACACAAATGTGTTGTGTTTACTGGGATATACACGGTGTGTAAGGCCAGCACTGATATTGAGTGTATAGTAGGCGAGGCTGATGTAAGCAATGGCTGTTCGTGTTGATATTACATTAAGGAGCATATTAGACCAGTGTCTCTTTTTACCTTCGATACGCTTCAACGCCTCTGAGCTCGCTTGGTCGTTACGAGCTCGGCCATTAACAGACTACATGGCTTAGGTCTGGTGACTGTTCAGCCACCGTGTCAGACACTGGTTATCATTACGCCAGCATTGAGCCGCTAGTGTACCAGTTGTCCCTGATTGTTACACCATTTTTTTCGGTCCAGCTGTGGCTCAAAACTGAGGTACTGGCCTAGAATCCAAAAAAATGAAATGAATCGGGCTTTAGGCCACCTTTGTGCACATATAGGCTAAACTGGGCCAGGAGAACCTCCTGAGGATGGTGAGATGATTGAGATGACACTATCCTCCAGACACAGGATTTGAAATTCGAGCCCTGGCGGTCTGAGGCCGAGCTCGCTACCTCTCGGTCACGGAGGCTCCCCACAATACTGACTTTCACACGTGGATGAAAAAGAAACATTTTTCTTTCAAATCGCCGAGACCGGGAACCGAATCCCGAACTCTGGCGTGAAAGGCAGCGGTGCTAACCACTACCCCAGGCCGGTCGGATATTAATTTTGTAACTGGGGTTGTGCATGTACAGTGCTCCAAACTGTTCAAAGGCTTGGAGTTTGCAGTGTTGGCTATGGTACTGTACACTATAAATAGCCCTTGAAGTCATGTATAAGTGCGTCAGTACTACAAATGTATAAGGACGCCAATACTAGGCCTACACATGTATAGAGGCGTCAGTACTATGTATAGATACGTCAGTTCTACAAATTCATAGAGGCGTCAGTGCTAGAAATGTATAAGGGCGTCAGTACTACACATGTATAGAGTCGTCAGTACTATGTATAGATACGTCAGTATAACAAATGTAAAGAGGCGTCAGTACTACAAATGTTAGGCGGAGTACTTTAGTGGTAAGTACTATTCGCAAGTGACTGAGCTACTAATCGCAATTTATTGTCTACCAGATACTTGTGAATACGGTCAATGACCCGATATGTTTTTAACTATGCTGAAGTAGATTATAAAGATCTGGAAGTGTTTATACGGTAATTATGATGTTGCTGTTAACGATTTTGTTAGTTTTTTCTCTGATGGTGGATGCTCCACTCGTAACTCGCTTGATTCTGGATTTCTTATGGTACCACCCTTGTGTCGTACAGACTGCTTCAAACGTAGCTTCTTCAATAGAATAGTTCCTATGTGGAATTCTTTACCATCTAATGTACGTCATATTACTAATTACTCTTCTTTTATATCCAGTTTAAACCATCTTATGTTTAAAAAAATGAATACTAGTTTTGTCAGTAGTGATTGCTGTTCATGGTTTTTTAAATGTATGTGTTGTAATTGCCGGTTGTCATAATCATATTAATATAAAGGGCTGGTGGAAATTGAAAACTATGTTGGGTGGGAACTACTAGCAAAGGCTCCAATGGATCCTGTTTAGTTTCTCTCCCAGGTGTGCATTTACTTTTTATATTCCAGTGATATTATTACTTATTATTATGTGCCTCATGTATATAATTTTATGTTATTTGTATATGTTATCAAACTGTTATTAATATTGTATCTTGTACACTGAGTTAACTGAATTGAATTGAATTGAAAAAAAGTGGGTGGCAAATGAAAAAAATATGTTGTTATTATTAAAACAGTTCCATGACAAAAATCGTTCTAAACCGTCTAGGGGCGGAAAATTAAGCCATTTTTCAGAGATGCGAAATGATGCTTTAATGCATCGTGAGGGCTTAAAGGGTTAAACCCTTACGGTACATCAGCGCATCATTTTACATGTCTGAAGAATAGCTTAATTTCTTACAACCAGTGGTTTTAGAACGAAAGTCAATGTATTTTTTTTATATGCCACCCACTTCGAGTCATCTTCATCCACTACAAGTTGAGAATTGCGCCAGCAATTCGCGGCTTGTAGTGGATGACGATTACAATGGTGAATTTAGCCTTGAAAGGGTTGATAGTTTAGGGGTTGAAGATCAGTTTGTGCTCGAAAACGCCAAGGAATCAAATAGGCAAAACTTATATATACATATATAATGTTAAACATGTTAAATGCATATCATCAGGTCCGCGGACAAATTAGTTTTACGTTATTGCTTAAAAAACGAGATATTATATTATGTATAACCAAATAGTCACACACAATACCTATAGCAATGAAGACGTTCATTAAGATGATTGGACAGAAGGCAGTGACTGGCAAATAACCTATTTTCCAGGAAACGACATAAAACAGTTCTGCTTTATTGTTGGAACCAGCATTGCACCAGCATTGGGTCAATGCATCATGTTTTCTGGGCTATCCCAGCAAACACGAGCCGTTCAGCCAATATTGGCATAATGTTGGCCCATCGTCTTCGACGCTTGCCCAACATTGTACCAGCATTGGCTGAACGGCTCGTGTTTGCTGGTGACTGTTGTTACGTCATGGGATCTCTGATATAAATACATGGAAGTCATTCCCAGCATCGTAACAATGCCGGTTCAGGCTCTTTTAAGCTGGTCAAGCGTCAATACAACCATTACCCAGCTTTGTCCGTGTACGGGGGCCTCAGGTTCGCCGCCAGAATTGTTTATCACGCGAGGTCTCGCGAGATCCCGGTTAGGGGGAATTAGATGTAGTGTGATTTGTGACGGCTTGAAGGACAACAACTGGTTAAATGCGGACTGTCACGATGTGATTATCGTCACTTCTGAGATTGCCGTCACTTCTAAGCCAGTCACAGCCAGACAGAGGTCTTTAATTATTTCATACACATGTTTTGAAGCTGATTTTCGGCTCGCTGATGGAAGGACAATCTCATTATTATATCGGGCTCAGAAAAGGAGCGCTCTGATTAAAGACTATGGTGCAGCTCAGAAAAAACACATTCCTCTCTTTTCTCACTTCCAAGAAAACAAAAGACGCTAACCCAACATTGTACCAATGAACCGATATTAGGTTAATATGGAAGGGGATAGGGTTCATAATTCATACATGAGTTGTTCAATATTTAATATGCTATGTTGGTTGTTCTATGTGTCTAGTGCATTGTTCTATGTGGCTAGTTTCATTATGCTATGTTTAATATTTTATGTGCCGAGTGACAAATTTCAAAGTGCATTATGCTATGATGCGTTGTTCAATATTCTTTATGCTATGTTGGTTCTTCTATGTGTCTATATCTAAAGTGCATCGTTCAATATCGCTACGTTCGTTACGCTATGTTCAATAATCTATGTGCTATGTCTTCTACAGGCCTATTGCTGCATATAAAGTGCAATGTTTAATGACATTGTCTCTACTTTTATTATGCCATGTTAAATAGTCCAGTTCTAAGTTAAATTAAAGTGAAGGCAGTCCCCACAATGACTGGTGTAATAGGCATACCATACAACAAGCACGCCCCACACGTCTACCACGTGGCCGATCAGAGCGAGCCACAAGACTGAAGCAGAATGAGATGAGGAATCCAGGATGAAGCACAATGACTTCTGGAATACAGTCGAGCCTCTCTTTAACGAAGTCGCTTAAAGCGAATTTCTGGGTATAGCGAAGTATTTCTCCGGAACAGATCGTTTCCAATAGGATTACATACATGTATTTATATTGTGCTTATTACAAAATCGTTTACCTCGAAATTCGTTTATTACGAGTCACTTTTTGCTCCCCAAAATCACATTATTTTTTTCCCTTATATTACGAATTAAAAAAATGCAATCGGAAAATAATTTCACTTAGTGAATATCAAAATGTTTTAAGATTTCACATGCCGATGATATATGTCCGTCAGGATTGTTAACACAACAATGTGTCAGGTTTCGCATCAATGATTAGCACATCTAGCTGGCATATGTTGCTGGTGCATCAACATTGAGCCAACGCTTTTCCAGTCTGAACAACATTATCTTCAATTGTGATTTTTTCCACAGTTTTAATCAGTCATTTACGGACTTTTTCAATAAATTATTGATCATTTAGTATTTTATTAGGTATTGAATGCAATAAGCAGTTTACACACGTATTCAATGATGATCGTGTTTGTTTTAGTGTAAAAAAGGCGTTGACGTTTTCAGTCCCGCTGGTCGCATCCAATATTTACTTTCCATTAACAAAATAAATTAAGTTTGGGCTTACTGTATAATTTTTGCAACACATTTTGTAGCTAAGAAAAAATATATAAAAAAAAAGAATAAAGAGATAAAAAAAAATCAAGCTCGCGATGCATACACCTAAACACAAATTAAGGCTGAAAACGTCACGTACATGTAGATGTACCCACAGTGACACAATATAAACTAGCTTGCATTCCAGTCTCGCACAAACCCTGCAACCTTTTTTATTGTTGCTATATTTTATAAACATTTTGTTTCATAATTCGTCCATTTGAGTTTACCTCAAGTATAGCAACATTTAAATATTCAAAGGGGTAATTAGCGATGGTGGTAGGAACCCTTACATAAACACGTGTACTATTACGCTTTGACCAGAACGATAACGGCAATGGCTGTTATGTCATAGACTTTAATAAGCCTAAGGAGCTATTGTTGCCGGTATAGTAATAGTGATACATTAGAATTTAAAGTTAGCTTCGCAAAGTCCGCATGAATGTTCTTTGGTATCATTTTAAGTGTATTAATATTACTACATACACTATGTTAGTGTTTCATGGTATTATTTTTTCGTGTCGTTGATTTATTAATAAGACCCTATTTTTTATATTACCATAATTAGTTATATTTATATTCGCATTGTACTAAATTTAATTCATACAGATTGACAAGAATCGTATGTACACAAATATACAGCCTATATCTGTCTACATAACTAGGCTATAGATGCATTATCAATACCGTGGAAAGCTCAGACCGATCTTAGATGGGGAGGAGTGGGGAGGATCACGCTTAAAGCGAATTTCGGATATTACAAAGTATTGTTCAGGTCCCTGGTACTTCGTTATAGCGAGGTTAGACTGTAATCGTATAGTTTCGCATCATGCTGTAAGATGGCGCTGCGGTGGTGTGTTGATTTGTAGGCCTACGTACCTGTAACATACTCATCAGCACATACCCCAGAGACAGACTGGTCTACGTCAAGACAACCCCAGAAAACACAAGACGTTCACCCAACATCGATTAAATGCTGGCGCACAATCTGAGATGCCGGTCCAGTTTATTTTTTTATTTAGCACATGTTATTTATCTGTTTACCACATAGACTAGCTTTTAAACTATACAATATCTTCCAAGGTAATTGTCTAGGTAGCCCCCCCCCATTACTAGCAAATAGTGCTCGTAAAATTTCATGACAATTGTTCAATAATATATCAGACTACCGACTGATAAATCTACGCAAATTCACCACGGTTAATATACTTATATAGGCTTTAGGCCTATATTAAGTTGTATGAACTGTGTTGATGATCGTGTTGATGATCGTCACAACATAACGTGCTTTGTAATTCTTTAATATGCATATGACTTAGAATTAGAATAACACGTTAAACCTACTAAACAGAGCATGATAAACTACAACTAGTGGCATTGAACTATTACTTTGCATTTTAGAATGTAGCACCAAAGATGGACCAGCATAGCATAATGCACTTTGAAATTTCTCACTTGACACATAGAATATTGAGCATAGCGTAATGAAACTGGCGCCATTGCATTTTAGAATGTAGCACCAAAGACGAGCCAGCATAGCATAACGCACTTTGCCACATAGAAGAAGCAACATAGCATAATGCACTTTGAAATTTGTTACTCGGCACATAGAATATTGAACATAGCGTAATGAAACTAGCAACATTGAACGATGCACTTTAGAATGTAGGCACATAGAAGAACCAACATAGCATAATGGATATTGAAAAACGCATGTATGAATTATGAACCCTATTCCCTTCCATAGTTTAATGCTTTGCTCGGATAGGGCACAGGAACTTTTTGAAACTATTTCAAAAGATCGTCACGTGCAAAGACCCGCGTGGCAATGCAATGCACTTTATCTGCATATGCTCTACTCAACTCGAGTCTACTGATGTCTCCATGATGAAGGTACGCGTTTTCTCCTTGTTGCTTATCAAACACGAGTCGCTGATGCATTGTTGTTCTAATGTTGGGTCAGCGTCGCAGACAACTTACTTACAAAATTGTGTACAATTTAAACTAAAAATATTCCAATCTCATAGTATTAATTCTTATTTCTGCTACAATTTGTATTGCTGAAGGTCCAATTAAATTGATAAAAAACGGCTATAGCCGTGATTGGAACATTAACCCTTTCAGCGCGGAGATCGACTTTAGACGTCAGAATCTGACGTCTACAGACGTCAGATTCTGACGTCTAAAGTCGATTCTGACGTCTAAAGTCGATCCCCGCGCTGGAAGAATTGAAAAATTATATGGGCCATAGAAACGTAACATATATAATAAGGTATATTCAAATTAAGCGGAAAGAGCTAACTAACATTTAAGATGACTTCAAATTGAAAATAACCCTTTGGTCTCCATATTTCACCTTTATAAGGGTTAATGATTTATTCTGTTTTGCAGCTGGATGCAGTGTTCAAGCTGACAATGGTTAAGTGACTGTATCGTAAGGATTAGGTTTAGTCTGTCAGTTTGCCGAGTGCGTCCTGGGGGCGCCACCATCCAGTCTGCCTTTATCACAGGAATTGGATAGAGAGTGGGTGTTTGATTGTGTCGTGTAGACGTGTCATTCATATAATAAACTTCACAGCAAGGTCATCGTTAAATCCAGTTTTTAGCCCACATAATAAAATACTATTTTTATCATCAAATATTCAGTATCAATATATTTATGAATTTCCCGTGGTGTATTTTGCATCTGGTAAAAATGGATATCGCTCAGAATAAATTCCAAACAATTGTTTATAATTGTGTATAAACCTGTCTAGTTTAGACTAATATATATCAGAATATAGCCAAAAATGGGTGGTGATTATGTGCTTTTCCACGGATGATAGCAAAACCCGCCGGGCTGGCTGGCTAAAAATCAATAAGACACAGCGTGGGGCCAGTGTGTGTGGTGCATGGTGGAGGTGAATCAGGTGGTGGGGGGAGGGGGGGTTGGGGGCGTAGATACATCACACTGTAAAGGGCGGAGGGCGGGCCAATGTGTCTGATGTCGGCCCGGCATTCAGCCAGTATCCAGCCATCCTCTGGCGTTGCTTTATTATTCATCTCTGTCTGACTCGGATCAAGGTTCGGATAGAAGTGTGAAACACGTCGTAACGTAGATCCGCTACAATTATATGAAGCACGGGTTTAACCCTTTAACCGCCGGTGCCGTCCATATTCGTTTTTTACATTTTATATTAGCACATTACATATCAGCTTTTAAACCTGTCGAGACTTGAAATTGTTTGACTTCCATTTTGTCAAATTTGAATAATTTTAACTCACTTAAAGTTGTGGATCGCGTCAGCGAGACACAACTTCAAGTGGGTAAAAATTCAAATTAAATAATTTGGCGGTTAAAGGGTTAACAGCCATGACCCTCACGGCGAGCACCCGACGCTCCCCGATCATTGCCGATTATGACCGAATGGTGTGACAGCACCCGGCAAACATAGGACGTTCAGTCAATGTTGGTAAACTGTTGGGACAGCGTCGCAGACGACATGTTCATAAGACTGGTAAAATACACATGGGACCAAGCAAACACAAACCATTTTGCACAAAATTTATACAATGTTAGACCAACGTCGAAGACGTTGGACCGATGTTGTATAAATGTTGTACAAATGTTTTGTGTTTGCTGGGGACATGATGATAAGATTTCTTCCCGCAACGTAACATAAAGAAATGCCGCAAATAAGGTAAAGTATATTGCAGACTAAACCAGCAGTTTGGAAAGTTTCCCATTTTCAATGACCGGTGTAATTAAAAGTTTCTAAAAGTAAGCAAACACGATACATTGTACCTGTGCTGCGTCAATGTTGGTCCACTGTCTACGACACTGGCCCAACAGTGAAACAACAATGATAGCATTTAGCGTGTTTATTATAGATCGAGGTACTCCCGCGTCGTATGTCAGTTTTTTTTTCGGCAATTTTATTCAATGTTGGGCCAGCGTTGCAGACAGTGGGCCAGCTTCAAAACAGCATCAGATCCACGTCCCTTGTTTGTAGTACGGGAGAAGCAAAATGCTGTACCTGCTTACTTGTAAAGTAAGCAGATACTGCTGTTAGACTTTACACGACAGTATTGTTTTCCATATAATATTATATGGTAAATAAGCATATCCCAGCAAACACGCTACGTTGACCTAATGCTGGTTCAATGTTGGGCCACCGTCTACGACGCTGGGCCAACATTAGCTCAGCATTGGGTCAACGTGTCGTGTTTGCTGGGAATTTACACTTGTTACACTCGTCAAGTAAATAATACAAATCGCTGGGACGCCCTGGCGCTCAGAATGTTTCTGATATACGACGTGAAGGTTTCACTACATCAATTTGTCCGCCTGATGAGCGGTTGTTGTGATTGTCCAGAGTTTTATGTTCAAGTTATTGTTATGACGGTCATATACCAGTGGCCCGGCGCGTTTATAGTGTATAACAAGTCCACCCGCCTGTTAACACATTCTCATGTCCTCGGAATGATGTGTGAGAGGCTATGATGATCTGCAAAGCCAAAAGGCAGTATTTGCCTTTTAGCTTTGCCCGGTATAATCTCGGCACGAGACGTTGACTCAACATTAAAACAACTTTGGATCAGCGTCTCGTGTTTTCTGCATGGGATACATGTAAAATGCCTATCTGCACTGGCAAACATGCAGTAACTGTTAACAAGGAAAGGAAGCAGGTACTGCCATTTGTTTTTTTAATACTAGTATTCCGAAGGCAATAATGTTACCTAAAAAATAAGCCGCTATTGCTGTTTACTTACTAAATTGCAAAGGTAAACTGCAGTAACTGCTTACTCAATGGCAATTAGTGTGCACTGTAAAGCACCCTTAACCCTTAAAGAGCTGCAATAATTTACAAAAAAACATCGCAACCAAAGGGTTATTTTCACCTTGAAATCATCATACATGTCTTAGTTAGCTCTTTCCGATTCATTTGAATACCTATGTTAGGGGTCTACGACCATTAGAAATATTTCTATTCTTACAGTGCGGGGATCGATTTTAGTCGTCAGAATCTGACGTCTACAGACGTCAGATTCTGACGACTTAATTCGATCTCCGCGCTGTGAGGGTTAAAGTCTTTGGATTGCAGCAGTAAGGCATATACTTCGAGCTTTCTTCTGTCGCGATATTGCCATAATTGTGCAGAAAGCGACTTAAAGCAATATTCACGTTCACTAGCTGGCAGTGAATAGCATTGCTGGACTTTGATAATCGTTCCAGCGACAGTAGCCTAAATTGCATTTTAACCCTTACAACGCTGAAATATTTTTTCTATAAACCATGGACATTGACCAATTTTTGTTTAATTTGAATCAAACATAAATGTCTTAGTCAGCTCTTTCCGCTTCATTCGAATACTTATGTAATGGGTCTAGGGTCATTATAAATAGTTTAATACTTTCAGTGCGGGGATCGAATGTAGAAGTCAGAATCTGACGTCTAAAGACAGTCCCTGCGATGAAAGGGTTAATAAGAGATAACATTCCTTGTAAGTGAATGATTATTATTATTGCAAGAAGACTTGATTTTTTTAATTCTGCATGAATGTTGCAAAATATGATCATCTGTTGGTACTGCTCATCTTACAGCTTCGACGCTGGCCCATTGTCATCTTCATCCACTATACAAGCCGCGAGGTCCTGTCGCAATTCTCGACTCGTAGTGGTTTAGATGATGTGAAGTAGATGGCAAATGAAAAAAAATATATTGCTATTATTAAACAGTTCCATGAACATCTTCGTTCTGAAACCCAGAGGTTCAGGAAATTAAGTCATTCTTCAGATATGCAAAATGATGCTTTGATGTATCATGAGGTTTTGAAGGATTAAAGGGTTGATACAGGGTTTAGGCTGATCCTGAAAAAAAACTAGTTAACCCTTTAAACCCTCACGATGCCTTAAAGCATTATTTCGCGATGATCTAATTTTTTGAAACCTATAATGGTTTAAGAACGAACATTTACATAGAACTGTTTTAAAAATAACAGTGCAGTTTTTCATTTGTCACCCACTTCAAGTTATTTTAATACACTACAAGTCGAAAATTGCGACAGCAATTCGCGGCTTGTAGTGGATGAAGATGATAATGGTAAATTCAAGCTTGAAAGAGTTAAAACTACAGTTTAAACTACTTGTTGTGCATGAGTAGATACAACTTCTTACTCTTTGTATGAAAAGTTACGCGTTTTACTTTTCACGTAGGCAGTTACTATTTATTGCCTTTGCATGCCGATGTTGGCTTAATATTGTTCAAACGTCGTAGACGGTGGTCCAACAATAATCCAACATTGGTATGCAAAGACTAGTAGACAGTGGTCTCTTCCTGAATCGAAAGTAACGTTTCGTATTATGGCAGACAAAGGGTCAATAATATATACAAGACGTTGAGATCACAGGGACAACATACCTAATCGATACGGACTCTGACCGGATACTCAGTGAGATCGGGTTGCCCGCAGTGGTCCTCACTGACCACAGAGGTCATATTTTAACCTCGCTAAGGTAATTTATTTGAATTTTCTCCCATTTGAAGTTGTGTCTCGCTACCGCGATCCACAACTTCAAGTGGGAGAAAATTATCGATATGTGTTCAGGGGTTTTGTGAGTTGAAAAAAATTCAAAAATCCCAGATTTTTTTTTTTTTTGGTGTTGTTTTCATGTTTCCAAATGTTTCAAAAAAGGGGAAAAAATGGATAGAGGGATATGTCTGACCAATCCAATTTTTCTTCGGATTAATGATTTTTTAAACTTGACAAGACCCCTTATTCTGAGACCAAACATTAGCAAATATTGATGTTTAAGGGGACATGCCCAGGTCTAAAATCATAAAAAATCGGTGATTTTATTTCGGCTTCTTAATATGATCATATGATGTAAACATGTACAGTACATAGACTAGAACTGCAAAAGTTGTTTTTTATATTTGTGCTGCGCACTTACCAGTTAGGCTAAATATAGAGACTAACTGGTGAATGCGCAGCACAAAAAATACAAAAAACTTTTGCAGTTCTAGTCTATGGACTAGATACTAGATACAATACTGTACATGTTTACATCAAATGGTTATATAAAGAAGCCAAAATAAAATCACCGATTTTTTGATGATTTTAGACCTGGGCATGTCCCTTTAAGCACACATTTCATTCCCAATATCAGTCATTTGGTCGGCGAATAAAAAAGATTAAAAACGACTACAGCCGTGCTTAGTGGTGTAAGGGTTAACTCGTGTACTGCTGAATTGTTTGTGAGAGAAAGTTTAAAATCCTAATGCAGCGACATTTATATAAAATAATTATATAAAATAAAATTATAACGGCCTGACTATACACACTACCGCTCAGAGTATACCTTGTAATCAGGAGCAATGCTGACAATTGAAAGCCATGTTAATAAAGTAAAATTAAGGTCAGTTGTTAATACATCTACAATTGGTTTTAAATCATTATAATATCTTCCAGAGTATACCTTATCAAACCACCAGAATATAATACTCCACCCTGAATGTCCAGGCATGGGTTATAGTTGGGGAGGTCCCAGATATATAGGGTATATAATCTGGAGGGTATATAGTACAAATTATACCCGGCTATAGTCCAGCCAGGAAAGGGGTGGGACAGTCTGGGCTGTTATATACCTTCCCCTAAATGTATCGAGCCAACGACTTCGAGAATTGAGGAGCACACAGCTAAAATTCTGGTCTGCAAAACCAAAAGAAAGTAACTGCTCACTTTCCAAGTAAGCAGTTACTGGCCTTTGCTTTGCACGGCAGAATATTATGCTCTATCGAACAGCACAGTGCACAGTTATTTGTACATACATCTGAAAAAGACTATAACTTTGCAACAAACAAGAATAGTTTAGGAATACCCAAGTGCAGGACAAGCGTGTATTTTTATGATTATCTATGTACAGTCAACATGGATCAATCCGTATACACTAAATTAGGCAAAGTCGATTTAACCTTTTCACTACGATACATGACGGAAATTTCCGTCGTCATTCGTCAATGAACGTAATCATAAAATGACACACATTTTCGTCAAATATATACTACATTTATGTATTTTTCGTCATTTGAAGCTGGAAATTGCGTTAGCAATTCCAGCTTCAAATGACGAAAAATAGAACTCCTACACCAGTATATCTGGATCCTGGCATGCTTTCCGGCCTGGAAGTCAAAGGGTTAAATAAAAATGCTGTGGTGGAACAACGGGGAAATATTTAGGCTATATTTGCATGGCAACAAGGGGGTGCTTAAGCAGGGTGATGTTAGTGACTCTTCGTCAAACAATCAACGAAGTAAACCACCTATTGAACACATGTCTATATAAGACAAAGATGGTTCATAAATATACATAGCCGAAAACGGTCAATAACAATAACAATAGCAGATGATGCCAGAGCATTACTCTGCGAATTATCACAACGTAATAGTAATAATAGTGATATTACTGAAACATGAGCATGGCAGGGGAGCGGGTGCGCATTGCCATTGAGCCGGCATTTCTGTACCTTTTATATGGCTAATCAACACGAAAGGTAATTACTTGGATCAATAATAGAAGCATGGTAAGTGTTGAACCCGTGTTGTCCTAATGCTGTTCCAACGTCTGCGACAACACGGGTTCAACGCCTGGTAATGTACGGGTATATACACGATGAAGGAGAATGTACAGTTATGCATACTGGTCACATTATAGAATTAGCTACCATTCTAGCTACAATGACCGCTACAATTTGTGATGATGGTATTCATCAGCAGCACCATTTTCTGTGGAGAACATGGCATGGACAAGTAGACCAATATCGGGCTATTATCTACTCTTTCTTTCTCATGTTTATGCATCCCCCCGGTTTCGGATACACTTTTTACACAGATCCCAGCTGTCATGTTAAAATAGGTATAGGCAGCTGCTTCATTTCTAAAGCGAGCATAATTTACAGATTTGCATTTATATACATGCTTCGCTTGGATATGAAAAGGTTAACCGTCACTTCACAAAGTGGCCGATACACCTTTCATGTCCAAGGGCAAGACATATCGAATAAGTCCACGATTTTGACGGATATTCGAATCATTATACATGCGAAAGCGCTATTTGTTAGCCTTGTATCACCCAGGTGGACAATCCAGATATATTCCCAAATATCATTTATATCTCATACCAAAAAAGAAAATTATTAACAAAAATAATATACAACAACACCTTGATATAGTTGGGATTTATTGTGACTTTTAACTAATTTAACCCATTAACCGCCGTTGCTGAATATATTCGGGTTTTCATGTTTTATTGGCACATTAAGTACAATGTTTGTCAAATTAAAATAATTTTCACTCAATTGATGTTGTGGATCGCATCAGCGAGACACGACTTCAAGTGGGTGAAAATTTAAATTGAATAATTTGGCAGTTAAAGGGTTAAAACCTGTGTACCGCTGAACTGTTTATTCATTTGAAGCTGGAATTGCTAACTAAATTTCCAGGTTCAAATGAAGAAAAATATGTTGCATTTACAAAAGCTATTATTTTCTGGTATCACAGATTCACTGTGATACTAGAAATAATACATAAATAATAATATTTATCTCTGTGATATATTGAAATGAGGATGATATGTTAAAATTCAAGGACGTCCAAGTACTTGATGCTAAATATCGAGTATTCTCAAGGCCTTGAACAAGTTTGATGGAATTGAAACAGTTTCAAGCATTTCAAGCTCCAGTCTGAATCCTGATGTTACGTGTTCTAAATCCAGCATAAGCACTTCATGTGGTGGGAATGTGTTCGATGGTAATAATATCGATAATGGTAGCGACAAGTTAAATGTAAACAAATACTTTTTCACGAATACAGGCTATGTGCCACATACATATGTGAGAAATAGCTTATATTCAAGGACCCTGTTGTTTTTACAATGTTGTTTTCTTAAACAGTTATAAATCATAATTATGGTATGATATAGCTTATCACACCGTGTATCTAATTGCCTTATCCATTTACTGCGTATCAAAAGACGTTCGCAGATCTCACATTGCCCTATATTATTCTAACTGCTACATTGATAAGTATTAATCGCCATTGTAGTAGTACATGCTCAGCAAACACGAGACATTCAACCATTGCTGGTTCAATGTTTGGCCAGCGTCGTAGACGGTGGCAAAACATTGAACCAGCAATGGTTCAATGTGTCGTGTTTGCTGTGGTATACTACTCTGGAAAGACAGAAGAAAGTAACTGCTTACTAGTCCGAGCGTGACGTAAACAGCATGGTTCAACGTCAGAGATTGACAGCATAGCAAAAGCTGTGGTTTTCTATTCTGGTGGTCAGTGTACGCTGAGACCAAAAATATCATGAAAAATGAGAGGGTAGCCCTATTTAGATGATAAATTCACATATAAAGACAGGGGTTTAAGTCTTCACGTTAAGCCATTATTCTACTGAGATGCACACACGTCATTACAGAATGATATAAAAATACTTGATCAAAAAATGACGCAGTAATTCATTGCGCAATCGATCGGATGCGCACCGTATTTTTGGGGCACAACTTTACGAATGGCAATGATTACAGACTCTGTACCACTCACAGAGTCTGTTATTACGGACTACTGCTTACTTGTTATTAAGTACGCAGGTACTGCCTTTTGTTTTTTTTTTGCACGGCAGAGTACCACTATTGATAGTGTAGCTGACAGAAATTATAGCAGCTTTATTGTATAATTACATCCTTCTTTGTTTTCACCGAGCTGGCTAATACAATGAAGCATCTGGGGGGAGGGGGGGGGGGCGCTTATATAACCTTGTTTTCACCGAGTGACGTCACTGCGTTTCACAGAATGAACAGGAAAAAGTATAACAGTACAATCTTGGAGCAACGTCAAAGACGTTGGGGCGACTTTGTATAAATGGTATAAAAATGTTTTGTGTTTACTGGGTGTAGTGTCTACATAATGAAGTTGTATGATATCTAATATCCAAGCAAACACAAGACGTCGAAACACCGCTGAGTAAATGCTGGTCCACCGTCAACGATGCTGACCAAGCATTAAATCGACATTGGTTCAACGTATTGTGTTTGATGCATTGCTACATTGAATCAAATAACAGCTCTTTATTAGTTATTAAATGGAGCTCGTGCTGCAGAAGAAATGCGGCGAGTGTTAGTGTCATTTGTCATTAACCCTTGGAGTGCTGATTTTTTTTTTATTAAAATCTTGAAAACCAAAAGATTTTTTTTCAATTTGAAATCATTATAAATGACTTAGTTAGCTCTTTCTGATTCATTTGAATACATGTACCTATATGTTATGGGTGTACGGTCATTAGAAATATTTGTACTCTTACAGTGCGGGGATCGACTTTAGTCGTCAGAATCTGACGTCTACAGACGTCAGATTCTGACGACTAAAGTTGATTTCTGCACTGTAAGGGTTAACCCTTACAACGCTGAAGTATAAGCTATGTAGACAAAAGGGTTTTTACAATTTGAAATCATCATAACTGTCTTAATTAGCTATTTGAGTTTCATTTGATTACCTATGTTATGGGTCTACGACCATACATACGTCAGATTCTGACGTCTGAAGACGGTCCCAGTGCTGAAAGGGTTAAATAACAGTGTCCCTTAATAGCAAATTTTCAGTTCGTGCATTGTTTTGAAATAAGTCAATCGCGTAACATTCGGAAGGAACCATATAAACGGACATGGCACAAAAGTTAGAAGAAGAAGTATTGAGTCAGGAGATGAGATTTAATTAGCTTCCTCTGTTGACTGTTACTTAATTAACCCTTTAACCGCCAAGTTACCTAATTTAAATTTTCACTCACTTCAAGTAGTGTCTCGCTGACGCGTTTCACGACTTCAAGTGTCTTAGTGAGTGCAAATTATTCAGACTTGATAAGATTTTTTGTCAACGATTTTGAAATCTTGCTAATTAATATCACGTTTTATCCTTAACATCTTCAAAAGTTGGTATTTAATGTTTTATGTGCTAATAAAAAAATGAAAATACGAACACAATCGGGACCAGCTGTTAAAGGGTGTAATAATGTGTAACCTGCAGAGACAAAGTATATATACCACAGCTAACATGAGAAATGGATCCGATATTAAATTATTGTTGGGCCAACATCTGCGACGTTGGCCCAACATTAAACCAACATACGATCAATGTCTCGTCTTTGCTGGGACGTTGTCAGCTATACTACTGTGGGAAATATACGAGTAAAAATGAAATGTACAGCTCCTAGTATGGTATCTGTCAGAAATAAAACTGCTGGTATAGGGCATGTACATCCAGTAAGCACCAGCAGTTGAAACTATGTTAGCTTGATGTTGGCCCAATATTAATCCAACATAGTGTTTGTTGCAATGAGTTTGGGTGGTGAATACAGTCAGTCTGGTATGTCCTTGTCAGGCTGTCATACACACGTACATCGCTTCCCATGTCAATCTGGTCCCCTTCTAGCCTCACTTTATCTGTTTTACTTATATTTATCACCATATTTCCGTCCGGAATAACACGTAGTTCAAACTCACTGACTGACTCACTCGCGGTTCGCTCGCTCACGCAATCACTCATTTACTCACTCACTCACTCACTCACTCACTCACTCACTCACTCACTCACTCACTCACTCACTCACTCACTCACTCACTCACTCACTCACTCACTCACTCACTCACTCACCACTCACTCACTCACTCACTCACTCACTCACTCACTCACTCACTCACTCACTCACTCACTCACTCACTCACTCACTCACTCACTCACTCACTCACTCACTCACTCACTCACTCACTCACTCACTCACTCACTCACTCACTCACTCACTCACTCACTCACTCACTCACTCACTCACTCACTCACTCACTCACTCACTCACTCACTCACTCACTCAAGCAATCACTGACTATATTATACAATGTCTGCAAAAGTTGTGTAGAGCAAACGCAATCGCAAGTTGAGGATTGGAGATAAATACAATATGCCTACTTTATGCATCATATCTCAGACAAGGGGTGAGGTTATGCTGCAACCACCTGCTATCAATGACACGATTCCGTCTTGTTAACCCTTTGACTTCCAGGCCGGAGTGCATGCCAGGATCCAGATATACTGGTGTAGGAGTTTTATTTTTCGTCATTTGAAGCTGGAATTGCTAACGCAATTTCTAGCTTCAAATGACGAAAAATACATAAATGTAGTATATATTTGACGAAAATTTGTGTCATTTTATGGTTACGTTCATTGACGAATGACGACGGAAATTTCCGTCATGTATGGTAGTGAAAAGGTTAAATTATGCGGATCGTCCATATTTATAAGAAAACTATAGTTTCTAATTGATATCTTTAATAAAATGAATAAGCTTCGTTTACCATACACTATCACAGTGCAGAGTGCGTAATGAATACATCATTAAAAGAAAATTATATGTCATGTAAACATAAATGGGGTTTTATGCCACCTGTGCACCACGGTGTTAGATAGGACTGGGCTGACAGGCCCTGAGGTTGTCTAAAAAATCAATCAGGGTGTGCAACAGGGTGTGTAACAACCCCTTTACTATAAAAAGAAGAGTTTTGACAGGGCGTGCAGGTAGTAAATTCTAGGGCGCGTTGCGACGGTTTTTGGCGTGCAAAACACGCCCACACGCTTCTCTAGCTAACACAGGCTAAACTTGGCCAGGAGAACCTCCTGAGGATTGTGAGATGAATGAGATGACACTGCCCAGTAACCCTCCACAGGTTCGAAATTCCAGCCCTGGCGGTCTGAGGTCGAGCACGCTACCTCCCGGTCACGGAGGTTCCCCACAATATTGTATCTTTACTTTCAGTTTCTTTGAAACTTGAAGGCCAGAGTGGGGTTCGAATCCGCGATCCCCGACATTCAGAGCAGGCAGCTCTGCCACTGCACTACTATTTTGCTGTTTAAAAGCTGGGCCAGCATCGCAGATGGTGGCCCAGCATTTAACCAACATTAGTTAGTATTTATAAATAAACAAATCATACAAAACAGTATTTAAAAATACAAAAGGCACCTCGCTTTTAAGTAAGTTTATGTTCAAAGTATCTACATTGATCAACAGGTAATACGTAATATGATACCGCGCAATGTTAACCCTTTAAACCCTCACGATGCATTAGAGCATCATTTTACATCCCTGAGAACAGACTTAATTTTCCTACAACTGAAGGCTTTAAAACAAAAATTTGCACGAAACTGGCTTACCAATACATGGCAATTTTCTTTAATTTTTTAAACCACATCAAGTCATCTTCATCCACTACACGTCGAGAATTGCGGCAGCAATTCGCGGCTTGTAGTGGATGAAGATGACAATGGTAAATTCAGGCTTGAAAGGGTTGATGGCCTACTACTACACTTTTCCTGTACATTGAAAACTACTGGTGTTCATTTGCGTCGACAAGATTTAAACTAAACAGTTTTTTCAGTGTCTTTCAAGGTCGCAGTTTATCTTGTGTGCACGTACAATTGTCTGAGGACCCAATTGTCTGGCCATGCTGCAAACATCTATTCTACTGTGCTGTGAAAAGAAAAAAAGGCAGTGTCCGCTTACTTTTCAAGGGAGAAGATACTGCCTTTTGGCTCTGCAAGGTAGCATCAGACAGACTGACCGAGCATACAGACAACGTTTCGCCAATTCTTCTTCCCACTCGCTGACAAAGTGATATTTACAACCATAACACTGGGGTGGTTGTCTACCAAACCGGCAACAAAACAAAAAAATGACACAATGTTGTTTTAATGTTGGCTCAACACTGGGTCAACGTCTAGTCGTTGTCTGCGTGATTGGCATATTTATCTGCAAAGCCGTAAGGCAGTATCTGCCTACTTGATCAGTGAACAGATACTGCCATTTGACCTTTTGCTCGTCTGAGATGCTGATCTAACATAAAAACAACATTTAGTCAACCCATTTTTTCTGTTGTCTGTTTATCATCATGAACGTTGCGGCGTATACAACAGAAAGTGGTTTTGTGAATGCAGAATTGTACAGAAAACAGTACCTTTTTGTGTGTGAAAATTACGTAAATATACAACATTTTGGTTGTTTTAATGTTGGCAAACAGTAGTAGCAGCTTACTTTTTAAGAAAACAGTTACCTCTGTTCTCCTAGTGAACGTGAGTCAGTGATTCAATGTTGTTGTAATGCTGGCCCACCGTCGTAGACATTGATACATTAATTCAATGTTGTTTTAATGTTGGCCCAGCGTCGTAACCATTGGGACATTGGTTCAATGTTGTTTCAATGTATTGTAACAACATTCAATCAATGTCTCACCCCAGCTGGGAGCTCCCATCGCGCAATAACAAGCAGAGAACGTCTCTCAGCAGTGCCACGCGACTAGCAAATTCACTGAGGAAGATAAATTTATTTGCACGCAGCCTGCCGTCAGGCTTGCTGCTGCCATGCGTGGTGTGGGCGGATGCAGGGACCGCTCCCGGACTGATGATCCAGGCACAGAGAGGGATCCCTTATAATCCGCAATATACAAATGACAGGTTCGATAAGATATGCAAACAAGGGGATGATTTGCTTGAAAATATTCGCACCACAACTACGTTGGTGTGCGCGATTTTATTGAAATGTATGTCATGGTCAATAATGGCCAATCCAGCTGATATTGCTTCCACTACGTTGAACCAATATTGGTTTAACGTTGGTCAAGTATGCGTTTCAGGTTGCAATGCAACAGCGGCTAGCCTTAAAACGAAAGGAAAATAATGTGAATTTTTACCCACTTGAAATTGTGTTCCGCTACCGCGACCCACAACTTCAAGTGGGTAAAAATCACTCATATTTATACGATTTGAATCGAAACATATGCCAATCTGACATTTTTGGTGTTAATTTCTCCTTCAAATGTTATCGTTTGAAGGTTGAATAAAAAAGTCTAATACGACTATAATATTAATAGTCGTGTTTGACGCTGCATATCGCTTGATAACAATGCTCATTAGAATGCGATATGCTAAAAAAACAACACACGTCCAATGAATAAGGTGTTCGCCTATATATATAGGCGAACACCTTATTCATTGAAGATGTACTGTATTTTAGGTGACGCACTGAAAAGGAACAACGTTTGTATTTTCTCGCTAACTAAACAGCCATTAATCGGAATTGGAGTCAAGACCCGTGTCGAGACCGACACAGAGTTACACAATGAAAACCATTGTACAGAGTCTAATTAAGTATATTTATATCACCCATAGTTTTATATATTTTCACCCGCGTTTCCTATGCTCTCTCCTTGCCTGACACTAATGGCTATAATTTGAACTGCCAGATAAAAAGGAGTCTTCACACCTGCCCCTCTACAAGTAACACTCACCTTAGACAACGTGACACCTCGACTGCCATATACCTCTCCCTCACTCTCTATCCAACTGATTTATTCGACATTTAGACACCTAGAGGTTAAAGGGTCATTTCTACAACTCTATAATTTAGGAGAAATAACCCATCAGAGCGATGCGCTTATTACAAAAACATGAGTTGCATTATTATTGTCTATATATATTTAAAATGCTATACCCAAGGGATAAATAATGGATAGCCTTGCTCTTCTATACCTAATAGCTGTGATATAATATACATGTATATCACAGTCGTGTCATATATTATAGGTGTATATAGGCCACTATATAGAAATATATACAAACAAAATATTTCTATTTCATTCCAATGTTAAACCCTTTATGTTATACTATTTGTGTTATTATGCATCCATAATGCATTAAATAATCATAGGCATATTTTTTCGTTAAATTACCTTTTAGAAGAAGTATTGGAGTAGTTATTACCCAATTAACAGATAAAAAAACACAAATCTAAAGTTAATGTGTGAGTGAAAATTATTCAGATTTGACAAAATGGAGGTCAACTGTTTTAAAATATTGCTGATTGATGTCACATTTAATCTTTAACATGTTTAAAGGTGGTACTTAATGTGCTAATAAAAAATGAAAACCCTAATATATGCGGCACCGGCGATTAAAGGGTTAAAGTGCTAATCATGTCTATAACCGTTTTTAACCCTTGGCCAACCTTTTTCATTTGTCCTTCAAAAAAGACAATTGCAAGGAGAAATTAGCATTACATTTACTAATATGTTCTTATTAAAATTATGCAAATTTAAGCTCGTTTTACCCACTTAAAGTACACGCCCCCCACTTTAAGTTGTGCCTCTCGACCCAAAATTTTAAAAGGAAAACATAAATTAAATAACTCAGCGCTTTGAGGGTTAAAACGATAGTAATAAGGTTATTTCCATATGCTCTGACCAACATCCTCATCTTCCCGGCAGCAAGTCTTGACACAGCGAGGCCGTCAGGCCAAGCGAACCTTGCGGGGGGGGGGGGAAGATGAACATCCTATACATGATATATTCTGTGATGGCTCTATATAGTATAGGCCTACCTGTCTACGACGCTGGCACAACATTGTACCAGCACTATGTCAACGTCCCGTGAGATGATTTGGCAAAGACACACAGCACTAACTGCTTACATACGGCTGTTTGCCTTGGCTTTGCATTACTGGACACCCTAGAACTCCAGCGAGCATGATACATTGAATCACTGTTGTTTTAATGTTGGCAAACAGTAGTAGCTGCTTATTTTTCAAGTAAACAGTTACGCTGTTCTCCTAGGGAACTTGAGTCATCTGTTCAATGTTGTTGTAATGTTGGCCCACCGTCGTAGACATTGAGACATTGATTCAATGTTGTTTTAATGTTGCCCCAGCGTCGTAGACGCTGGACCAACATTATAACAGCATTGAATCAATGGCTCAACCCAGCTGGGAGCTCCCATCGCGCAATGACATGCAGAGAACGTCTCTCAGCAGTGCCACGCCACTAAAAATTCACTGAGGAAGATACATTTATTTGCACGCAGCCTGCCGTCAGGCTTGCTGCTGCCATGCGTGGTGTAGGCGGAGGCAGGGATCGCTCCCGGACTGCTGATCCAGGCACAGAGAGGGATCCCTTATAATCCGCAATATACAAATGACAGGCTCGATAAGATATGCAAACCAGAGGATGATTTGCTTGAAAATATTCGCACCACAACCTACGTGGTTGTGTGCGATTTTATCGAAATGTATGTCATCACTCATGGTCAATAATGGCGAATCCAGTTGACATTGCTTTTACTACGTTGAACAATGTTGGTTTAACGTTGGTCCAGTATGCGTTTCAGATTGCAATGCAACAGCGGCTGACCCTTAAAACGCCAAGGTGAAGAATGTGATTTTTTACCCACTTGAAGTTGTGTCTCGCTACCGCGACCCACAACTTCAAGTGGGTGAAAATCACTCATATTTACACAATTTGAATCGTATGTCAATCTGACATTTTTAGTGTTAATTTCTCCTTCAAATGTTATCGTTTGAAGGTTGAATAAAAAAAGTCTAAAACGACAATAAAATTAATAGTCGTGTTTGACGCTGTAAGGATATCGCTTGATAACAGTGCTCATTAGAATGCGATATGATAAAAAACACTGTTGAGTGAGGTGTGAGTCTATATTATGCAAACACCTTATTCATTGGAGATGTGCTTTATGTTGCGTAACGCACTAAAAAGGAACAACGTTTTCATTCTCTAGCTAACTAAACAGCCATTAATCGGAATTGGAGTCAAGACCTGTGTCGAGACCGACACAGAGTTACACAATGAAAACCATTGCACAGAGAATAAGTAAGTATATTTATATCACCTATAACTCACCAGCATTCAGTCTGTGCCTCATGGTCGCGTTTTTTATGCTCTCTCCTTGCCTGACACTAATGGCTATAATTTCACTGCCAGATAAGGAGCCTTCACACCTGCCCCTCTACAAGTAACACTCACCTTAGACAACGTGACACCTCGACTGCCATATACCTCTCCCTCACTCTATATCCAACTGATTATAATTCAGGAGAAATAACCCATCAGAGCGATGCGCTTATTACAAAAACATGAGTTGCTTTATTATTGTCTATATATATTTATAATGCTATACCCAAGGGATAAATAATGTATAGTCTTTCTCTTGTATACCTAACACCGGTAATAATGGTATAACTGTGATATAATATACATGTATATCACAGTAGCGTCATATATTATAGGTGTATATAGGCCACTATATGGAAATATATACATACAAAATATTTATATTTCATTCCAATGTTAAACCCTTTATGTTATACTATTTGTGTTATTATGCATCCATAATGCATAAAATAATCATAGGCATATTTTTTCGTTAAATTACCTTTTAGAAGTAGTATTGGAGTAGTTATTACCCGATTAACAGATAAAAAAACACAAATCTAAAGTTAATGTTACTGGAAAAGGTTAACTAAACGGAATGTGATTCTGCGTCTGACAACTGTTTTCACAGTGCGCTGGGATCCACTATCAGACGGATACAGAAACGACTGGACTGGACATTGATAGGAGCCCTGCCTGTGGTAAAATCTCTATCTTCTTCCCAACGGCTCTGCAGGCAGGCAGGCAGGCAGGCAGGCAGGCAGGCAGGCAGGCAGGCAGGCAGGCAGGCAGGCAGGCAGGCAGGCAGGCAGGCAGGCAGGCAGGCAGGCAGGCAGGCAGGCAGGCAGGCAGGCAGGCAGGCAGGCAGGCAGGCAAACACAAAACGTTTGTACAACATTTGTACAAATGTTGGGCCAACGTCGAAGACGTTGGCCCAACATTGTACAAATGTTATACAAACGTTTTATGTTTGCTGTGTAAGCTGAGGGCACTAAGTCCTAAGCCAGGCGTGGCTGTACACACACCTATCAGCGTGTCCGCTGGCTAGCCCCTGGTCCACGCTGACACCCCAAGGACGACCCAGTGATAAACGACTGCCCCGCGCGGCAGCACTCACCCACCCCTCCATCCAAGGACAGAACCAAGTGCAAAAAAAACTCCGTCAGCGATCACCCGCCACGCCAGTGGCACCATCTAGTGGCCAATTCAGAAGCATTCGCTGCGTTTGTCCACGGTGAAAGTGTATTGTACGATGATGGAAAAATGTTCATTCACAACGTATGTGATATATGACTGTATGT
Organism: Flabesymbios commensalis; assembly: GCA_964017125.1. Lineage (NCBI taxonomy): Eukaryota > Metazoa > Annelida > Polychaeta > Terebellida > Flabelligeridae > Flabesymbios > Flabesymbios commensalis. The sequence continues at coordinate 15,246,754 of OZ024918.1, read as the reverse complement.
GTTGCTCATTTCATTATAACGTGCGATAACATGATAATATATCTACATTTAGAATCACAGATCGAGCCAAGTCAATTTACTTCAGACAGCTTTCTGTATAAAGTAATCGCAAGGTGTATCCACTTTTATTATAATACATGTAGGCTTATTTAGGCTATTAAAAGATTAAAAGAGGTCGGCAAGATGCATAAAATCATTTCACTTTTTGTGCGAAGTTGAATTATTGTTCGTCCAGATGCAGTCAGTTCTCAGCAATCACATGAAATAATTGAATGCGGAGGAATATTTTATTTCAATCATTTCAGTATTGCTGTCCTTATGGGGTCAGGTGGTCTAGTGCAGTAGTGTCATTCTACACAAGGTCGTACAGTGACATGTGTATGTCTCATATAGACACACGCAATGGACATTACAGGAATGGCCGAGTGTACACATTGATTGACAGGTCGGGTTGACAGGGGGGCGTTTCACAATCCACTGGGGCTTGATGTGTCTATTTCATCCCCTTAGTATCCTAGCCACTGTGGATGAAACTGAAATAGACATCCCAGAAAATATGTGTTGTAAACTCAGTGTTTGTTGAATGTTGGGCCAGCGTCTACGACGCTGACCCAACATTAAACAAACACAGAGTTAACAACACAAGTATTTCTGATATTTAACTGGACAGCAGTGTATTATTATAATATAATGGATGTGGTCACTAAACCGTGCTACATTAGAGCCACGTGACACAGCTTAATTCGGAACAAACTCACCAAGAACAGTCATGAGGTGTATAGTGTACAGCCTATTGTAGCACGCTTATAGCTGTAGTATTATTACCGGTAACCGGTCCACAAACACAATGTGGAACAGAATGATTATATTGGAGATTTGACTAAAAAAATAGCGTTTATCAGGTTATAGCCACCAGGTTTTGACGAACCTACAATAAATATAGAAAGACATTTGACCATTTAACCAAGAAATCGGGACAGGATTTCAGCTTATAACCTGTCTGAAAATAAGAATAAAATTAAAACAATTAAAGAAAAAACATAAAAAAGAAGTAACTTTAAATAGATGCGTCAGGGTAAAATGAACATTAGAGTAAATTGTATATAATCAGTTTTTTATTAGTTGTAACATAGCTTTAAAGTTCATAAATTGTTAACATCCTCACACACTTTAATTAGGTTGAGAAAAGTTCAAATGGAGATAAATGTCAACTTGCAAATATGAAGGATTCAATTTGAATTTTAACATTTGTTAATATCGGGAAGTAGAGCTTAAATTTCAACCTTAAATCATTGCATAAACATTTGTTGACATACACTATATTGTGTATATAAGTAATTAACAGTAGCCTTGAAATTGAACGACTTCTTCACACGAATACCTTATTATGTGATTAGAATTAATTAGATTGAATCATCTAAATGGAAGGGGAATGGCCCTATTAGGGGTATAAAGTAAATATACAGTAGTTGATTTATGATACATACATTTTGCTTGCTGTACATGAATGGCTTGTATAATGTATATGCATGGTAACCCATAAAACTTGACACATTAACTCAACATAGTCTTAATGTTGACCCGGTGTGGAAGACGCTGGGACAGAATTAAACCAATGTTGTGTGTCTGCTGGTAAGATGATGCCAGCACACAGCAGGCCTATACAATGCTAATCATATCACACAACACTACATGTAGCTATATCTCACTACAGCTAAATTTAGCCATACCTCACTACAGCTACATAATATTCTTGTCTCATACAGCCACGTGTAGCCATTTCTCATACAGCTACATGTAGTCATATCTCATACAGCCACGTGTAGCCATATCTCATACAGCCACGTGTAGCCGTATCTCATACAGCCACGTGTTGTCATATCTCATACAGCCACGTGTAGCCATATCTCATACAGCTACATTTAGCCATATTTCATTCAGCCACGTGTAGCCATATCTCATACAGCTACATGTAGCCATATCCCATACAGCTACATGTAGCCATATCTCATACAGCTACATGTAACCATTTCTCATACAGCTATATGTCGCCATATCTCATACAGCTACGTGTAACCATATCTCATACAGCTACGTGTAGCCATGTATCATACAGCTACGTGTAACCATATCTGATACAGCTATGTGTAGCCATATCTCATACAGCTACATGTAGCAATATCTCATGCAGCTACATGTAGCAATATCTCATGCAGCTACATGTAGCCATATTTCATACAGCTACATGTAGCCATATCTCACTACAGCTACATGTAGCAATATCTCATACAGCTACGTGTAGCCATATCTCATACAGCTACATCTAGCCATATCTCATACAGCTACATCTAGCCATACCTCATACAGCTACATCCAGCCATACCTCACTACAGCTACACGTAGCCATATATCATGCAGGTATAGATGTAGCCATAACGCATACAGCTACATGTAACCATATATCACCCCAGCTATATACATATAGCCGAAAACCATACAGTAACACTTAGCCATATCTCACTACAGCTACATGTAGTCATATCTCAAGCAGTTATATCTGTATCCATATTTCATGTAACCATATATCACTACAGCTATATACATATAGCCAAAAATCATACAGTTACATTTGGTTACATGTAGCCATATCTCATACAGCCACATGTAGCCTGCCCTCTGTCACTGATACACCATATTAACACTATCTAATGGCCGGCTTAATCACCAGTAACACCCGCGGAAACAGCACCTGTTCTGATTAGGGTTTTGTTGCCGGGGCGGCTATTAAAAGGCCACAACGCGAAGTGGAGCGGCCATAAACCTAATCATAAACAACAATAAGTAGACCTCACGAGTGGAGGCCGGGCGGGCGGCGTGCTCATAAACATCCTAGCTTACCCACTGTCGGAGAGCATAATAATGTCCACACACACACACACATACAACACATAACACTGAGGTGTTATGTTACATGATAATAATACAGTAGTATTCAATGCTCTACACGGTCATAAGTCAACAAGACCATGCATTCATTTTATATAATATATGGGAAATGGAACATAAACGCCTGACAAACATATATAAAATACGGGTATTGTACATATTGATAGAGATATTAATATTTTAATTTCTGGGGCCGTCCCACTAGAAATGTTAGAAATACAATTATTTTATTTTTTCTCATTATTTTCCTCTTATTTCCATTATAAGCACATCTGAATATTATTTTAACTTTATAGTGAGACGGGACATGGGGACTCATACTGGACTTATATATGTAACGATGAGGGTATTATGTCTATTAAAACTGTGAATTATAGTGTGGAGGGGGGGGGGGGACTTATAGTTATAATTTTATGCTAAATGGATCCTAGTAACAAGGGGCATCAACCCAATGTTGTTTGAATGCTGGTCCAGCGTCTGCGACGCTGGCCCATCATTCAAACAGCATTTGGCCAATGTTAGCTAGGTTGAAGTGGCAGTACACTCACCTACCACCCCCATCCAGGGGTAGAACGGGATAGTGGGGGATCCGGCATTGAAGCTGGTAGGACTCGTGGCTGTCAGAGAGCTGGTGTCTGAGCATGTGGTGCTGGGCTGACTGTAGTCCTGGGGTGAGGGTTGCTGTGGGGTTTGACCCCCTATACCCCAGTGATTGTGCCCCCCGCCTCCCGCGGCCAGGTGAGACTGTGGTTGCTGCGGCTGCTGATGTTGTTGATGATGGTGCGTGTCGTATCCGTTCGTTAGGTGTGTGTCCGCTGCCGTTTGCGATGTCTGTTGTTGCGGGGTTCGAGCCTGACAGTTCTGGTTGGTGTCGTTCACGGCCGGGGGCAGCCCGGGGGTGTGATGTGTGGGACTGGGGGTGCCATATCCCTGACTTGACAGCCCCGTACTGGCCCCGCCACCACTACCGCCACCACCACCACTTCCACCTGAACACAGAAAGTTTTGTCCAGCAGGCTGGTCATAGCGACTGGTCAGTCCACCAAAATTACACTGTAGTCCATTGGCAGTCGCCTGTCCATCGCCCGCGAGCGGGGATAAGAACGGATTGGGAAAATAGGTGTTCATTTTTTAGTCGTACATCATGACCCAGTGACTATCCAAGTACATATAGCCAGCTCTGATGATTTGTGGCCAAACCAGGAATGCGGACGAATTAAACAGACTGCCATGTTGGCGTGACGTCACACGGAGCGGCCAATCAGCGCCGGGTATCTGGGCCGGCGGTTGTACGTGGGGTAGGGGGGGTGGGTCTGTGCGGGGAGGGGTGACAGTGACTGTGAGGCTGTGCTGTGTGCTGTGCGCCTGGCCTCCGCACACTACACCGCGTATCTCACTCCTCAACCAGCCTTCTCCACCTCACTCACAACACACGGGCCCCGCGCGCAGCCTCATTTAAATAGATAAACAAACCCGCGTGGTCTCCGCGGCTGCAGCAGCTCGAGGCACCACACTCTGTGTATCGACCTGGGTAAAGTCAACGGCGGACTAAGCTTGGTCGGGCCCCGATGCCTTCATTTAAACTGTCAACGCCAGTGCTGCCGTGGCGGTCAGTGCTACGGGTGTAGCTGGCTGGCCTGATGCGCCTAGAGGCGTGCAAAGCTAAAAGGCAGTAACTGCTTACTTTTCAAGTAAGCAGTTACTGCCTTTTGGCTTTGCAGGGCATGATAGCGGTGGCTGTGGTCGCATCAGCTTGTTTGTCACAGGCTACTGTGTGCCATATCTCAATAACTCACTCCCCCATCCTCACTACATCTTAGCTGCTCTGAAACAAGAGATATGTACACAAGGTTGAAATAATGTTGTTCCAGTGTCGTAGACGGTGGGCCATCATTCATTCAAAATTGGTTGCATGTTTTGATGATTGAAGGTTTTGATAATATGCAGTCTTGAGAGTAGGGCATAGTGCTGGCTTCGGACTTCTTTCTGTCGCGATATTGCCATGATGGTGCAGAAAGCGACGAAAGCCTAAATCCCATTCTTCTCATTTCATTATTATTGATTCCCTAGCATGATATTTGCAATGCATCTGATGTAATGTATCACGTGTGCGGTAAAATGAAATATATAGATAGTATTTAGATCGAGAATGGCACAACTGTCTCTGCTACTGCTTTGCTATTGCCACTCTAGTGAGATTCACATTAAATTCATTGACCAGGGTGAATAAATTTTGCCGATTCCTTAGTCAATTCTGAACCAATTTTCATGAAATTCTGCATACACTATTGTCTAGTCATTTGGGCCATTGCGCTGAAAAGTTCTAGAATGTATTCTAGACCATTTGACATGTGTAATGAAATAGTGACGCGATCCACAACTTCAAGTGAGTGAAAATTATTCAGATTTGACAAAATGGAGGTCAACTGTTTTCAAATATTGCTGATTGATGTCACATTTTATCTTTAACATGTTTAAAAGGTAGTACTTAATGTGCTAATAAAAAATGAAAACCTCAAAATATGCGGCACCGGCGGTTAAAAGGTTAAACCACCATGTTAAACAAATCACTACAATCCGACAATGTAGTCATAAAGCCATGATATCAGCTCACTCACTCAGTCATAGTAGAGTCATACAGTCATCATATGACTAAGTATATACACTCATCTAGTCATCATAGAGCCACACAGTCAGCATATGACTAGGTATATACACTCATCTAGTCATGGTAGAGTCACATAGTCATCATATGACTAAGTATATATACACTCATCTAGTCATTATTGAGCCACATAGTCATCATATGACTAAGTATATACACTCACCTAGTCACGGTAGAGTCAAACAGTCATCATATGACTAAGTATATACACTCACCTAGTCACGGTAGAGCCACACAGTCATCATATGACTAAGTATATACACTCACCTAGTCACGGTAGAGTCAAACAGTCATCATATGACTAAGTATATACACTCACCTAGTCACGGTAGAGCCACACAGTCATCATATGACTAAGTATATACACTCATCTAGTCATCATAGAGCCACACAATTATCATATGACTAAGTATATACACTCACCTAGTCATGGTAGAGTCAAACAGACATCATATGACAAAGTATATACACTCACCAAGTCACGGTAGAGCCACACAGTCATCATATGACTAAGTATATACACTCATCTAGTCATCATAGAGCCACACAATCATCAAATGACTAAGTATACACACTCATCTAGTCATAGTAGAGTCAGACAGTCATCATAATGACTAAGTGTATGGACTCATCTAGTCATCATAGAGCTATACAGTCATCATATGACTAAGTAAACACACTCATCTAGTCATCATAGAGCCGTACAGTCATCATATGACAAAGTATATCCGGTCATGAGAGAGACATACAGGGGCGTGTACTGGGAGGAGATGAAGGGGGGGGGGGTCAGAGATGTACTAGCCTTCCCTGGAACTGCAGTTTTAAAAAAAATATGAGATTTTTTTTAATTTTACCTCACCCCCCACCCATATCGGAAAGCTGCCCACACCCAGGCATAGCATGCAGTCCCCATATCATATGACAATGTGCACCTCCACCAGTCATTGTAGAGTCACAGTCTTCATTTGAAAATATATGCACACTCCTCCACTAGGTGGTATAGTCACTTGCAGTCATCATGTACACTTTAAACAATATAGGTTCTTTAGAAGGAACCCATCCGTACAATCACCTTGCAACCCCAGGAGAACCCTTGCAGGGTTCTCCTGGAGTTGCATGGTGATTGTACTGAAGGGTTCTTTTTAAAGAACCTATATTGTTTAGAGTGTACACTCATCCAGTCATGGTAGAGTCACAGTCTTGATTTGAAAATATATGTACACTCATCTAGTAGGTGGTAGAGTCACAGTCATCATGTGACAAATTATGTACACCGCACACAATCATGGTCACATACTAATCTTCATATGATAAATCGTATGTACATTATAATAAATGAATACAAGTTTAAATCAGGCGCAAAAAAATGGCTGACCGATTCCGTTACTCTAATATTGGTCCACGTCTTTGACGCTGTCCCAGCGAATTCGATCGATGCGCTGTACATAATCAAGAGTATATAAAATACAATTTCAAGTAAGTTTATTTGTAAATGTCGCCAAAAATAATTATATGGTATTTCAGATTGTTCCACACTGCAGGAACCACTCTGCATATAAACTTCTTCTATACCATAATGCCCGGATCTCAACATACCCACGGTTGATCGAACATTGAAACAACATTGGTTAGCCCTTCAGCGCGGGGACCGTCTTTAGACGTCATAATCTGACGTCCACAGACGTCAGATTCTGACGTCTAAAGACAGTCCCCGCACTGAAAGAATTAAAATGTATAGTGACCGTAGATCTATAACATAGGTATTCGAATGGAGCGGGACAAAGCTAAATAAGACATTTATAATGATTTTAAAATCTGACGTCCACTGACGTCAGATTCTGACGTCTAAAGACCCCACACTGAAACAATTAAACAAATGAATATAATGACCGTAGACCCATAACATAGGTATTCAAATGACGCAGAAAGAGCTAGCGAACACATTGATGATTATTTCAAATTGAATACAACACTTTGGTCTCAAAGGATTATCCAAAAATATGACAGCGTCGTAAGAGATAACGTCTCGTGTTTGCCGGGATGTAAAACCGCAGCCTATCATGTTAGAACTACACAATCATCGTAATTATGACATATATGACACATGTTGTCTGAATGCCAGCCCAGCGTCTGCAACACTGGTTCAGCATTGCGCCAACATTGTGTCAATGTTTTTTTTGTTTTCTGTGTGGTCAGTCCATCGAGCGTGCCTGTATGTGGTGTGACAATGCGCACTTACCCCCTGTCACTGTGCGGGGCTCGACCCTGTGCCCCCTGCCACCTGGTACAGTTCACCACGCACAATGCGGGGTGCGCTGCCATCCCCGAAAACACAAGACACCTACCCACCGTAGGCTCTATGCTGGTCCACCGTCTGCGACGCCGGCCCAGCACCAAACCAACACTGAGTGAATGTCACGCGTCTACTGTATGCCATCCCACCAGCCCACCAGTTTATTGTATCTCATATCCAGCCTCCCGTTCTAAAATCGTTTCTCCTTTTTTCTTTTTAACACCCGATTTTCCACACAAAACACGTGTTATTTTTCTATTATTTTTTCACCTACTTTTTTTATAACATCTGATTATCCACATAAAATACGTGTTATTTTATTAAAAACGTTTCTCCCTTTCTCTTTTTAACGCCTGATTATCCACTCAAAACACGTTTCATTTTATTATAAGCGTTTCTCCCTTTCTCTTTCTAACACCAGATTATCCACATAAAAAGGGTGTTATTTTACTATCATCGTTTCTCTCTTTCTCGTTTAACATGTTTACCATCCGATTCTCCATACAGAGCACGTGCATTTTTCTATTATCGCTTCTCCCTTTCTCTTTTGAACACCTGATTCTCCACTTAAAACACGTCCTATTTTACTATCATCGTTTCTCCCTTTTTCTTGTTAACACGAGATTATCCACTCAAAACACGTGCGTTTTAACACTCGATTCTTCACGTGAAGCACCTACGTTTTAATTTACTATATTTCTTCCTTTTTCTTTTAACACCTGATTCTCGGCCCAAGCCATCGTGCTATATTTTTTCTATTATCACTTTTCCTTTTCTCGTTTTAACATTCTATTCTCGACACAAAGCATGGGCTATTTTTACTATTATCGTTTCTCCCCTTCTCTTTTTAACACACGATTATTTACTCGTGTTATTTTTACACGTGTTATTTTACTATAATTGTTTCTTTTTTTTTAACACCTAATTCTCCACTCAAAAACACGTGCTGTTTTACTATCATCGTTTCTCTCTTTCTCCTTTTAACACCCAATTCTCCACTCAACACACGTTCTATTTTACTATCATCGTTTCTCTCTTTCTCTTTTTAACACCCGATTCTTCGCACAAAACACGTGCTATTTTACTATAAACATTTCTTCCTTTCTCTTTTTAACACCTGATTCTTCGCACAAAACACGTGCTATTTTACCATAAATGTTTCTCCATTTCTCTTTTTAACACCTGATTCTTCACACAAAACGCGTGCTATTTTACTATAAACGTTTCTTCCTTTCTCTTTTTAACACCTGATTCTTCGCACAAAATACGTGCTATTTTACTATAAACTTCTTCCTTTCTCTTTTTAACACTTGATTCTTCGCACAAAACACGTGCTATTTTACTATAAACGTTTCTTCCTTTCTCTTTTTAACACCTGATTCTTCGCACAAAACACGTGCTATTTTACTATAAACATTTCTTCCTTTCTCTTTTTAACACATGATTCTTCGCACAAAACACGTGCTATTTTACTATAAACATTTCTTCCTTTCTCTTTTTAACACCTGATTCTTCGCACAAAATACTGCTATTTTACTATAAACGTTTCTTCCTTTCTTTTTTTAACACCTGATTCTCCACACAAAACACGTGCTATTTTGCTATAAACGTTACTTCCTTTCTCTTTTTAACACCGATTCTCCACGCAAAACACGTGTTATTCCAGGCCAAACAACAAAGCTACTGATCAGATTGTTATCACTAATATTTTTTTCAATATGGATTTGAGTTCTGAGTAACATATGGTACATCAGCACGTGGCATAAAACATCAACTCTACAATTTCAGTAGAGTTTTCAGCCAGAGGTAATTCCATGTAGCCTATATAAAATTTGAAAAATGTATCAGATTATCAAAAACTTTTTAAAAAGCCAAAGCAGTTATTGCAATAACTTTAAGTGTGATTATTTTTTTCATCGGTAGTCTTCGGGTCTTGTCGGGCGTCCTATGGGCATATCGAATTTTTGCGGGGCTGGTCGGGAGTCCTCGGGGCTGGCCGGGAGTCCTCCGGGCTGGTCGGATGTCCTAGGGACTGGTCGGGAGTCCTCGGGGCTGGTCGGGTGTCCTCTGGGTAGGTCGGCTGTCACAGAGACTGGTCGGGAGTCCTCGGGGCTGGTCGGATGTCCTTGGGGCTGGTCGGATGTCCTAGGGACTGGTCGGATGTCCTAGGGACTGGTCGGATGTCCTAGAGACTGGTCGGGTGTCCTCGGGGCTGGTTGGGTGTCCTCGGGGCTGGTGGGGTTTCCTCGAGGCTGGTGGGGTGTCCTCGAGCCTGGTCGGAAGTCTTCGGGGCTGGTCGGACGTCCTCGGGGGTGGACGGATGTCCTTGGGGCTGGTCGGATGTCCTCGAAGCTGGTTGGATGTCCTCGGGGCTGGTGGGGTTTCCTGGAGGCTGGTCGGGAGTCCTCTGGACTGGTCGGATGTCCTAGGGACTGGTCGGATGTCCCAGGGATTGGTCGCATATCCTCGGGGCTGGTCGGATGTCCTCTGGGCTTGTCAGGAGTCATCTAGGCTGATCGGGAGTCCCGGGGCTGATCGGGTGTCCTCAGTGTGCTGGTATTGAGTCTTCGGGCTGGTTGGGAGTCCTCGGGGCTGGTCGGGAATCCTCAGAGCTGGTCGGGAGTCCTCGGGGCTGGTCGGGTGTCATCGGGGCTGCGGTGAGATGCCTGCAGAGATCCCCCAGCAAACACAGACATTCACTCAATGTTGGTTCAATGTAGGGCCAGCGTCTACGACCCTGTTCCAACATTGAACCAGCCTTGGGTGAATGTCACATATTTGCAGAGACTCCCATAGTCCGCCGTTTAGCAGGATGGCGGCCCGTTGACGGCTTTACGACCGAGTTATGAGGAAATTAGGAGCACGTTACGGAGCGATAGCGTCCCTGGTTAATATTTGCAGGGTCATAACCCGAGCTGAGTGGCGGACCTCCTTCTGGTGAGGGCCCACCACTCTGCGCAGGCGACTTGTTGCTGCTCTCAATGGGAGAGCAGCTTCTGAGCTCGTAACCCACTCGTTTATTGATGTGTTATTACTGGGCTAATCGATGGCTGCACGGGATCACTAGAAGAGCAGTATAACAGGCATCCCGACGGAGGGGGATCCCTCACTATGACGTCACGTACAGGTATTCCACTGCCAGCACCACAACTATCCCAGCAGACCCAATACGTTGAATCAATGTTGGTTTCACGTTGGTCCAGCATTGGGTCAACGACTTCTGTAGCAGAATACTCTCTGAGCATTATAAAAAAGTTTAATTACTTTTTTTTAATTTGTCATATCCAGTAGCAATATTTAGCCGTAACTATGTTTACACTTATATATCGTAACTTGTACGAGAATACGGGCCCTGAACGTACCGGGATCGAGTTACGGCTGCCGAATGTTTGTCATCGTGTCTGTGCATATAATATGTACAATGCTCCAAACTGTTCGAAGACCTGGTGTGTTGTTTATATTACTGTTCACCATAAAGAACCTATCATGCGACTTCATAAGAGTAGAACATAGTCTCGACTTAGGGCTTCTTTCTGTCTCGATACTGCCACAATATGCGAAAAGCGTCGAAAATCATTATAAAATTGGTATTTCCACACGTTCAGTGAAATCTGGTGTATTTCTACAACTTAAAAATGGTTTAAATTAGAAATAGGTTTTTCATTTTTATTTAACGGTGTCTGTAGCGGTAAAACCAATGAAGCAAGAGCTGCTGAGTTTATGTTGGTTTATTGTTGGCCCACTGTCTACGCCGGCCCAACATTAAACCAATGTAGACTCAGCAACTCGCATTTAACAGGAATACATTATTGAGGATGGAAACAAGTCAGTTATCAACATGTTTCTTTTTTATCAGTAGAGCACGTCGAGTGAAACATTTATTATGGATAGATAGATATTTATTGACGACGTATGCGTCATTAAACGGAACAGTACATTATGTTTTATAATCCATAATATATGATAAAATATAAATTGATGTAAATATTATATAACTATTGAAGTATTTATCAAGTAAAGAGACGATTCCAACCTTTTTATTTGTCCTTCATACCCCAAAAAAATATGAATGAAAAATATGGTTCACATTTTTTTATTGGCATAACTGTTGATTCGAATACTTATATAAGTATGTTTTACCTACTTGAAGTTGTGGCTCGCGGCAGCGAGCCACAACTTCAAGTCGGTAGAAATTAAATTATATTAACTCCATATGACACGATCAACAATCAATATTGATGTGTATTTGTGTGCCAAGGTTTTGTCAGGCCCACAGTGATTATATTAATCTAGATTTATAAAACTGTAGTGCCGGATATTAAATGAACATCATATGTTGACATATCAATTCGAAATAAAATGTATAAAAAGTTTTATAGCCTATTGATCTCAGTTCAAAATATAGAAAAAACACCCAATAAATCAAAAACACTCAACAAGACTAAACTAGTTTTGTGAGAATGAAACATTGGGGGGGGGGGGATGACCTACCGCACCGATTGTCTGCCCAACTCTGGGCCGACGGCATGAACATGTGGCCCAATGATGTGCTGACATTAAACCATGCATATTTATAGCAATTTTATTATCCTTTCCAGAAAGTTAGGTGTTTTTTCTGGATTCTTAGAAGCGTTGATCATTTTAGATTTTTTAGCTTTTGAATCTGACGTCTGTAGACGTCGAATTCTCGGATTTTTTTCATTGCGCGACCGTCTTTATACGGCAGACTACAGTCTACAGACGTCAGATTCTGACGTATAAAGACGTCTTGAGGTAATACTTTAATATGATAATGCGATCCAAAGAAAAGAAAACTTGTTATATAGTTTTATAACCTCACAATGCAACATTATACACTATGTAGGAATGCAATATTGAAAACAAAAATATTGACAGAGTTAGTGACATAATTCAATAATAATTTACTGGTAGCAGTGGTGAAACCGTCATGAAGATGATATGACACGATGTAAAGGGTGAATTGTTTTTATTAGTGACACCAAGGAGGTTACAAGATTCGTGGTGACACCCACTGTTTACTGTGTCTAGACATCATATGTAGCAGGAAAATAATAGCAAAATTACAGTTTCAGGGACACCATACGCACAGCACACGCACAGTGATGAAAGCCATAATCGTTAAATATCAAACAGCATGTCTTTCTACCTAATGAATTATCAAATTAAAAACAAAACCTCCTGGAAAGGATAATAAAATTGCTATAAATATGCATTGTATAATGCATGAGAAAAATGCGCGTTTGTATCGTCTTCGGCAGCTGCATCGAGTCGACAACACTAACGAGTTATATGTAAATGAAGTGTAGGCGTGATGAGATGCTTCTTACTGGATCAGGGCAATGTCCTCTCACGATACATTGAACCAATGCTCAATGTTGGCGACGCTGGCCCAACATTAAACCAGAATTGGTTCATTGTATCGTTTTTCCTGGGCAACACATTTCACATTGAATTAAATGAAAAACAAAGGACTGCATTTTTAATTTCGAGTAGGCCTACTAGACAATACGCTCATGTTTGATTCAACGCATTAATCGTGGTAGTTCCAAAAATGATTCTGAACATAAAAAATAATTAGGTTAATTTCAAAACTATTTAGGCCTATAGTGATGCCCAACCTATAATTCACCATTAACCGCTTACGAAAGCTGACAATACATATTTTGTATTTACGTGACATATGTGAAGAATGATGTACGAAATGCGTGTAAAGTATTGAACACTAAAGGTAAACTATACGTGTGGTGCTACAGTATATTGGACGCAGTGAGTACTATCGAAAATACATTATGTATTCTTGGTTATATAGATAAACTACGTGTCGTGCTGCAGTATTAAAAACTATATAGTTGAACTTTGTGTAGTGCTACATTATTGAGCACCATAGATAAACTACGTGGGATGATAAAGTATTGAACACTACAGTAAACCACTATTTCCTTTAATTACAGCAAATACTTTTTCCTCTACTTGCAGTACACCATTCCCTTTACTTAAAGTAAACCACTTTTTTCCTCACTTACAGTAAAACATAATTTCTATTACTTACACCACTATGTCCCTTACTTACTTTAAAACAACTATTTCCATTACTCACAATAAACCACGCTCTTCTTTACATACAGTAAATCATTCTTTCTATGACTAAACCACTATTTCCCTTACTTACAGCAAGCCACTGTTTCTTTACTTAAACTAAGCCACTTTTCCTATTGCTTACAGTAAACCACAATTGTTCTTACCTACTTTAAACAATTATTTCCTATACTTAAAATAAACCGCTATTTTCTTTACTTACATTAAACTACTATTTTCTTTACTTAAAATAAATCCCTATTTTCTTTACTTACATTAAACTACTATTTTCTTTACATAAAATAAACCACTATTTTCTCTTCTTACATTAAACTACTATTTTCTTTACTTACAGTAAACCACTATTTTCTTCACTTACATTAAACTACTATTTCCTTTACTTAAAATAAACCACTATTTTCTTTACTCAAAATAAACCACTATTTTATTTACTTACAGTAAGCCACTTTTTTCTTTACTTACGTTAAACTACCATTTTCTTCACTTTATATAAACCACTATTTTCTTTACTTCAAATAAACCACTATTTTCTTTACTCACATTAAACTACTAGTTTCTTTACTTACAGTAAACCACTATTTTTTTACTTACGTTAAACTACTATTTTTTTACTTTATATAAACCACTATTTTCTTTACCTAAAATAAACCACTATTTTATTTACTTACAATAAACTTTTATTTTCTTTACTTACAGTAAACCACTATTTCTTTACCTACAATAAACCACTATCTTACTTATAGTGAACCACTATCTCCAGCCAGCACACCTCAATCCAAGATGTACTTCATCATAACGTGCGTGTTCATACTGTCATCAATTATTAACGACATCCAAAAGCTTAGTGTCAGTTTTGCCGCGCAAAGCCGAAATACAGTGTCTGCTTACTTTACAAGTAAGCATATACTGCGTTTTGGCTCCATAGAGCATAGTTGATCTCCTATGTACTTCTCCATAATGACCCATTTGTTTTATAATGGCCTCATTTCACTCGTCGTTGATGTTTCCATTATACGGGCGATCAATACAATAATCAGCTTGTAACAATTTGTTACAGCTCAATTCTGACAACGCCGCCCAAAAACAATAAAAAGCCTCACCCATTGCTGCCTCAATGCTGGGCCAGCGTCGTAGACGGTGGGCCAGCATTGATCCAGCAATGATTCAGTAAATCGTGTTTACTGGAAATGTATTTCAAATTTTCACGATTTTGTCATGTAATTCGATAATCTTTTACAAGTTGTTGTTTGAGGTTTATACTAAAGAAGAGTGCATAAAAATATGTAATGCGTAAGTGTGCATAAACGGTAAAATTACTTACTGAGACTGAGAATAAGAGTCATATAATTATTTTTTTCAGCACATGTGACACAGGTCGCAACAACTATATGTGAAACAGTGTCTGAACCTGTTGTCACATCGTCAGATCAGCTAATCATCGCCGTCATTCAGTTGTTATTTAAATTAGAGAGTAAAGTTCAATATTATTATTGAAATCACTGGTATATGTAGGGAGATTTTCTGTACAGAAATGTTATCTATGTTAGTTTTCTACCACATCTTCACGTAAAATGCATCCCAATCCTAAAAATTCAAATACAATTCAAAATACAAAAGAACAATTCATCCTAAACAGATATTGATATGTACCTTAAACTGCACAATTCATCCGAAACAGATATTTATATGTACCTTAATCCGGACATGCATGTCGTTCACAAAGTGCACATGACCGAATATATAATATCCCAGAATATAATATCAAAGAAAAGCATTTAGTCAGCTCGGACTTTCTTGACATACTAGATGATGAAGAACACCCCGCGAGAATCGACTGCGGTCTTGCATTCAATACATGCAAGACGAAATGTCATCGTACACTGGTACACTGGTACACCCGTCAAAAAGTCATACTCTTTGGAAGGATCTATTCGATCGATCAGATATTTGTTATAGACTGTTCTTTACGAATACGATTAGTGAATATATCGTCCCTAGGAAATGAAAGGGTGTATCTGCCACTTTACAAAGTGGCAGATACACCGTTTCATACCATAGGGGACGATATAGTTACATAATCCTTAAAGCGCTAAATAGAAAATGTATATTTTCATCCACTTCAGAGTGACAGTAACTCTAAAACGTTGAAAGATACACTAAATAAGATATAAACGACAACAGTCTGTTTTTCCATATTATGAAAACGGCTTGTATTCCTGGGTTTCTTCCTAGGTTTAATGTTGAGTCAACGTCGCAGACGTTAGACCAACACGGGTTATCAATTATTTATAAATTATTTATGTCACTGGTCAAGAGAACGAAGTTTTTTTTACACAATAATATCTTTTATTTTCGATAGATAACTCCCACAATCATTTTAATTGCATACTGGCATTAGGAGAAAACATACAGAAACTTATTGAAAAAAAGGAGAACATATGTAGCTAGGTGTTGTTAAAAATGATTAATTTTAAATACTTCTGTCAGTAATGTGGGTTTTGCACCTGTTTGAGTCAAAAAGTCTACATACATTATATCAGAGAAAACTAAATATTTTGAGATAACTGTATATTTCACTGATCACCAAATGCTGGCGTCTCGTCTTTGATGCTTTACGTAAAGTTAAGTAGTGGATAAAAAACTGACCATGATCATTATGATAATATAAAGAGCCCGCATTCATACACATAATAAATACAGTTCTGGTCATTTCCTTCTCTGCTTATATGTTTTGTCATTTCCAACGTGATTATTAACGCTCGGGAAGCTGCTTAGCACTCCCAAGCAAAGCAGTTTTTGGCACTTTTGTGCTTGAACTAAAATAACGTTTCTTTGAATCGCTGATAAAACTATTTAAACATGTTGTATTTAAGGTACCACTAAACATAAATCATTAACCCTTTACTGGGTATAGACGTCAGATTCTGACGTCTAAAGTCGATCCCAGCAGAGAAAGTGTAAGGTATTTATAATGAACGCAAACCCATAAAATAGGTATTCAAATGAAGTGCAAAGAACCAACTAAGACATTTATGATGAGTTCAAATTAAAAAAACCTTTGGTATCCATGGTTCGTATATAATATTTAAGTGTTTTAAACGTTGATAAACGACGAAGAACATTCAACAACCCTTTGTTTTAAGAGTTTATTCAAAGTCAACGCTAACGCCAGGCAGTGGGTGTAATACACTATACTTTGCTCAATTTTAGTCAAATATTGCTGGTTGAAAGCACATTCTGCTTCCCAAAACTCTTATTCGATACCTTAAAAAAGACTCAAAACCGTGATTACGTTCAATGGGTTAACCCTTTAACCGCCAAATTATTCAATCTCAATTTTCACCCACTTCAAATGAGTGAAAATTACTCAGATTTGACAAAATGGAGGTCAACTGTTTTCAAATATTGCTCATTGATGTCACATAGCGGTACCTCATCCACTTGTTTCGCAAAGTCGTGACTATAAGCTAGTAACAATCATATAGTATCTCCTCAATTAAATACTAATTGCAACGTCGGCGAAATTATAGTAAACTTAGCTAAAAACTTAAACTAAAACAACAAACCTTGTGAGTCACTGCTATATATAAAAATAAATGTGGTTTTAGGTCACCCTTGTGCACATATACGCTAAACTGGGCCAGGAGAACCTCTTGAGGATGATGACATGAATAAGATACCACTACCCTTTAGACACAGAATTCAAAATTCGAGCCCTGTTGGTCTGAGGCCGAGCACGCTACCTCTCCCCACACTGTTACAAAAATCTGTTGTATGTAAAATAATAGTGATCATCTGGTACTCCTTACATAAACCAACATTAAATTATAGTAACCCCACGTGAATAGTTATTTAGATAAATACATGCATGCGACAAAGTACGACTACTTTAGCAGTCTATGGCATGGAATTCAGCCTCCCAGCAAGAACAAAACATTTGCATAACATTTCTGCAATGTTAGATCAACGTCTTCGACGTTGGTCCAACATTGCACAAATGTTATACAAACTGTTTGTGTCTTGCTGGGATGACTCCACATGTTAGTTAGTATTTTGGGGAGCCTCCGTGACCGAGAGGTAGCGTGCTCGGCCTCAGACCGCCAGGGTTCGAATTTCGAATCCTGTGTCTGGAGGACAGTGTCATCTCAATCATCTCACCATCCTCAGGAGATTCTCCTGGCCCAGTTTAGCCCGATTCATTTCATTTCATTTCCACATGTTATAGAATTTCTGGTCTCCCATGAAGCACAAGACGTCCACCCAAGTTTTGTTCAATGCTGGCCCACGGTCGGGTCAATGTCTCGTGTTTACTGGGCTAGCGGTCAGCCAGGCCCCTCCCATTCCGTTTTCCTTGGTCCATGTCGCATGCAGTGCTTTTAGATATTTCCCCCCCGAAGTCGATGGGTACACCTACGTTTTTCACTATCTTCCTTGTCACATCCAACGAGTTCTGATCAATTTTCCCCAGGTTCGCGTGTAAACATATATTTAAAAGATCGTTTAATATATGTCGGCATAGTTCACCCACATGTAGTTCACCCACAAGCCCACATTTATCGTTGGAAAATAAAGTGACCGAGCACGCGATATTATTATACACTGACGAAACGGACAAGAAAAAGAGAAAAAGAACTAACAAAAAAAGTTACTAGAAAAAAATGAGAGAGAGAGAGAGAGAGAGAGAGAGAGAGAGAGAGAGAGAGAGAGAGAGAGAGAGAAAAAAAAAAGAGATGGAGGGAGGGAGGGAGAGAGAAAAAAAAGAAAAGAGAGAGAGAGAGAGAGAGAGAGAGAGAGAGAGAGAGAGAGAGAGAGAAGAGAGCGAGAGCGAGACAGAGAGAGAGAGAGAGAAAGAGAGAGAGAGAGAGAGAGAGAGAGAGAGAGAGAGAGAGAAAGAGAGAGAGAGAGAGAGAGGGAGAGAGGACATTGCCTCTTGAGTGATGAGACTTTCAGGTGCTCGGCAACAACAAGGCAGTAATCATCTCCTGGGCCAGCATCTAGTGAACATTTAGTGAGCATCTTGTGAGAAGGCCAGTACTTGGCCAATACTAGAGCAATGGTTCCTTTCAGTCTGTAGATAGCACGGTGCAGTTGGGCGGACGATTGGATGCTGTTGCATTGGTCTGGATTATTTTTTCTTGTTTACCACGGTCAGAGTCTGCTCGCCTGCATACCTTACTGTGAGAATCCAGCCAGCGCTGCACCAGCAGGGACTCATGTCGGCCTGACTCTGAGACAGCGTGTCGGCCTGACTACACATCGCTGAATTGAAGCCAAAGCCTGCTGAGAGAAAAGAGGGATCGGTTTGGACCGGCTGCCTGGTCGTTGAGACTCTGGTGTTTTTCACCAGCTCGCCCACTCGGCTCTTTCGGATACGGATTGACAATCCATGTGGACGACGACCCTGACTGGATCCAGTCGCTATTCATGTCATGTTCGGGATCGGGGGCCTCGTTCCTTCACAAAAATACCACCACAAACGCTCGCCCAACTCTCACACAGCGTTGGGCATATTCCATCAGTTTATGCGCCATGATTTTGATCCAAAAAATAAAAAAAATACGCATTAATTCATGTGGAGTCCTTAGTCATCATGTAATACTTGATCACCCAACGTTGCTTCAGCGTTGTGCCAGGATCCAAAATGATGGTCCATTGATGTAGAAATGGTGGACATACCCTTGTTTCTCAGTACATAGTGATAACTCTATTAGGTGTCGATAAAAAGGGTCACAGGAAGCAGTAGCCGTTGACCAACGCTGGTTTAAGATTGTGCCAGCGTCTGCGACGCTGGCCCAACCTTAAACCAGCGTTGGATGAACACCTGGTTCTCACTAGGATCATTGACCGTGGGTTGAGTGCCGTCTTAAGAGCCGACGGTAAACATATAATATAGATTGGTTTACACCCAAACCACGGGTCACTGGAAAGTACTGGGAAAAAACAGCAAAGTACTCTGTAATCCGGAGCCAAAGTCTCATAATTAAACCCTTTAACCGCCGGTGTCGCATATATTCGGGTTTTCATTTTTTATTAGCACATCAAGTACCACATTTTAACTATGTTAAAGATAAAATGTGACATCAACCAGCAAGATTTGAAAAGAGTTTACCTCCATTTTGTCAAATCTGAATAATTTTCACTCACTTGAAGTTGTGGATCGCGTCAGCGAGACACAACTTCGAGTGAGTGAAAATTCGAATTGAATAATTTGGCGGTTAAAGGGTTAAACTACATGTATTGATACTTTTTAGTGCCATATTGTTTTAAAATTATGATCTATGTATCCTTTATTTATCACTGCGAGTGGTTAGCATGCTGATAATTTGATTAATGCTTCTGCCCTACGCCAGGATATTTGGTCTAGTAGGTCTAATAGTATGTGTCACTCAGTGGAATAAGTGGAAATAATTTGAGTAATGATAATATGGTGACTTACTTTACTCAGACAAGTATTATAAAAATGTTAATTTACATTATTACACATTACATGGGCAGGTATTTAGGCATTTAGACAGGCATTTTGACAGGCAGGCATTTGGGCAGGCATGTATTTGGACAGGCAGGCATTTGGGCATGCAGGCATTTGGGTAGGCAGGCAGGCATGCATTTGGGCAGGCAGGCAGGCAGGCATTTGGGCAGGCAGGCAGGCATTTGGGCAGGCAGGCATTTGGGCAGGCAGGCATTAGGGCAGGCATTTGGGCAGGCAGGCATTTGGGCAGGCATTTGGGCATTTAGGCAGGCATTTGGGCAGGCATTTGGGTAGGCATTTCGGCAGGCATTTGGGCAGGCATTTGGGCAGGCATTTGGGCAGGCATTTGGGCAGGCATTTGGGCAGGCAGGCAGGCATTTGGGCAGGCAGGAATTTGGGCAGGCAGGCAGGCAGGCAGGCAGGCAGGCAGGCAGGCAGGCAGGCAGGCAGGCAGGCAGGCAGGCAGGCAGGCAGGCAGGCAGGCAGGCAGGTACTTTATTTATTATTATGGCAGGCAAATATACTGTGTTTTGTGTTTACCTGATTGATTTGATTAAGCTGCTTATTACCTGGCTTGTCACATACACCATGTACATTGTGTTTTGCTTCTGCCCTACGCCAGGATATTTGGTCTAGTAGGTCTAATAGTATGTGTCACTCAGTGGAATAAGTGGAAATAATTTGAGTAATGATAATATGGTGACTTACTTTACTCAGACAAGTATTATAAAAATGTTAATTTACATTATTACACATTACATGGGCAGGTATTTAGGCATTTAGACAGGCATTTTGACAGGCAGGCATTTGGGCAGGCATGTATTTGGACAGGCAGGCATTTGGGCATGCAGGCATTTGGGTAGGCAGGCAGGCATGCATTTGGGCAGGCAGGCAGGCAGGCATTTGGGCAGGCAGGCAGGCATTTGGGCAGGCAGGCATTTGGGCAGGCAGGCATTAGGGCAGGCATTTGGGCAGGCAGGCATTTGGGCAGGCATTTGGGCATTTAGGCAGGCATTTGGGCAGGCATTTGGGTAGGCATTTCGGCAGGCATTTGGGCAGGCATTTGGGCAGGCATTTGGGCAGGCATTTGGGCAGGCATTTGGGCAGGCAGGCAGGCATTTGGGCAGGCAGGAATTTGGGCAGGCAGGCAGGCAGGCAGGCAGGCAGGCAGGCAGGCAGGCAGGCAGGCAGGCAGGCAGGCAGGCAGGCAGGCAGGCAGGCAGGCAGGCAGGTACTTTATTTATTATTATGGCAGGCAAATATACTGTGTTTTGTGTTTACCTGATTGATTTGATTAAGCTGCTTATTACCTGGCTTGTCACATACACCATGTACATTGTGTTTTGTGTTGATCTGATGTGCTTGATTAGGCTACTTATTACATAGCTCGGCATATACTGTTCTTTGTGTTTACCTGACTGAGCTGTTTGTCACCTGGGTGGCTGCTTCATTTTGTTTTTATCTCATCAAGCTGCTTGTTTTCTGTGATAGAGGTCATATACTGTGTTTTGTGTTTACCTTATTTTCAACAAAACATTGACCCAATGCTGTTTTGATGTCGGTCCAACATTAAGCCAGCATTGTGTCGACGTCTTCTGTTTGCTGAGTTGACTGTCTTCCTGTCTGGATCACTAGTCAGGGGATCGCATGGATACTTATAGTATATATAGACTGCTTACCACAACACCTGTCCTGTCCGTCACCGTCAACCAACTAGTTTTTTTTAGTTTGTTACATCACTTGGCGAAATGTCTGGTATTACAGAACAATCCCGCCGATATACGAAATATTTTTGCATTTAGTAAACGTATATGTATTCTTTTTAAAAATAGACATTGTGCATCAAACTATTGCTTGGTAAAGTTAAATAATATAATTATATTTCACACATATATCATTTGTTGTTACACATTTAGCATTGAACTTAGAGGTCAGATATTGTGTTGACGTTATGTGTAAGTAAATTTTTCAGTTTTCAGTTGTCATTCTTGGTGACAGATAACTATGGGACTAGATTATTTTAAGCTCTCTATAATTTAACAAAGCTTTCTTTATTATAATCTCCCTCTCTTGATTTTGATATTAGTATAATACTTCAATTGTATCAGACAAAATAGGATATTATCTAACATGTGCACTATGTTTCGAGATGTAGGCCTATATTGGGATATGTGCACAAACATTTTGATGCTGTACATAATGCTCTGCGTATACTACGCTGATAGTAACATTATTGTGTATACATTAATATTTTAAAGGTGTTGTTGTTGACTTGCGAAGTTGGGGCATACGTTAATTTTTGTTGTATGCACTAACATTCAAGCAGTGTTGGTATTGGCTTGTGGCATGCGCGCATTAACATCTAAGGGGTACTGATATTGGTTTATGTAGTAGGGGCATACATGTAAGTTAACATTGCATGCATGCATTGACATTTTAAAGGTACTGATATTGACTTCAGCATCAGGTGAATTTTGGAATGTATGTGCACCAAAATTTTAATGGTGCAGATGGTAGCTTGTGTACCACGTTCCTATTGGAATGCGTGCACTAATATAAATTTGGCTTGTGTACTACGTGAATATTGGTATTTTTGCACTAACATCTTAACGGTGATGATATTGGCATGTGTAGAACTTAAAATGTGAATTTTTTTTGTTTAGATTTTATATTCTGACATTGGCATAAACATACTATGAACCAAGTTTGGACATTTGCATTGGCTGGTGTACATTATATTTGAGCATGATATTGGCATGTGACATGCATTGCCAGGAGCATGAGTTGCCACCAGTATATCATCTATCTGTGTCAGAAATTGTATTTATCTCAGATCAGAAATACTTGTTTGTGGTGGTTGACATGGTAACTTATTACACCAGATACTACGAGGATAAAGGCAAATTAACATTGCGCCAGGATATTGAGCCAGGATGTTGAGCTAGTGTTGGCTCAAAGCTGGGACATCGTCAATATCCCTCTCTATGCCAGATGCACACAGCAAACAAAAAATGTTAACTTCTCACACCAGATATCAAGAAGGTAAAGGTAATGTACATCTCCCTCTCTATACCTCTTACACATAGAAAACATGAGATGTTAACTTCTCACACCAGATATCAAGAAGGTAAAGTTAATGTACATCTCCCTCTCTATACCTCTTACACATAGAAAACATGAGATGGTAACTTCTCACACCAGATATCAAGAAGGTAAAGTTAATGTACATCTCCCTCTCTATACCTCTTACACATAGAAAACATGAGATGGTAACTTCTCACACCAGATATCAAGAAGGTAAAGTTAATGTACATCTCCCTCTCTATACCTCTTACACATAGAAAACATGAGATGTTAACTTCTCACACCAGATATCAAGAAGGTAAAGTTAATGTACATCTCCCTCTCTATACCTCTTACAAATAGAAAACACGAGATGGTAACTTCTCACACCAGATATCAAGAAGGTAAAGGTAATGTACATATCCCTCTCTATACCTCTTACAAATAGAAAACATGAGATGGTAACTCCTCACACCAGATATCAAGAAGGTAAAGGTAATGTACATCTCCCTCTCTATACCTGGTACACGCAACAAACATGGCAGGTTAACCAGATACTATGAGCAAGGAGGGTAAAGGTAAAGTACATTTCCTTCTTTACACCTGGTGCACACAGAATAACACGAGATGTTAACTTCTCACATCAGATACTACAAGGGTAAAGGTAAAGTACATCTCCCTCTCTATACCTGGTGCAAACAACAAACATGGCAGGTTAACTTCTCACACCAGATACTACGAGCAAGGAGGCTCTTGTTAATCTTCCTGCTACGAGGGTAAAGGTAAAATACATATCACCTGGTGCACACATAAAACATGAGATAATAACTTTTCACACCAGAGACTACAAGGGTAAAGGTAAAGTAAGTCTCTTTCTCCATACCTGGTGTACCTAGAAAGCAAGCATGGCATGTTATCTTCCCACATCAGATACTACAAAGGTAAAGGTAAAGTACATCTCTTGCTCTATACCTGGTGCACACAAAAAACATGAGATGTTAACTGCTCACACCAGATACTACAACGGTAAAACAGACACGATATGTTAACCTCTCTTACAATTTCTGCAATTTTTGGAATTAGCCTACATCACACTCGTGTTGTACTTTGAACTACAATGTATGGTAGTTGTCATGTGTGATTTAAAAATGTGAAAAAATACAAACGCTGTTAATTTTACGTGTTTTATGGAAAAATACAGCACATATCCAATGAATTATTCATTGGACGAGTGCGGTTATTTTTCTATATCTCACTGAAATTAACACTGTTTGCTTATTCTAGCTCTTCTTTTACCAATTTTATATTTATGCGAAAACTACCTTCCTTTAGCAAATTCACATTAATACGAAATCCACATGTGTACATGCAATAATTGCAATGGAGATATTTATCACATAAGTGGTTGAATATCGCCAACCAGAATGATCAGTGACATGGACTCAATCTTCTCTTGCAATTTTAATTGGTGTGATGTACGCATGCATATCGCTATAACCTGTATTGTGCCCAGGGGCTACCTCAGGGGTCCTCCTAAAAAAAGTTGGTTTCCGAGGTAGTTTTATCAGGGGGGAAGTCGGTAAAAAAAGAGTTAATGCTGTTCTAATATTAAGACAGCGTGACAGACGATGGTCCAACGTTAATGTAATATTGTGTTGGCGTATATCGCATTTTTTGGGTGAGCCTAAAGTGCCTAATTACCTGGTCAATGCTCTTAGGTAAGCTGATGGAGCGGTTTACCTATAGCGCCTTCTCGTGAGATTTCCCATGAAAGCGCTTTCCAGTGCCCTACATAAAAATAAATTACTGGTGTCAAACACAAAAAGTATTTTACAAAATAGTTCTTATATTTGCAAACAACAGTTATTTTTTGCATTGTAAAATTAAAATATATCGCAAAATAAACAAAGTTTAAAAAAATATTTTGGTTTGATAATTTACTTTGCATGTATCATGTCACATATTACCATTGCATGCCTCTCATTAAAGAAATTGAGTGGTCACACGACATGCATCAAAACATCCTTAATTATTATGTCTCATTTTTATAAATGACCTTAGATGACCTGAAATGCCAACTCAATACTACCTGTAATTACAATATTGGTTATTTTATTGTCGCGTATTAGCACATGGTACTAAAAATGTTGAGTGGTCACAAGACATACAATAACAAATGATTAAATCCGATATGGCAATTTGTTTAATAACTTTTAGGCTTAGATAACCTTCATGACCTTAAAATTACCTTGACCACCCCCACCCCCTCAAAAAAAGAATACAATGCTGGAAATCTTAATTAAAATAGTACATCTTACTGGACACTTTTAACGCTTTTTTCCAAAAATTACCATTTCAATACCCCCTAAACAAACACACGATAATTACAAAAATATGTTATATACAAACAATTACATTTGGTGTTCTAGAAAAAAAGCACACCAAGAAAACTTTTGGCAACATGTTCCTCACTACATTTGGAATCATTGCATAGACAAAAGTTGTTATCTAATTATTTCTGGGTTTGTGTAATATTTTACCTATGCTCCTGGATTAATGACCTTTGTGAGATTTTGTGAGACAATGTTTGCATTGTTACTATTTCTTGATGGCCAACATGTTATGGCAAGTTTGTGTTGTTAACATAATTATCTGATAACCATTGCATGATTTCGATTTGAAGGCTATACATTTGTAAAAACAAAAATACAAGACAAAATATTTAAAAATAGGTAACTGATCAAAAAAATAATATATATTTCAGAAACAAATGACTGTACAAGCTATAGACGCGAATTACATTTGTGGAATTAAGATGAAGGAGACTACTCACTATAGTTGCTGAAACACATGTTTCAGTAGTAGTTATTCACAAAAAAATAGGAGAACTTCAACTATACGCAAGGCTTCATCGTTAGAACTCTAGGCTATTGAATTTAAATTTTCAGTAACTTAAAGTTGTGTTACGCTACCGTGACCCACACCTCCAAGTGATTGAAAATTACATTTGATTTGTGAAATTTAAATCTCAGCGAATATCAGTGTTTCAATATTTAAGACATAATATAAATTTGCTCTTTTCAACTGGTTAGACAAGTGCTAATAAACTCGCAGATATGCTATGGGAAACATGGGAGTTGAAAGAAGGATAGATCCAGACTACACACCTACCACCTGGTGGAGAATGTATGGTCATCCCAGTGGGAAGCTCAGATACATGTAGCTCCCTCTAGTGCTAGGGAAACAAGGCATTCTCCTTTACGTCTGCAGAGGACGTCGTGCTGGGTGACGTATGTTATGTTTGTCAATTATTTAGGCAGGATCATTGAGCTTTATCCCTTGGCCTGCCGATTCATTTAACTGTAATTTTCACTCTCTTGAAGTTGTGTCTCGCTGACGCGATCCACAACTTCAAGTGAGTGAAAATTATTTAGGTTGGACCAAATGTAGTAGGGGATTTTGTAATATTGTTGATTGGTGTCATGTTTTATTTTTAACTTGTTTAAAAGCTGACATCTAATGTGCAAAAATATCTAATGTATCTAATGTACATCTAATGTACAAAAATATTACTGAGGCATGACGCTAAGGCACCAGGTAATTGTTATACTATAGCTTTCGACTTTCACAAACAAATGCTTATTCTTTTGAAATTCGAGAAAATTATTAATTTTATAAATCAAAATGAGAAAAATATCAGAGATGGATTTCTGCAACATCTATGACAATACACCTATTGAGATTAGTAGTAGAGATATAAGTAGACAAATAAACATGCATACATACTACCCTGGAAACACAAAACCTTTGCAGCACATTTGTACAACGTCGGCCAGACCTCTTCGAAGTTGGTCCAACCGTGTACAAATGTTGTGCAAATGTGTTTTGTTTGCTGCACCGTTAGTATGTAACTTATTTTTAAAAATAAAATACGCAGCTTCGTCAATCGAAACAAACATTACGATCTTTTATAGCAAGAGAATGACCATTCAGTTGTCAGTTGGTAGTTTTTATTCATTTTGAAGCTGAAATTGTTAACGCCAACTTTAAACAACGAACAATAGTTATCTAAAAAAGAAGAAGAATCCTTAACCTGCTAAGGTATCTTATTTGAATTACTCACATATTTGTTTAATTTGAGCCGAAACATCCCATTCCCAATAACTGTGATTTATTCTTTAACATATTAAAAACAATTATACTTTAGTTGTGCTTAGCGCTTAAAGGGTTAAGAAGGGTCAAATTTCTATGCAGATTGTCTAATAATTCGCATAACAAGGTTTTGTTCATGTCACTCAGGCGTAGCTAGACTGTTACGTGAGTGTTAATTGCATTATGTATATATTTAATTATATACTAGCATATAACGTCAGCAGATTACATCAATAGGATATATGTATTAAATGTTCTGATTAATCTCTGATTTCACATTTAACATTTGCTTGTTGGCTAATAAAATATGACATGAAAGAAAAAAAACACGGATGCATATTATGTTCATCAAAAATACGGAACATATTTTACAAGTAAGCAGTTACATCCTTCTGGCTTTGCAGATCATTTATATTTTTCTCCCAGTGGGCTTTATGCATCCTCTCACTGTCTCTCTATCTCTCTCTCTCCCTGTGGTTTCCCATTTGCCATTTGGCCGCTGGTTTATGAAGCTGGGCGTCCCTGAGGTAAACTTTATTAGACCAATTATAGTCTTTTTACGTCATAGTTAAAGTGACGGCCAATTAACAGGCTGTAAAGGGCTCACGCGGGTGTGTAGCGGGATCAGCGGGGTGATGGGTGAGTGCCGGGTGGGGGGGGGGGGTGAATCCCGGAGGGCGTGTGTCCTGGGGGGGGGGGGGTAGGTCCTACATCACTGGGACATCAGAGGCTACTGCTCATCCGTCCCTGGGGAGTGCAACGTTGGCTCAAACGTTGGGTCAGCATCAGAGGAAAGCTGCACAATCAATGTCTGATTCTAACCCTTACCCCAAGCTTCCTCTGCACGATGTACCTGTGGATTGTACCCCTAACCATCCCTTGAGCCATAGATCCATGCATGCAGGTTGGTACCTGAACGATAACCGTCCTATATAATATGGGGGATGCGTCCAACCGGAATCAATTGTGTAAATGTACTAGTGACATAAACCACTGTACCTGGGCATTTGCATCCTCACTATAAGTTTAAACAAATTAAAGTAATCACCTCAGTGTTTTTAGATAATTTAATTATTAACCGTTAAAAACTATTATTCTTTTATTGTAAGGTATTCCATTACCATGGTGCATGCACCTGATTTTTATCAAACAAATGTCTAAATCAGAGAGAATTTATGAGAGACATATGTTGTATTGTTTATTGCAGAATCTCATCAGGAGGTATATATGTTCACAATAGGACGACTGATCAAAAGAGGGTAGATAGATCTGTAACCTCTTTGAACTGATGAAGAAGAAACGGCACCACTCAGATAAATAACAGTATCTTCTTACTTTTAAAACAAGCAGTTGCTGTTATTTGCGTCTCCGATGCAATAGTATAATCTGAAGCGTGGTGACACCATAGTACTAGGTAGCATCATCCTCAGCAGACACGATAACTTGAACCAATGCTGGTTTAATGTTGGGCCAGCAAAGGTTAAACATCTCTTGCTTGATTGGTCGGTTTAGCCTGAGGTTACCTTCCGGTTTCCTGGTGAACCACTGTAGTCGGTGGGAGGGGCCGGAATTATCACGCGGGGTGGGGGCGCCGGATTACCGGGATCACAGAGGAGGGGGTGGGGGTACCGGGATCGGCTCAGGGGGGCGGGGTGTGTCCTTGGCGCGAGGTTTATGACCGCCAGTCACCCCCACCTCTTCACAGATGACCTTTACACACACCTCGTAATTAAGGGGCGCGCGCAATCAGGGCTGTGCCACGCTCTCTCACAGACCCCGGCTAATTCTACGTAATTTACGGCACACACCTAGCTCCCAGAAAACACAAGACATTGAACCGATGTTGGTTTATTGCTGGTCCAGCGTCATAGACGCTGGACCAACGTAAAACCAACGTTGGTTCAATGTCTTGTGTTTGCTGGGAACACCCAAAATGCAGTAGTTGCTTAATTTTCAAGTGATCAGTTGCTGCATTTTGGGTTTGCCAGTCACTTATTGCATTTTGACTTTACAAGTCTGCGGAAGCCTTTTGATCTTGCAAAACAGTAGCATTGTACGTCTGGTCATTCAGAAATTCTGATTCGCGAAATGCACGCGAATTTGAGAGAACATTATAGCTTTAGTTTATTGAACATAGCAAATATCAGATCAAATCGAAAGATAATTATTAGTATAAGCGTACGACATTGTTCATACACAACCTATTCATTTACTTATTGCACCTCTATATTAGGAGAAATAAAACAGACAAATACAACATATCATAACAGCATCAAAATACAAATATACTAAAATTGAATGTGATATATACAGCTGGAGTTATAATGTCGTGCAAAATGGTGGATTTGCAGAGCAGTATAGAAGATTCTTTCAGTCGCCCCATAGAGTCATACATTGATGAGACGAAAGCACTGGGCAATAATGTCGAAGGATAATTCTTTGTCTAATTACAGTGTGCAATTCGCAAATTATTTGTTAATCCGACCGAAATATTTACCCCAGACAAGGTGGAACATTTGTCGGCTTGGGTGCCTGTTTCCTGGCTGACCCCTCGTCCGCCTGTCTGTCCGCTTACCCCGGGAAGGCTAGAGGTCAACCCGGGGTCAAACCCGGCTCTGACAGGTCGAGGACAAGGTCATCTGAGCCTTAAAGGACAAAAGGTGGTAACAGTATACTTTCCAAGTAAACAGTTACTGCTGTTCGGCTTGGGAGATTGGATCTGCGCCGAGCAAAGCAAAAAGGCAATAGGCCTAACTGTTTACTTATCAAGTAAGCAGTTACTGCTTTTTTGCTTTGCAGAGCCGATCTGTGGAAACCGCTCCTGAATTGACCTTTACGTGAAACAACCCCGTTAATATTAGCTGACCCCTCTAGCCGTGATTGCTCACCCCTCTGGTAGGAATTATGTGGCTCTGTATCAGGACTGTCGTTAATCCTTCAAGAATGTGACAATATATTAGCCAGCAAACTACATGGTACTGCAAATACAAAATAGTAGCTGAAATACGCTATTATATCGGATCACTTGTAATGTAAGCAGATACTGCGCTTTGGTTTTGCACTGCAGAACATTGTACAACACTTATTTTGACTGAGCGTGAAATGTCAGTGCTATGTCGTACAAAGCCAAAAGGCAAGAGCCATATCTGCTTAGTTTACAAGTACATGTAGCATGATATACTGGCATTTTGGCGTTGCATAGCAATGCTGGTCTGGTGACAAAATAAGCTGACTTCACACATGATGAGGCCTATTTTATGTAAACGCATGTGATTGGACAGTGTCACAGGCAAACAAAACGTATTATCTGAGAATACTGGTTGATGGGTAAATACAAGCTCCTTATGATTGTATAACGTAGTGCCTGTTGGATCTGTAGAGCAAAATACTGCCTTGATATACGTTTTACTTCAAGGCCACCATACACGAACACTTTGTAGGACCATTTGCAGCAAATAGGCCTACGAATAAAATTGCAAATAATCATTGATGTTGAGACACATACTTTATTCCATTATAAGAGTGCTTTAATATGCTGACTAAATGGATTATAAACCATTGTATATTCGTTCTTAGCGCTTAAAGGGTCAACAGAAACCGCGGTGGTTCAATGACCTGTGCAACACGTACCAGCCACGAAGGCAAATCTGGGCGTATATTTTCGTACAAGTTTCGATATATCGTAGGCTCAGGATTGGTCGAGATGGCCATCTCGACCAATCCGAAACCTACGATATATCGTAACATGTACGAGAATACGGGCCTGAACACATGGACGAGTCTATTCATGGAGGCATGTGTGGTTTCTGGGCAATTGCTCAAGTTTCACTTTGGTACAAGGTCGTCGCTTTGAAATCTGGACCGTCATCTAAGACATTGATCCAGTATTCAGCCACCACCAGCACCAGTGGACGAGCAGTAACTTGTTGGGGGGGGGAAGGGGTGGAGGAGATAGGGGGGGGGGGGTAACTCGGTGGGGGACCGGTCCTTAGAGTGGCCACTTCGCTGCAGATAGAACTATCAGCGTTGAACGACCTCTGGATACTCCCATGCACTATACTGCATTACATCCACTTTGGTTGTATTAAGATTATCATACGTTCTAAACTTTGAAGCCGGATTTTCTATTTAAAAGCAACCGCATGAAATAAGTATACACTAACGACAATTGAACAGTACTTATCCATTTCTGAAGATGGATCAGCTGTCTTGGCTGAAGCCTCCACTTTCTGAGATAACCACATTCCCATTTCATTCCACACCAGAATCTTAACCCTTCACCTGCCATGTTCTTTAATTTAATTTCACCCATTTGAAGCTGTGCATCTCTACCGCGATCCACAATTTCAAGTGGGTGAAAATCAGTTATATTTGTCTAATTTGAGATGAAACATTTACAATAATTACAATCCCATTCCACATATAAAATGGTTGACAATTTGTAAACTATATTTACATCGCTCACGAAAATGTAGTCCATCGAAACAGATTCGTTTCCTTTATAATATTTTTTCGGGAAATATTGACAAAAGAAACAAAGCTGTTTTGTTGCAGTTTTTGTGGGGTTAACCCTTACAGCGCGGGGCCGTCTTTATACGTCAGAATCTGACGTATGTAGTCATCAGGTTTTGACGTATAAAGACGGCCCCCGCACTAGAAGAATCAAACTATTTCCAATGGTCGTAGACCCATAACATAGGTATTCAAATGAGCCGGGAAGAGCTGACTAAGACATTTGTGGTGATTTCACATTAAAAAAAAACACTTCGATTTCCAAGGATTATGAAAAATAATCCAGCGTTGCAATGGTTAATTGAAAGCGGGCTCCGTTCTCTTTCAGTTGCTTACACGGCTGCCAAACAGCCCCAGTGACCTTGGAATGATGGATGGCGAGGTCTGCAATGCCTATCCCCTCCCCTCCCCCGTGCCAAGCTGAGCGGTGTACCCCCCCCCCCTCCGGCATACCAGGCCCACTCCGGGTAATGGGGTTCGTGGGTTGCAGCCAACAAGCGTCTGAATGTCGTTTTGCACAACGCCGCAACGTTGCATTATACGCGGCCGCTGCCAAATCGTAGTTTACACCAACAATAATTATAGACGATATCGTAATACCCAGCAAACGCGAGACGTTGAACCAATGTTGTTTTAATGTTGGGCCAGCGTCGCAGACGATGGCCTAACATTAAAACAACATTGGTTCAACGTCTTGTGTTTTCTGTGATGCTGGTTGTTGTTACCAATGAAACGTAATGTTAGAAATATCCTATATTTTTATTTCACAGTATTTGTTGTGTTTTATAGCACGCATCTTGTATTGCTTGTGAATAATATGATATCCAACATTTTTATTTCACATGCAGTATTTGTTGTGTTTTTATATCTCAATTTTTCTATTGATTGTGAATTAACGTTGCTGTACTGCTCTGCAAAGCCAAAATGCAGTATCTGCTTGATGACAAAGTAAGCAGATACTGCCTTTTTCGCATTGCACGGCAGTGTAGGTACACCTTTGAACATAATTATGTGGGTGTATTATTATAAACATCTGTCTATCTAGTATTATTAAGGTAAGCTCGTTCGGATAATTTGTGTCCATATATATAGGGCCTACTCAGTTTTACCAGATGGTGGGAGTTGGCCTAGCCTTTTCAACTTCTCTGTTGCTAATTAAAGTGGCAAAGTGGCTTGTTTAATCACGGTAATGGTGAAAAGATACCTGTCATTTTGATTTTACAATCATATACATCTCGAATGAGCAGTTATTGGTGTTAGCTTTTGCAGGGGTAGAAATGTTGTAATTTATTAAACTAGATCGATACACTTTCTGGTGAAATCTAACTACACTATGCATGCAAGCGTCTATGAATCTATATGAGAATCGGCGCTATATAAACTTTATGATTATGATTATGATTATGATTATTATGCATGTTGAAGCCATAAAGCTTGGTCTAGTGTGTTGAATTGAAGTGGCTACACAATACACTGCACGTTTGCCATGTGCTATCTCAAAGTTGGTCCATGCACTGTCTGTGACGCTGGCCCAACTTTGAACCAGCACAGTGGGAGTGCATTAACCTTTTCACTACCATACATGACGGAAATTTCCGTCGTCATTCGTCAATGAACGTAACCATAAAATGACACAAATTTTCGTCAAATATATACTACATTTATGTATTTTTCGTCATTTGAAGCTGGAAATTGCGTTAGCAATTCCAGCTTCAAATGACGAAAAATGGAACTCCTACACCAGTATATCTGGATCCTGGCATGCACCCCGGCCTGGAAGTCAAAGGGTTAATATAATACAGAAGAACAGCCAAAAGGCAGTATCTACTTACTTGAAAAGTAAGAAGATACTGCATTTTGGCTGTGCACTGCGGAATACAGAAGCACAGCCGGCTGCAATTCCACTGCGTGGATACAGCTAGCTCCGCCACGTAGCAGATCACATAACTATTCCCTGGGCTGACGAATGGCAGCACGCGACATAATAAAATGGTCATTATAGAGCTCGAAAATGAAACACTATAATCATATCACAGTCTAAAATTGTCCTTGTTCTATACGGTAGCTATGATAATTTACACGCAACGAGGAAGCGGGTATATTGAAGTAGAACGGCGGATTCTTACGCCTCGCGCAAGGTTACACGGTCGTGGCGGTGCAAGCCAACCGTCAACAAAATGGCGCCGGTTTATTTTGATCGTATAAATGAGGGTTTTCTCCACTGCTACCGACACCGAAAAATAACCAATGTGATTTCTGAAGCAGGAGCATGCTACGCCTTGTCAGAAATCCATTCCTTTTTCCAAAATGATCACAAATTCGTTTTTAGTTCCCCACTGGCTCGCACATTGCGACACCTTCGTGTTTGCCACGAAATCTTAACATTTATTGCGTTATTGCAGAATTTTAGACAGTGAGTATGTGGCTTAGTAAATTGTGTTTCAGTACAAATGTGGAGAGTCGGAATACTTGTGTACATGAGGGGTTTTTTCTGCATCGCGTGTACATTTTTACAAATACAGCTTGGTACGCTGTGGCTGAGTGTACGCTCCGCCCATGGGTGTGGCGTGTAGGCGTGTACGACGCCAGCTTGCCATAGTGTGTACAATACACACACATGGCCAAAGGGCACACTTCGCTGCACCTATATGCCTGTCCTAGATATGTCATCATTATCTGCGGTCTGTCACATATTTTCCCCCGATACGCCGTTCAAATTTCCAAGGCCACATTCGCTCACCCGGGGACCTCTAACGGGAAACAACCCAAAACCACAGCACCTCCCCCAACACTCACCAAAATATGGTTCCCATGGCAACACATTCGAAGAGGGTGGTAACCCCCCTCCCGCCGTGTCCAGAGGCCAGGGGTCGTGACCCCGCCCCTTTTAGAACAGGGGCAGGTTAGCGCTGACATAAAAACACCTATTGACCAATTCCTATTTGCAGGCATGATTCTGAAATAAACTAAAAAATAAATGTTACATTGCATTAAGTTTTTTATGCATTTTAAGCTGATATTGCTTACGCAATTACAAGTTTGAACCTTAAACCGCCAAGTGCGGTCACAGTCGTTTTTAATACATTTTATTGTCAGCTCAAATCACAGTTTTTGGGAGCGAAACGTGTGTTTACACATCAATATTCGAACATGTTTGGTCTTAGATTAAGCAAATTGTCACTAACTAGAAGTTGTGGGTCGCGATAGCGAGACACAACTTCAAGTTAGTGACAATTTCAGTTCATGTAAGTTTGTTGTGAAAAACAGCTCGAATGCGCTTATTTATAATCGTCGCTCGCCCTTGAAGGGTTGAATAAATATGAACAATATTACTGAACGGTATCAGTTTTGGAGGCTGCGGACTAAGCCCAGTTTTATACCCAATACAGTAATATTATTATAAAATATCCCTACTTGTAAAAACTAGATCCACCACTTTCAGAGTTACGCGCTGACTCTAGAAAATATAATCAAGGCTGACGGGGAAATTGATATGCATATTTGTAAAAAAATGAAAAAATTATAGATTTTTTGCTCATGGAAAATAATTGTACATGATTAAATTTAGCACGCTGTGCTATTCTCATTGAGATAAGTATATATTATAGGTAAAAATCCGGCCGAGGATACTTATGGCATTTTCTTAACCTCTTGGTCATATGCATTTGTTTTGTACTTTTTTATTTTATTATTAAAATATTCATTTGTTGTGGTGCAAATTCAATAGACCTGAGCAATTACTTTACCTTTTCTGCTAATACATATCGTTTGTGTACTATACATATAGGGCCTATACATGCTATTTTATTTATAATTTTAGTGCGGGAAACATCTTTTTTCATAGCTTGGTAAATTACCATTTAATTTTATTTTCGGAAGTCATCATTTACATTTTAAAAAATATCCAGTGTTTTATCATGGTAATGCCGCTTAATATTTCAATTCTGTATATGTGATAACTTGCATATTTTCGTATGATTTTACCAAACTAACCATCTTGTACATATATGTACATTACTATGACAAATAAATCTGTAAAAACTTTTTATCTATCTGTCTATATGTCCGTCTTATATATGTTTATGTATACATAGGTACTCCATATGCAGATTATCATCCAATCAAAAAAGGCATATGCCTTGCGATCGTTTACGAAAAATCTATAGATTTCCATTAGATAACAATTAGGAAATGGTTTATTCTAGAATTATCATGCTGATATAGAATCAATAGAATGGTTAATGAGCATATGGGCTGTATGTCTATTGTCAGTTGAATTATTATCTGGAAAAATGCACACACATATATCTAATTTGCTTTGTTGTTTATACTTGCAGCTGACACGCCAGGCTGCAATGATTTGCCGAACATCCTCTATATTCATTCCTCTTTAACTATGTATTTGTAACAAAATAATGTTCCCAATAATGCATACCTAAATTATTAAAAGAAATGGATGTACATTGATGTAAGCTCCACAACAACATTCCCTCGAAATAACAACCGAGCTACTTCTTTATTTGTCCCCAAAACTATTGATTCCATCTTCAAGCGACAGAGTGGTCGATGTGATGACTCTAAATTAGCTCGAATTTCTCTTTGACAATTCTGTTTCATTAAACAATAAGATGATCCAACACAAAAAATATTTTTTAATGTACATACAGATGGCCGTACAATTAAAAACGAACACAAAGACATTACAAAAGAAAAGGTACTCAAAATAAAAAATGAGTTATTTTTTGCTCGCCTAAACAATGAATTTTAATTTTATGTAGATGTGTATATAGCGTGATTAACGTGATCATTTTAAATTACTTTGGCAAATATATAAACAATTGACACATACGGTATACATGTTTAATTTTTTAATACAACAAAACAAACGGAATTACATAGATATATTTGAACAGAGAAAATTGTTTGAAAATCGACAAAATTAATTTATTGATCCTAATGTGGTTGTGCTTTGATATAATATATTTTTTTAAATCCACTATAATATGATATAACCTATAACATTTGAGACACCACTACCGATATTTAAAATATGACATAATTTAACATAATATAATATAATATAATATAAGATAGCATTTTGAAAACCAGCCATATTTGTTTCTAAGCCATGATTATACATTTTTAATATGCGCTAAATACTAAGAGACCTTTAATAGGAAAGCCAACATATATATATATATATATATATATATATATATATATATATATATACTATGCCCACAATTAAATGGCAACCTATATGAGAAATATCCGTAATCACATCTGTATCGTAATTAATAAGGAAACATTTGGATTTGGTCGGATTTTTTCAAATAGTATACACGACAAATATTGAATCAGAAATTTTTTTTTCTATTTATGCTTCAATTAAAACTAGAAAGTTAAATTAATATTTCAATAAAGAATAATCTTCTTTCTTTATCTATATAGTCTATATATAATATTAATATGTTGAATATGGAAACACACAGTGTTCAATAATGAGATATTGAAATAATCATATTTTGGATCTCCATAGACAATGTAAATTAATTGCCCATAAAATACAAAATTAATTACGCTATGAATCGGTAAGGCAAAAGCTGGTATATTTTAAGATACATGTATAATCATACTTCGTTATGAAAATTAACAATAGGTTTTAGGCTTTATTTTATTATTTACTCATATAAAATTATTACTCTTACTCTAATTCTGAGTCTGAGTCTTCCAGAACTTCTTGAAATAAGAGCAGAATATATCACTTTAAGCTGGGAATATGCATGGTGATAGGGAGAAGACTGTTATGATTGAGAATCGGTCGGTGGAATAGAAAATAAAGATGAAGAGAGGAGAAAGATAGCGGAGTCGTGTACTAGAGCTCCAGAGAAAATAAACAGACA
This sequence comes from Flabesymbios commensalis, assembly GCA_964017125.1. Lineage (NCBI taxonomy): Eukaryota > Metazoa > Annelida > Polychaeta > Terebellida > Flabelligeridae > Flabesymbios > Flabesymbios commensalis. The sequence goes on along the minus strand of OZ024918.1, from coordinate 15,208,634 downwards.
GGCGGCCTTGGCACAAAACAAATTGTCGGAGGTTTATTCCCAATAAACTTGGGCCTGCATTCTTGTGTAAGTTACGATATATCGTAGGCTTTGGATTGGTCGAGATGGCCATCTCGACCAATCTGAAGCTGCAGTATATGCGATATACCGTAACTTGTACGAGAATACGGATATTCAGACACAGAAGGCTCTCAGTCGTAGGCTCCAGGGAGTGTGCCAACACACACACCGACCCAATGCTGGGTTAAAATTGGCCCAGTATCTGCGACGTTGAGACAGCATTAAAGCAGCATTTGTTCGATGCCTCTTGTTTTTGTGGCGTGGTGTAGAGGTTGAGCGGGAACTATTATACACTCGGTTTTACCGAGCATCTATTTCCTACAAATCACAAGACTCAATGTTGATTTTATGTCGAGCCAGTGTCGTAGACGGTGAACCAACATTACACCAATATTGAGTCAATGTCGTGTGTTTCGGTGTGTATATATAGAGTAACTTTATATAAGTCGAATTTGTGTAGAATTTACACCTATTATTTATTCTTACAATTTCGAGTTGGAAAACTGACAATTGCATGCGAGTACAATAAGCCAACATCGTATAAAAGGAGAGGCATGCTTAAATGTTACATGATATGTAATTAACTTTTTTAGTGTCCGGCACTTTTTATTTGTGAATTTTACCGTATGTTATTAATTCCAATATTTTTCTCTTCCGGTGTGTTTTTATACAATGATCGAGATGTATAATTGCGTAGACACCCAGCAATTTTGTGCAATGTTCTTATTTTTATGCTCTAAAACATTATACAAATTAGACAAGATACACAGTTGATTTATATAATTGATTAAGTGATACACATCCTTATTATTATTATTAGTATTATTACTATTATTGTTAACCCTTACAGGCCGGGGATCGACTTTAAACGTCAGAATCTGAGGTCTGCAGATGTCAGATTCTGTCGTCTAAAATCAATCCCCGCACAGATATAAATAAAAATATTTATACTGGTCGTAGACCCATAACATAGGTATTTAAATGGGTCAGAGAGAGCTAACTAAGACATTTATGATGGTATCAAATTGAAAAAAACAACTTTGGTCTGCATGGTTTAACCAAAATTAATTCAGTGTTTTAAGGGTTAATATAAAATGCCTGTTTAACCCTTGTCCTGCTGAATTGCTTCAATTGTATTTTTTAGTCATTTGAAGCTGGAATTGCTAACGCAATTTCCAGCTTCAAATGACGAAAAATAATACTATTTATGAAAAATAGACATGTCTAAAATTAAATTATTGGATCAACAAAGCGTCTATTAAAAACTATTTTATCAAAATTAGGTGAGATTTTTATTGATCTAAAACATCCTTAAACCCCGTATATATCCGGGCATAGTAGAACAAGGGTTAATATAAAAATGGCTACCTCCTATGTCGCTGTGTGAGGTTATAATTATTTATACATACCATGTACGACTATAATTAAACTAGTGGTGAAGGTCACATTATCATGAGTATTGGCATTAATATAATCAATAAATCTAGTGGATCACAACATATAGGCCTACAGGTACATTGAGAGGGAAAATGAAAATACTAGAAAATTCGTTGAATATGACGACTATAAAATGTATCTACTCTGCAGAGTATTGGTCGTCAAAGATATATAGATCATCCCGGCAAACACAAAAGATTTGTATAACATTTGTACAATGTTGAACCAACGTCGAAGACGTTGGGACGACGTTGTACAAATGTTATACAAATGTTTTGTGTTTGCTGGGATAGCACTGACTAGCCTTCTAAAACATACACATAATAATAGGTTTGTATTATACATAATAGGTTTGTATTATACATTTAAGATTTCATAATAAAAAATATATTTCATTTATTTATTGAAATATAAATTAATTAATTAATCCATTCATTCATTCAATGGTGAATTCAATCATTTATTTATTCATTCATTCATTCATTCATTCATTCATTCATTCATTCATTCATTCATTCATTCATTCATTCATTCATTCATTCATTCATTCATTCATTCATTCATTCATTCATTCATTCATTCATTTATTCATTCATTTATTCATTCATTCATTCATTCATTCATTCATTTATTCATTCATTCATTCATTCATTCATTCATTCATTCATACATTTATTCATTTATTTTTTTATTTATTCAATTAATTCATTTATTCATTTATTCATTTATACCTTCATTCTTTCCTTCTTCCTTTCTTCATTTATTCAATAATTAATTATTTAATTAATTAATTAATAATTACTTCAGTTTTTAAAAATCAAAGGAAATATTATGTAATTTTTTGGGTTGTGGGTCGCTGTAGCGAGACACAAATTTAAATTAAATTGAATAGCAGGTAAATGGTTAAATTAATTAAAAAAGTATAATACATCATAATTAGGACTTTCACTTGATACATTATACCGGGGTCTTCTCTGAAATCACGTATTTTTATTCTCATCGAGATGGGCATTGCGATTAGTTCGGCCCTCATTTTATTCACGTCGAGATGTCAATTGCTACCACAATTGTGGTAGCAATTGACATCTCGACGTGAATAAAAATCAGCGCGAATTGCTCGACAAAAATAAAATGAGTGCCGAGCTAATGGAGTACACTAGAATTCTGAATACTGTAAGCTTGGTTTAAACATACTTGGGTAAATTCCTATCTATTATTTTTTGCCATAGTTTTAATGCATATAATGTATAATACCAGTATATTATAGACGCGATGACAGATTATTTTATCTGTATATCATGTATATCAACAAGCTGTAGATTTTAATCAAGAAAACCCAGCTCAGCATTTGACATGCTGGCAGCTTGTGTATACTTGATAATAATTAATTAGATATACACATACTTACCAGCTTACTTGGTGTGCTGTAGTTAAAAAATGTTTTTCAAAAAAACAAGATTTGAGTACAGATTTAATTCCTAAATATATTTATTTGTATTATCGTTTTATGTGACCATTTTTCGGCATAATGCAAGGCTCAATTTGTACGTGTAACTAGACATTTCTCACATATTAATTATGCTCCCTTTTAGAATTATGAAAGTGTTTTCAATTGCTGGGATTTAACAAGATAGTTTCGCAATGTTGTGTGATATTGTGCCTTAACAACCGCGCTGAATTTGGTAAATAACCTAAATATATGTTAGAAAATATAATTTAAGGTATCAGCTTACTTTAAAGTAAGTAATTACTTTTGGCTGTGCACGACAGTATACCATTAATATTATTTTTTACACTACCTGATTACCTGACAATTTAGCTACAACATCACAGGATCATGATAAACTATTTGATGGGAGACTTCATCCTTGTAGAGCTAGGACCGTAGGCCTATACAAGGTTTCAAATCGAATAAAATTACACCGATTTGCTAGATAATTTACAGTTGAGCAAATAATCGATTTTGGAAGGTGTCTGTTAACTTTTGGCATGCTAAGTTAATTTATTTAAATTTTCAACTACTTGAGGTTGTGTCTCGCTACCGCGATCCACAACCTCAAGTGGTTGAAAATTACTCATATTAGCTTAACTTGAGAATAAGATATGTACAAATCTTGATGTTTAACCAGTTATTTCATTCCCAATAACAGTGGTTTAATCGGCTAATAAAACGGATCAAAAAAGACTATAGTCGCAATTAGCAGGCAATGGGTAAAAATAAAACATTTATATAATTTTGTAATTTAAAGCTGAAAATTGCGTCAGCAATTCCGGCTTTGAATTACAAAAATAGAGACAAATAATTCAGCAGCAGATGTGTTAAAAATATAACCCAAATCTCGTCATTTTGCCTATGTCACCCCGAGGTAAACATCCTTATTTTCGTGGTGTACGCAGAGCTTGAAGTCAATGCACATGACCATGACACGGGCAGTGTGGCTATTCTGAATGCAGTATCTGCTCACTTTACAAGTAGGCAGATACTGTCTTTTGGTTTTGCAGAGCTGTATTGTTAGACAGACGTTCTGTGACAGTATGTTTATATAACCGTGTTTATACACCAGATAGTCAAGCCCGATTCGCGTTCATAAATCAGTCAGGTTGTCCACGACGCTGGACCAACGTTAAACCAACATTAATTCAACGTCTTGTGTCTGCTGGATTGATTTTACGTCTTGTGTTTGCTGGTAGTTATTTGAAGTTATTTACTATATGCTTTGGTAATTTCCCATTTCTAAAATGATACTGACACAAAAAATAGTTGATTAATGGACTATAATACGGCATAATAATAAGATCATTGTTGTTTATGCAATACAATTATCAGTGATATAATACGTGTATTTTAAGCCTTAATTTCACAGCTTATTTTGTGCCATATTTTAGAATACTGAGTGATTGATAAAAAATATGTTATCCTCATTATCTCATTATGAATGAGCGTGGCTCTTTGGTGTATGTAACTATGCCACAATCTCAGTTTCATATTGTTAAATATAAAGGGTCCATCTTTAATATGAGAATAATGTAGATATAGCCTATGTAGTTCAGAAATTTATCTTTGATCAATATATATTTATATTCGAATAACAATTATATCTAAATTTACATTTAGTACTATACACTTTGCATGTAAAATTAGTATTCTATGAATATATTTTTTTACGGGTCGCAATATTGCAATATATTTACATGTATTTAGTTTGTATTTTTTATCCACCTGTTTCCATCTGGTAATAAAATCAAAATAGACGCAGGTATTAAATGCAGTATTCAATACACAAACAATCTTTATTTTACATACGTTTACTTTTAAATAGTTTTTTTAAATGTATTTGAAAAGGCTATAAAATGTTGTCTGCGTTGTACTCAAAGGCATATTATGATTTCCCAGTAAAGCTTTATCATTCTACTATGAATATAAATATTCTAAAAATAACTATACTTTTAATCATCGTCACGATTTAAAATTAATAAAATCGAATACAATTAATAAAATCAACATCCCATGATCGCCTATCACGGGATGTCAATTTCATTAATTGTATTCGAAAAAAAATCGTATATACAAGTACATTTTACAAAGTACTGATTTATACTAATTAGATATAATTTGCATTATTGTTTCACCATAAGGAAAATGCCACGACATAAATGGAGAAAATAGACTAAGTATATTACATTTTTGTAAGATATATTGAGGTCACTTAAGGCCATTTAGTTTAAATACCAAAATTATTGCGAAGGTATATTTTAGGCAATATATTTTTGAAAAACATTATGATAAACTGTGGTGGTGAAATAAATAAACAAATTGACTGGACTACATAATGAAATTTAAATTTGTACCCACGCAAAGATTTAGTATTATATGTACAATTTAAATCAGAATATAATTTATGTCAATTTTGTGAATTTAACCCTTAAAGCGCTGAATTTATTTGAAATGATCATAAATGTCTTAGTCAGCTCTTTCCGATTCATTTGAATACCTATGTTATGGGTCTACGACAATTATACAAAAGCTCACTCTTACAGTGCGGAGATTTTTAGACGTCAGAATCTGACCTCTACAGACGTCGATCCCCGCGCTGTGAGGGTTAAGGGTCGTGACTCTCACACACTTTCTTTATACAAAAACTAACATATCACAAACGCTGATTAATTTCACGTTTTATTTTTAAAAACTGGTATTTAATGTGCCAATCGGAAAACTAAAAACTCGAATATAATTGTGATCTGCGGTTGAAATGTTAACCACTTAATTGGCGATGTCTCTATATATTTTTCGTCATTTGATGCTGGAAATTGCATTAAGGCAGTAATGCTAACATCAAATAAATGAAAAATAAAAACAAACAATTGAGGTCCCTCCCTCTTTTATTAAATATTTTTTTAATCAAGACAATATTTTAACATGCATGAAATGAGGACTTTCTGAGATTTAGTTTCTTAAAATACACTAGCAATGGTGTCTTATAAAATGAAGATAATTTCATTTTCTTTAGGATGGGAATTACATCGGTACTTTGCATATTATATGAATGTAAATTTACCGAAATATAAACATGGGTGTTAAATGACGTGTAGGCTATGTAGATCATATACACTGGCGATAGACATGAATTCACTATTAAATATCTCGTCGCCTCGGAGCTAAAGGATCCTATCTGACACTCGTCAGAGTGGCAGATAGGATCCTTTAGCTCCGAGGCGACGATCTGTCCATTTTATTGTCCAAATGAGATACTTTTTCGTGTTCACATGCAGTTAAATTAGTGTCTGTCAGACCTATATCACTTATAAATTATCTTTGTTTACACAATGTATTACGCATAGTTTAAAAAAATAAAATTGTTACTTTAATACGGGGTTAAATAGGACGATTTTATAAAGCCAGTTTTTTTAATTTTATTAAATAATGGTCTATGGTTAAATTGTAAATATATACTTTAATCTTACCATTAATCTAAATAATTGTAACTAAAATTCATATCTAACTTTTATATAATTAACTTAAAAACTGGCTTTTTTAAAACAGTTTACAAATTAACTGTTGGTTTAATTAAAAAAATCCATCGCTATTGAAAAAAATATATTTGTTTTTTCAGGTTATATTTTTTATTTTAATTTGCTCTGGAAACGAATAGGCCTGTATATAGGCCTATTTTAGATATAGAATATTTCACCATACTGGACAAAAATATAAAAGATTTATTATTACAATTAGAAAAAACCCCATTAAAATTGAGCATACCGCATGTTCAAATTAAAAGAGGAAAGCAAATATAACGCATTTAAAATAAATATACCGCATGTTCAAATTGAGATAAGAAAATAAATAAAAAGGACCGTTAACAATGCTCTGTTTTGTGCTGTAACTTGTGAAATAAAGATGTTGTTTTCTGTTTGTCCAAGAGGTTGATAATAATCAGCAAGCAGACGTGAAACCAATGTTGATTAAATGTTGATCCACCGTCTACGACGCTGGCCCAACATTAAACCAACATTGGGCCAATATTTCTTCATTCCCGGGGTGTGGGAGGGGGGGGGGGGGTCGTCATTCTCTGTATAAATCCAGGTCAGTTTACACTATCCGTTGACGTGTGTAGGGCCTACACGTACATGTGCATGAAGTGCGGCATGTCTGTGGAGTGCACTTGATGTATGCTGATTTATGCCTGCTCAGGCTGCTTGTGGTAGTGTGTACATACACGCCAGTCTCTCTTATCGCGGCAGTAAAATCTGCAGAATATCTACAATATACGTGTTTTTATATTATGTAAAAGTAGATGCCGTGTTTCAATTATTTTGTATATACTGCGTGAAAACAAATATCTAAAATGTGGATTACAGAGAAATGCCATTCGACAAATTAGGACTAATCGCAGATATAATGGCTTTAACCCTTTAACCGCCGGTGCCGCAAATATTCGGGTTTTCATTTTTTATTAGTACATTAAGTATCACCTTTTAAACGTGTTAAAGATAAAATGTGACATCAATCAGCAATATTTGAAAACAGTTAACCTCCATGTTGTCAAATCTTAATAATTTTAACTCACTTGAAGTTGTGGATCGCGTCAGCGAGATACAACTTCAAATGGGTGAAAATTCAAATTGAATAATTTGGCGGTTAAAGGTTAAACAATTATGGTAAACGAATAAATATACATGAATATTTCCCTCGGGTTGAGTGATTAATAAAATGTAGGTAAATATGCATCACAATAAAATATTTGAAGTTCATAATTATATCAATGTATATATAAATATATATATTTATATAACACATTTAATAAATTTTAATTGAGCTATATCATATAGTCTAAATTTAATATAATTATATTTCCAGCACTTAAAATATTTTTTAATTGAGCTACATATTCAGCTACTTACTTAATAATTTAACACCACAGATATTGTGTATAATTGTTCGTTTAATGTACTGTAACCAATACATAGGCCTACTTTCATTACTTAATACAACATCATTTTCATGTGTACAGATTAGAGCTTAAACATATAGACGCAATTCAAAATGTCATCAATTGAGTTGGGTTGCAATGTGAGAGGGAATAATTCAGGCATTTTATCTAGCATTTCCAGCGAAATCCATTACATTAATTTGAGATAATAAAATTATGCTCTTCGTTTAATTTCATTGCTAAATTATACATCACTCTACCTCTCGATCAAGGCTCATTAATAATGGAGTAGAAATATAAAAAAATGCAAACAATCTTGTGAGCTAAAATAAAATGAGAAATAAAGTGAACAAACTATAATCAGAAATTATTTCAATATTGAAATCTGTTTGCTTCTTTCGTGAAGATTACAAAATTAAATAAATAACGAGAGGCCATATGCAAAGTTTAATGCATTCTAAATTGGCATAGATAAGAATACGTTAAAAGGAAAAAGTAAAGCAAAATGGACCTTTAGTTCTGTTAGAACGCTCATAGAAAACATATTTATTAATGGAACAGACATTTTCTTCAACCTAATAAACCTTATCCCGCTAATTTAATTTATTATTTTTTTCCCACTTGGAGTTATGTCCCGCTACCGCGATCCACAACTTCAAGTGGGTAAACGGTAGTCATATTTGTTAAATTTGAGACCAAACATTTGCAAATCTTACTATTTAAACACACATTTCGTTCTCGCACCGAAAGAATTTAATAATGTATAACGGCCGTAGACCCATAACATAGGTACTCAAATGAACCAGAAAGAGCTAACTAAGAAATGTATCATATTTTTTTCAAATTTGAAAAAACCCTTTGGTCTCCATAGTTTATAAAACAATATTTGAGCGTTGTAAGGGTTAAGGTGTGTACTGTGATGGTTGGTTTCACACAAGAGGAAGATTTAGATAAATCAATTTTTTTTCATCGTGATCGATACCTAACTGGGGGAGGGGACGTGTTAGACATCAAGGAGGTGTTACTCATTGGTAACACCGTGCACAGCCAAAATGCAGTAACCGCTTACTTGTCAAATGAGAAATTACTGTATTTTGACTTTGCAGAGCAGAGTACCTGCCAGGGAAACACAGCACATTAAACCAATGCCGATTTAATGTTGGCCCGCCGTCTCCGACGCCGGACCAACATTAAATCGGCATCGGCTCAATGTCTCGTGCTTGTTTACGACATGCTTTGAATTACTGTTCTTATGGTGGGGGTGTAGCGCACTCAAAGGCAGCCATCTGCGCACTTGTACAGTGAACGTATACCTCATTTAGGCTTTGCCCTTCGATGTGGAGGAATTGGTAGGTGATGTGTTACTCTGCACGGCCCGTATTAACCTCTTAAATCGCTGAGATACTTCTATATTAACCATGGAGTCAAAAGGGTTTTTTTCAATTTGAAATCATCATAAATGTCTTATAGTTATCTCTTTCCGATTCATTTGAATACCTATGTTATGGGTCTACGGCCACTATGAATATTTTTACTCTTACAGTGCGGTGATCGACTTTAGACGTCAGAAACTGACGTCTACAGACGTCAGACTCTGACGACTAAAGTCGATCCCCGCGCTGTAAGAGTTAACGTACAAGTTACTACAAGTTACTATATATAGCGTAGGCCTCGTTTTGGTCCAGGTGGCCATCTTGACCAATCCGAAGCCAATTATCGTAACTTGTATGAGAATACGGGCCCAGGACTGAAAATAAACTCTTTTCTGCTCTAAAGGCCTGAGTCAGTATTGCGGGGAGCCTCCGTGACCGAGAAGTAGCGTGCTCGGCCTCAGACCGCCAGGGCTCAAATTTCAAATCCTGTGTCTGGAGGAAAGTGTCATCTCATTCATCTCACCATCCTCAGGAGGTTCTCCTGGCCCAGTTTGGCCTATATGTGCACAAAGGTGGCTTAAAGCCCGATTCATTTCATTTTCTAAAGGCCTGAGGCTGATGCTAAAAATAGATTTTTGCTGCACTTCTAGAAGAACATATTATATAGGTTTCATGGTATATTCTGTTTATTTGGTTTACAAGCAATCATTTTGAAAACATTCCCCCTTTCTAAAACTGTGCGAAAAACCCTTCGAGGACCATTCCTTGCAGTCGTCATATATGTGCGACGGTGGAAATGATGACATTACTATTTGTACATTTGTAGCCGACGAAAACATAACAAATATTGCAAATTTTACATTGCATGTACCCATTAGTATACTTATATATACATAAATTATTGCAGTGTAATAATTCATGTTTACCAAGGCATTATTTAAATCATTTCGAATGTTATTCTGTAAAAAAACAAATAGGGGCTCATCATTCCTTTGTTAAGTCGATTATTTTTCTTTCAGCCACTTCTCTAGAGTGGTTATGTTTTGGTTATGTCTTTGAAACTAGATACATTAATTATTATACCAAATAAAGAAAAAGAAGTGGGGGGGGGGGTTAGCAAACTCAGGACTACTACAAATTAGTAGGTGGATCAATCAGATGAGGCTGTACGTCAAAACATAACAAATATTGCAAATTTTACTTGAGATGCACCTAATAACTTATATCTACATAAAATATTGCGGTGTGATAATTTGTTTTTTACAAATTCATTAATTAAAACAATTCACGTCTTTTTCTGCAAAAAAACAAGTGGGGGCTCATCTAATTTTTTCGGACACTTGCATAGAGTAGCTTTGTTATGAAACTAGTTAGCCTACATAAATTATTATACCAAATAAAGAAAAAGAAGTCACAAACATATGGTTATTTTTTTTTTTGGGGGGGGGGGGGTCAGCAAACTCAGGACTACTACCAATTAGTAGGTAGGTGCATCAGATGAGACTGTGCGTCATACAGACAGAGGATTTAAATTTGAGCCATGACAGTCTGAGGCTGAACACGGTGTATCAACGTCCAGTGATCTGGGCCAGTGTTCAACGTATTCAAAGTCTGATCGTATTCAAAACGTATATCGTAGAGAGATAGAGGAGGGGGAGGGGGAATCAGCCATACATTACGTCTTCATTATCCGCTGACCCTTACAGTGCGGGGATCGACTTTAGTCGTCAGAATCTGACGTCTATAGACGTCAGATTCTGACGACTAAAGTCGATCCCCGCACTGTAAGAATACAAATATTTCTATTGGCCGTAGACCCATAACATCGGTATTCAAATGAATCAGAAAGATCTAACTAAGACATTTATGACAATTTTAAAATGAAAAAAATACTTTGGTCTCCATGGTTTATGCAAAATTGTCAGCACTTTAAGGGTTAAACAGCACACAAGATACACAGGGGTGATCTCGGTCATTGCCCCTGTAATACCATAATATACAAATAAGCAACTTATTACTGTATAATCAGTATAATCAAGTCGTAACTTCAGTTTTTATTTAATTTTCAGTCCGTTGTATATGACTCCTCATATCCAGATGTTTAACCCTAAGCTCTGAAATGTGTTTGGATGAGCCATGGAGAACAAACAATTTGAAATCATCATAAATGTCTTAATTAGCTCTTTTCGTTTCATTTAAATACCTACGTTATGGGTCTATGGAAGTTATAATTAACTTGGTTACATCCTACAGGGGATCGACTTCAGATGGCATAATCTGACGTCTACATACGTCATATATCTTTCGGAAAAAAATGAAAACGAAACTTTTTACATTAGACCTACCACCTTAATATGAGCATCCACCGACCGTCATATGACGAATTCCTTTTCCGACTATGGACCTCCCCACTGAATTCTGATTTTAGTCTCAATATTGTCGAGAGATGCTGGCGCTATGGAAGTCATTATACTTATACTTATATCCTGACGTTTAAAGACGATCCCTGCGCTGTAAGGGCCTAACTCCAGATAACACCCCAATAACGTGCCATAGATTACAATGTATTTTAATTTTGACTTTGCGTGTGTGAACACTTTGTGGAAATACAATTTTTTTATTGAAAACTCAACCATGCTCAGTTTAGCCATACGTGTGCTAAAAGCCATCTCAAACAGAATGCTTTCACAGCGCATCTGCAATAAAGATACTATGCACTACGTCCCAGTAAACACAAAACATTTCTATAATATTTATACAACGTTGGCCCAACGTCTTCGACGCTGGGCCAACATTGTATAGATGTTATACAAATGTTTCGTGGTCACTGGGGTGACCATCAAACAGAAATGTCATTTCTTTAAATGTCAAGCGACACAATGCCCCATTCTGCTGCAGGTCATTGTTTTCAGTTGATTTGGAAGGTTTTCTCTTGGGGAGTGAATGGGGCCTGGTGTATTTGACAGGATTAGGTTGGCCAGAAGGACGCTTCTGGGAAAGGAAGGAAGAAATTGAGGATGTTCAGAGCGGATCCTAACCCTCTTCGGACTGGAGCCGAATAGATGCGTTTCCAATCTGCAGTCACAACATTGAATTATCGTCAGATAGTTGGGCATGGCGACGCAGATGCACAGTAGGGCGTGTAACAGACGAAAAAATCTCACACCAACAGAAGTTGATTTTATTTGAAGCGAAATTTCCCGCTTAAAAGTCCATTTTAAATGAGAAAATGATAAAAAGCTGTACCGCTTCGCACAGCCAAAATGCGGTAGATACTTGCTTTTAAAGTAAGCAGTTACCGCGGTTTGGCTTTGCAGGGCGGCATGGCACCCAAACAGCGGTCTGAAAGCTGTGGGATCTATTGTTGAGCACTGCCAGCCATTGAAGGCGGCCCTCTGTTGACTGCTAAACAGCTGCCGACCCATCTTGGTTAATTCTGTCTTCGTCCTGTACAATTGATTTCGTCAATTCTAATTAATTTCCTAGCGAGCACGCAGACGTAGACTTAGTTTGAACAGAGCGACAGTTCCCAGCAAACACGAAGACGACGACGCTGGACCAACATCAAATCAACATTTGGGCCAACGTCTTGCGTTTGCTATCACCAGCAAACAATACATCCAACCAATGTTGATTTCATGTTGGGGCGGCGTCGTAGACGCCGGACCAACATTAAATCAGCATTGGACTAATGCGTTTGCCGAGTCAGTTTTTTAGTAAGACAGGCGACCCAGAAAACACGTCGACTCGGTTGTTTTTTTGTTGGAATTGGAAACCCTCGATAAGAAACGAAGTGAATTAGATTTTATGCCACCACTAAACTGGGCCAGGAGATCCTCCCCGAGGATGTCGAGATTAAAGAGATGACACTGCCCTCCAGAATTCGAAATTCCAGCCCTGGTGTTCCGAGGCCCAGCACCCTACCTCTTGGTCACGGAGGCTCCCCACAATATTGGATCCTTACGAATGAGCTGGGGAGAAATATTTTGTTTCCTTGAAACAGGAACGCCGAGTGCGAGTCGAACTGGCAGATCCCCCGACTTTCCAATTAAGCAGACAGATTTAAACACTCCACCAGGGGCCCCGCCCTATAGTAAGAAATTGAACCCAAGACAACCTGAAAAAACAGGAGGCATTCATCTAATGCTGTTTCAATGGTAGGCCACAGTCTTCGACGCTGGTCCAACATTGAAACACCATTGTGTGAATGCATGGGTTTGCTGGTGTAGTGCTATGCGTGCAAATTAACGTTATCATAGTTTTTTTGTAGCGAGAGCACAGGGAATTTAAAATTTGTTTCAAAAAGGTCGTGGTCCGACATTGTCCAATTATTCATCTCTAAACAATGCATTAAACAATGGATGGCGACACGTTAAAAACTATTTATAACTAGCAGAACGAGCCCAATATTTTCGTATATTTTCGTTATGATTCTTGTGGAGACCTGTGCACACCGCATACTTTATTTTGTACTTCTTCTCCAATTGTTTCCAACAAAATGTATTGATTTTTTGTTTATATTATAGGAGTATATATGGCAGACGCCTTGCGACTGTGACTTAGAAGTGGATGATAATTACGCATTTTTGTTTAATTTGAGACCGAACATTTCAAAATCTTGTTTAACCCTTTCAGGCCTGAGTTCACCATTGTCATCTTCAACCACTACAAGCCGCGAATTGCTGCTGCAATTCTCGACTTGTAGTGGTTGAAGATGATTTGATGTGGGTGAAAAATTTCAGAAAATTGCCATGCATTGGTAAAATAGTTTCATGGAAATTTTCGTTTTAAAAACCTAAGTTGTAGGAAAATGAAGTCCGTTTTCACGGATGTAAAATGATTCTTTAATGCATCGTGAGGGTCCAAAGGGTTAAGCACACATCGCATTCCCAATAACCGATATTAAAAGGTTTAATGAAACCGATTAAAAACGACTTCTAGTATATAGTCACGCTTAGCGGTTTAAGGGTTAACCCTTACAGTGCGGGAAACAACTTTAGTCGTCAGAATCTGACGTCTACAGACTAAAGTCGTTCCCTGCACTGAAAGAGTAAAAATATTTATACTGGCCGTACACCCATAACATAAGTATTCAAATGAAGCAGAAAGAGCTATAACCCAAGACATTTATGTCTATACCAAATTTAAAAAAAACCTTTTGATTCCCAAGGTGATCAAAATAAAAAAAATCAGCAGTTTAAGAGTTTAACTAGCAGCAGACCAAAAATGAAATGAATCGGGCTTTAGGCCACCTTTGTGCACATATAGGCTAAACTGGGCCAGGAGAACCTCCTGAGGATGGTGAGATGATTGAGATGACACTGTCCTCCAGACACAGGATTCGAAATTCGAGCCCTGGCGGTCTGAGACCGAGCACGCTACCTCTCGGTCACGGAGGCTCCCCACAATACTAACTTTCACACGTGGATGGGGAAGAAACAATTTTGTTTCTTTCAAACCGCCGGGACCGGGAACCGAACCCCGAATTCTGGCGTGAAAGGCAGCGGTGCTAACCACTACCCTAGGACCCCCGCCCAGCAGACAAAAAAAAAAAAAAAAAAAAAGCCAGTGCAATCCGTAATCTAGTTTGTGATAGATGCTTAGTTAATCAAATAATTTAAGTAGGTCCTCGCGTATTTCTCATAAAATGTAGTTATATTTTTCATCACTTGAGGCTAAAAAATTTGGTTAGCAAGTCCTGCTTTAAATAAATGAAAATAGGAGCAGCTAATTCGGCAGGATGAAATATAAATACGATATTAAGTTACGCCAACACATTATCCAGGTCTGTGCGGCAAGGGCTGCCTAATTGAATACAAATCTCGATATTCACTACTTGATACACTACAAACCCTGCAATTAGTATCTAAAAAGGTATGTTTCAAGAAACCATATCCACTTTTATGTTAATTAATTACAAATAACTATTATAAGATGGACAATGATTGTAAAACGACCCTGTTTAACTAAAAAGCAGAGAAAATCATTTGACAGATGTTATGAAAAACTCAAAACTATTATAAATATTAAAGGTCATTGTACTTTTCATACATGTAAATGTTAACCGAATCTAATTAAATCAATTTTATTTTGGATCGGTGTTCGTACAAACATAAAACATTAGCCATTGGTTATTCTGTCGTGCAAAGCCAAAATGCGGTGTCTGCTTACTTTACAAGTAAGCATATACCGTATTTTAACAATGCAGAACAGGATAATAGTTAAGTTATCAACTAAGCGGTAAATTCTACGGATGTGTCATTATTTTCTGCTCGTATTGTGTGGACGAAATCAAGTGACAATATTGAAAAGGACTAAAGTTTATTTTATTTGGTCTTAACATATACATCTAAAAATGATATTTATTCATTAAACAAATCTTCAATCAATAAAACACGTAACACATAGTTATAAAGGGTATGTTGAACCAAGGAGGTTAAAAAGCCTCTTTAACCTCCTTGGTTAAACAAATGCAGTTTTAACAAACCGCGCGCGTGCGACGCCTGCCAACATTAAAACAGCATTGGTTCAGCGCCTCGTGTTTACTTGGCTATTAGTACCAGATGCACATCCAACCTATAAATAATCTCCCCATTTTCTCTAATTTCCATTAAAAAAAGTTAGATAATAAAAGAAATAATAGAAAGTTAAGATAATCCTAATTTTAAGATCTTTAGTGGGATGAGACACAGGTTGTCGCTACTCACAAACACAAAACATTTGTATAACATTTATACAATGTTGGACCAACGTCGAAGAAGTTGGGTCGGCGTTGTATAAATAGAATACAAATGTTCTCTGTTGGCTGGGTAGCGTAAGTAAAACAAAGTAAGTAAAACAAAAAATGATAGCATGCACATCCTTACGAAAATAAGTGAGCACGGCACCATTCAATGGTTGTCATCCATAGAACAAGCCCTTCACGCTGTGCTAAATCAACCACTGTCATCCTCATTCACTTGACTTTCGATCCCTGAGAATTAAAAGGTGGTATCTGCCACTTCACGAAGTGACATACCACCTTTTCTTCACCATGGGGAGACACCATGGGGAGACGCTGCAGGTTCAAGTGTTTACGACTCTTGAAAGTCAGGACTGAGTTAAGTGAATGCCGTTTTACGAGTTATTTTTTTGTCATACACATTGGCAAATATGTTGGAGCGGATCCACTCATATGTTAAATCTGTTGTTACTTGTTGTTAAAACAGGCTAACTAACTATTTCGCCAGTATCAACAGAGCCTGTATTCTCGTAGATGGCCCTCGCGACCAATCCAAAGCCTACGATGTATCGTAATTTGTACGAGAATACGGGTCCAGATTAGTAGAATCTTAGGGGAAAATGTCATCTATTGCAATTATTTCATCTATGCAGGTGTGTAAATACATTTTGCTTATTACATATTTGACTATTCTAATCTAGGTATAAAAATACATCAAACCTGTTGTTGATACACGCCATACTTAATTATGTACATGAATATAATTATATAGCTAAATTGTTGCAAACCTTGGTGTAGGCCTAGTATGAGGCTAGTTTACTGGTAACCTAGGTGTAGTGTCATGCTATAGTTTATTGTATACCTTAGTGTAGTATCTGATGAACTTACTGTCAGCCTTGGTGTAGTATCAGACTGGTTTACTGTAAACCTTGTATAGTAAATATATCAGACTAGCTTACTGTAAACCTTGGTGTAGTGTCAGACTGGCTTACTGTAAACCTTGGTGTAGTGTCAGACTGGTTTACTGTAAACCTTGGTGTAGTGTCAGACTGGTTTACTGTAAACCTTGTGTAGTATCAGACTAGCTTACTGTAAACCTTGTATAGTAAATATATCAGACTAGCTTACTGTAAACCTTGGTGTAGTGTCAGACTGGTTTACTGTAAACCTTGGTGTAGTGTCAGACTGGTTTACTGTAAACCTTGGTGTAGTGTCAGACTGGTTTACTGTAAACCTTGTGTAGTATCAGACTAGCTTACTGTAAACCTTGGTGTGGCATCATCAGCTTACTGTAAACCTTATTGTAGTATCAGACTAGCTTACTGTAAACCTTGGTGTAGCATCATCAGCTTACTGTAAACCTTATTGTAGTATCAGACTAGCTTACTGTAAACTTTGGTGTAGCATCATCAGCTTACTGTAAACCTTATTGTAGTATCAGACTAGCTTACTGTAAACCTTGGTGTAGCATCATCAGCTTACTGTAAACCTTATTGTAGTATCAGACTAGCTTACTGTAAACTTTGGTGTAGCATCATCAGCTTACTGTAAACCTTATTGTAGTATCAGACTAGCTTACTGTAAACCTTGGTGTGGCATCATCAGCTTACTGTAAACCTTATTGTAGTATCAGACTAGCTTACTGTAAACCTTGGTGTAGCATCATCAGCTTACTGTAAACCTTATTGTAGTATCAGACTAGCTTACTGTAAACCTTGGTGTGGCATCATCAGCTTACTGTAAACCTTATTGTAGTATCAGACTAGCTTACTGTAAACATTGGTGTGGCATCATCAGTTTACTGTAAACTTTATTGTAGTATCAGACTAGCTTACTGTAAACCTTGGTGTAGCATCATCAGCTTACTGTAAACCTTATTGTAGTATCAGACTAGCTTACTGTAAACCCTGAGAACAGAGCGTGTTTCTGATATTCACACTCGCTCGGTTCTACAGGGTAACGGTATACTGTCCATATCATCATCATCTCTTCTTCCCCAGCAAATAGGAGTCGCCGACCAATGGTGGGTTGAGGTTGGGCCAGCGTCGCATTCGCAGACAATGGGCAAATCTCAAACCATCATTTGGTCCTCCGACTCTTTCCTCCAATTCCATCTTGGATTATCTGGACGTTTGACTTGTAAAGCAGTGTACATATATAGATATACATTCCGGCTTGTTTATAATCTCCATATTTTAAATAAATACCCTCGGTATATTACAATGTTACAAAATAACAAGCTACAACAGCAGAACAAATGCACGGAATTACAATTTGTTTTTTTTAGAATGATAAAAATAATGGTTGAAAACAGCAGGTCGATAAATGATAAATGAGAATAACTTATCAATTATGAAAATATGTCATATTTTTCGCTTCAAAATTATTACTGGACAACTAATGCGACTGAGTAATAAGTACTAATAATTATTGGTGTACGGACTATCTTCAGATGGTCACCAATAACATATTGTGTACTAGCGACAAGTGGACAAATCAGGTTAATTTAATCCATCTAAACAAACTTTGGGGATGTAAAAACGTTTGAAGTGTCTCTAAACAATGGAGATTTTTATTACAAGTCTCACTTTTTTCTAAATGTAGGCCCTAATAGTTTATTTACAACGATCGGCTGAAGTTGGCGATTTTAATTTCAGTTCTATTAATTATTCCGAATAAAGCGGATCGCTTTGAACGGATTTCCAAAGACGGATATGTCACTGTTGAAAGGGGGTTGATTTTCATGTACGTATAAGTCTGTCCAACAAACACATTGACCATGTGCTGGGATAATGCTGGGCCAGCGTCTACGACGCTGGCCCAGCATTATCCCAGCACAGGGGAGATGTGTTGGGGTGCTGGGATGCTGTAAGGGTCCGGACAACGACAGACGGTCCCAGGATCGTCATCAAGAACAGTCTCCTAGGAGCACCCCTTATCCCTCTTGCTCCTCCTCCTGCATCCTGCTTCCCTCCTCCTGGCTTTGCGACACTTTGCTTGGCGCCACCGTGTCCATCCTGGTCCAATTTTCAAAGCCGGACATCGGTCAAGCGAAAGGGCATGTGGTCATCGCCTCCTCTGATCGCTGCGGGACTTGGTATTTCCTGCAAGAAGAAAAAAGGTTTAATTTAGATAGCAAGGCTAGCCCAGAGACTGCTGAATATTATTTTATGACAGCTTATGAACAAATTTGATTTCGAAACCAAAGAGTTTGAAACAAATTAAAAATAAAAACTCTGATTTTGTATTTTTGTAGTAGAGACCGAGGTGTTCAAAAAAATTAATTCGAGAAATCTATTTTCCATCAATAACAATTTCCTGACATATTTTAGCCTTAGCCAGCAAATTGTGTCTCGCTACCGGGACACAAAACCTCAAGTGGGTGAGAAAATTACCCATATCTGTTTAATTTGAGATCAAAAATGTGCAAATCGTGGGTGTTCCACCACACATTTCATTACTAATGACTTTTATTTAACACAGAGCAAAAACGACTGCATAGATAGCCGTGCTTATCCGCTTAAGGGTTACGATGGAAATTGCGTTAGCAATTACAACTTCAAGGGACTGATAAAATTATGAACATTTTTCTGGTGAGGAGTCTGTATTTTCAATACCCAGTGTTAGAGCACGTGGCATAGCTATTTTATTTTGGATCTTTAAAATTGTTTCATTACTACTGTAAAACAAAGGGTATGACGTCATGCACATTTAGTATATGTCAGTGTATCTGGGATGATTCAGGTTGGTGGAGACCGATAGGGTTAGTTTTCCACCCAAACAAGGATTTGGGTGACACTGTTAAGGGTGCCACCGACTGTCGCGCTCACCACCCAAACCCCTCCCCCATTTCCTGCACTCCATATATCAGGACGTCCACCGACTCACACGTCATGGATCAGTCCAAATCAGGATAAATGGAGCTGCCACCCGTTGTCCATCCCAGAAAAGACTTTACGTTGAGACAATGTTGGATTAATGTTGGGCCAACGTCGTAGACGTTGGCCCAGCATTAAGCCAACATTGGCTCCACTCTTTGTGTTTGCTGGGCTGAGCACTCGTGAGGACTCAGCCAAGGTTCGTTAGTGGCGTGTTGTCCACACCACATGTACGTGACCCTTATTACTATGCGGACCCGTCTGAAGTACCCATGTCGACTCCAGACCTGTCTGTGAGAAGACAGCTTTGACATATAGATAATATAAATCGGCATGCAAATGCAAACGACAGCAACTGCTCTTGAAAAGTAAGCAGCTAATGCCGGCCAGTTTTGCAAAGGGCGTTTGTGGCAATTTCTAAAGTCACAAGCTAAGGTGTACGTATCGTTTAAATTGATGAGGTTGTCAATTGGGGAAAGATGGCATATAGTGTAAATATTTTATTTACAAAAAAACATGATTACACTTTTAAGTAAAAAAATATACTTCAGCATGTAATTAAACAGGATTCACACATACGTAAATAAATAGTTATTTTAATTACCTAAACATGTAAATAAACAGAAAAAAACACTCAACTTTTCTAAATTGTTTAGCAGAACTGATAGTATTCGGAATACATGTAGCAATGATTTCTGACAGGATCTACATCAGGCTATTAGCATTATATATTTAGCTGTAAAAATATTGTTTACTAAAGAATAACTTTCTATTGTTGGCTAATTTTTCGACTAATTTCTACATTTCTTACACTGCCAATACATGGTAAAATTGATGTAGATTTGAGTTTTTACGTTTTTTAAGATTATAAACATAGAAGTGCTTATCTAAGCCTTTCAAAAACAACTAAGCCTTTATTACATACATAATAACTATTTTATTTAAAGAAGCCATGTACATAAAACTAAAATATATTTACACATTGGTGTATGCCATCTTCCCAAGAGTTTATAGACGAACACGAAACATGAAAGATAAATAGTAGCTTATCGCTACAAAGACCCGAGGTTCACAAAACAGACAATGAGCTGTTGAGCCAACGTCGGTTTGATTTTTGGTCAGTATCGCAGACGGTGGGCTAATATCAAGCCGACGTTGGGCCAACACATTATGTTTACGGCGTTGTATTCTGTAGGTGCCATCGTCCTCAATTTTGCAGGTGACATTTTACATTTTTATTATAAACAGCCAGGCCTATACATCTCACACCTCAGTGAGACTTACGTTGAAAAGGAAACGTTAGACCAAAATATATTTTCAAAATTTCTAGGCTATATAATTATGTCAGTAGTTAGTAATTGCAGCCAAATAATAAAGTCTGGAATTAAATATTATATCAATAACAACAATTTGTATTGTCCTGAAGCTAAAGAATATTATTTTATATTTTGTTCGGCTACTTGATGACAGATTATAGTACTTTACACATGATGCTTAAATTTCGCTACAATACTTAAATTTCGCCATACATGCAGGTGGCTCAGCTATTTAGGCTATATGGATTTACAGCTGACGAAATAACACTAACAACAACACATCCAGAATAATTATGCTTGCAAATCCAAAAGGTAGTAACTGCTTACTTGTAGTAAAATAAGCAGTTATTGCCTTTTGACTTTGCGCGGTATTGTATGTGCAACCTAGAATTAGTTGGTATGACAAGTATAATGTAAGACAAACAAGCCTACATAACGAGTGGTGAAGTAACTTGTTTTTGGTCGGTGCCGAAGGTGCACGTAATTTAGTGCGGTTTAGCTTGCGCTGCCGGTGTAATTTTCTCTAATATTTGCTACATAATATGGGAGTATCTGTTTATTGCCATACGACACGCGTACCTAAAGCCTGTACTCTCCGACTTTGCAGTAGGATGTCCCAAATATCCCCTAAAGTATAGCACTAACTACAACACTAAGTTATCGATGGGACAGTCCCATCGATAACTTAGTGTTGTAGTTAGCGCTATTCTTTAGGGGATATATCGTCGCCTCGGAGCTAAAGGATCCTATCTGACACTCATCAGAGTGGCAGATAGGATCATTTTGCTCCGAGGCGGCGATATACCTTAGTCGTGGTGGATGATTTTTGCTGGTTTCTCAGTCAATTCTCAACCAATTGTCATGAAATTGGAAAGCACTATTCTCTAATGATGCGGCGATCACCCTGCAAATTTTATTGAGCAATATTGTATAGCTTAAAAGTTACGTCTATTTAGCATGAAGTAAATACACATCGATGGTAACCGTTTCAGTGCGGAGCAAGATTCTAGACGTCAGATTATGACGGCTAGAATCGGTCCGCTTGCGCACTGAAAGAGTTAACTATCTATATTGTTTGTATATGTATTCAAATAAAGCGGGAAAAGATAACTAGACATTTCTGATGACTTCGTATTGAAAAAAAACTTAGTCTATTGGTCTATATAAACTTATGTCAGCGCTTTAAGGGTTAACCCTTAAATCACTGCTCAAGCTATTCAATTCAATTCAAAATTTTAGTCACTTGAAGTTGTGTATTGCAACTTCCAAGTGACTGAAAATGTATGTTATTTGTGAAATTTAAGGCCTGATATGTATCAGTGTTTCAAGATTAAAGGCATATTTTACTTTGAACAGCTCGTTATCATTGGTTATACAGGTGCTTATAAAACACAGAATGTATAGTGCAGTCAACATCAGTGCTCTGAGGGTTAAACAAGTCCCACTAATCCCAAAAATATGATGTTTTAACCATTTTCAAAAAATGATTTAACCTTTTCACTACCATACATGACGGAAAGTTCCGTCGTCATTCGTCAATGAACGTAACCGTAAAATGACACAAATTTTCGTCAAATATATACTACATTTATGTATTTTTCGTCATTTGAAGCTGGAAATTGCGTTAGCAATTCCAGCTTCAAATGACGAAAAATAGAACTCCTACACCAGTATATCTGGATCCGGGCATGCACTCCGGCCTGGAAGTCAAAGGGTTAATCACTTATGATAGTTGCTCAATTCGTGCCATACTCTACGTCATTTGAAGCACGTTTCTGTGTACATGAAATAGCAGAAATTATTAATAAAAGCTGGAAGACAAGTATATTTCTCATTAGCGATTAGAACACATGAACGATCAAATTCCATTTCAGTATTTTTTATATAGCTTAAATACATGTTGTCGACCAGGGAGGGGTTTATATCCACTGGAATTGAAATAACATGTTTAACTTTTATCTGTACCAATTTTTACCTTGGCTTATTTATAAATAACGTTGGTTTATACGGCCCGTGGGCTACCAGAGACGGGTGTAATCTGATAGACGACACAGCTTCATTTCTTCATCTCCCATCAAACACGCTGCACCGAGCCAATGTTTGCTTAATGTTGGGCCAGCGCCCACATGTGTTATCATGATGATTCAACAAGACGATGACTGACCACTATGCGTGCAGGGAATTGTAAGCTAGAGACAACACCACGTCCAACTTCAAATCAAATCCATGAGATGGGAAACACAATGCTGGTCAGGCAACGATGTCACAAATAAACGTTAGGCAAACTTGTGTATTAAAATTAACCCTTTTCCTGTTGATCTCGACTGTTGTCGTTTTTAATCTGTTCATTAGCAATTCAAATCACTGTTATTGGGAATGAAATGTGTGTTTAAACATCCAGATTTGCAAATATGTGTGTTGAAATTAAACAAATATAAATAATTTTTATCCACTTAAAAGTTGTGGGTAGAGGTAGCAGGACAACTTCAAGTGGGTGAAAAATTAAATAAAATAACTTAGCAGGATAAGGGGTTTATATAAATAAAACTAACCAATGAGCTAAAGCCTGGCTTAACATCAGGACTACTTCGTCGAATAAAGTTGGAGAAATCAGGCCCATATACCTTTGCGAAAACCATTTCCAGCGCGATGGATGTAAAAACTCAACAAGTAAAGCCTGGTCATCGGACATGGGAATTATGGAAAGTGCTTTCATTTGTCACCCAGTAAGTTTTAGGTATTGTTAGGGGATATACCCCCAGGTATATCCAGACAGCAAGATAGTCTGGTCTCGCTGCACCCCAATATAATACACACAAAAATACATATCTGCAGCCATCAATATTGATTTTTTGATCACAATACAGTATTTAAATGTATTTAACCCTTTAACCGCCATTATTAAATCTGAATTTTCACCCACTTGAAGTTGTGTCTCGCTGACGCGATCCACAACTGCGATCCACAACTTCAAGTGAGTGAAAATTATTCACATTTGACAAAATGGAGGTCAACTGTTTTCAAATATTGCTGTTTGATGTCACATTTTATCGTTACATTTATCGTTAACATGTTTGTCAAATTTTATCTTTAACATGTTCAAAAGGTGGTACTTGATGTGCTAATAAAAAAAATGAAAACTCGAATATATGCGGCACGGGCGGTTAAAGGGTTAAAAAGCTGAACAGGTGGTGACGTAAAGTGGTCGTAATTATTAAGTTAGCTTTATTTCACCAGCAACAAACACGCAGCAGATATATTTATTATACGAAATATCCACTTCAGTTCACCTGTGGTGTATCAAGCCGAACAATTTGGTTGTTAAACGGTCGGATGTGATGTGGGGCCCTGAAATGTGTACTACCCTATAAACTGATGTAACGTGACGCCCTGAATCGCCCTGTGCGCATGCGTACGGCAGATTGGTTGGATTTCCGCGTCCGTTTGGACTTCCTCCGTTCACGCGGTGTTGCTCATTATGGGCGTGTGCTGCATATATATTATACAATTACCAGGAAGGTTTACAGCATCAGCCCAATTATGGTTAAATACTGGGCCAGTATCGAATGCAATGGCGTGGCACTTGACCAGCTTCAGAGGCAGGCTGTTGTCAAGGGACATATGTTTTCATTAAATAAATCTTAATAAACTTGTAACGCTGAGTGCAATGGGATTCAGTATGTTTAGGGTTTAAACGGAATACGTCAAACACCTAGCAAACAAGATGCCTGCATCCAATGCTAATTCAATTTTGGGCCACCCTCTACGCTGCTGGCCTAAAATTAAATCAGTATTGATCTCCTGTTAGCTGGGTAGAGGGTTCTGGGGCTATGTTATAATTATAAATGGACATGTTCGGAGACGACTTTAATACGAGGTCTGAAAAATTATTGTCAACCAAGCTGTTAATTCACAACATTGTACTGGTTAAAATAGACTTCAATTTCAATTAAGATCGTCTCGGAAAACGGCCACAGGAATAGCTGAGACGAGGTGTTATGCACTTCAATTTAAATTTTAATATAGTATTATGAGAATGCATATGTTGTTAATTGGCAGAGCAGAGCACAGCAGAGCAAAGCAGAGCAGAGCAGAGCATGCATTGTTGACGAGAACAAGGAAACATGAGACGCTCAACAAACGTTAGATCAATGTTGGGCCAGCGTCGACGACAGTGGATCACTACTGACCAAACTTTGGTTTGTTGTGTTTGCCGGGCTCGTTCTAATGTTGACAGCCGCAATTTGCCTTCACATTGCAGATTCCACATGCATTAATCATATCAGCAGCTTGCTCGCGTTCTCCCTAGAGCCATGCAACATTGAACCGAAGTTGGATAATTGCTGGCTCACCGTCCACGACGCTGGCTCAGCATTAGTTTAACATCGGGTCAATGTATCGGGTTTGGCTAGGTACTGGTCCTCATGTATCATATCTATCCCGGATGATTTAACTGACCATGTACGGACGTGGCCCCGGCGAGTCGGGATTATCCAGGATCCATATGATGTCCGACAAACTCCTTCTGGATCACAAGAGGACAAGAGAGAAACCCTGAAATCGCTGAAGTATGTTTATATAAGCCAAAAGACAAACGTCATTTTCAGTTTGAAATAATTACAAATATCTTAGTTCTTTCCGCTTCATTTGAATGCCTATGTTATGGGTCTATATGGACATTATAAATAGTTAACTCTTTCAGTACGGAGATCGACTTTAGACGTCCATAGATTCTGACGTCTAAAGTCGATTCCCGCGCTGAAAGGGTTAACATGCGAAATACGTATTACCATGCATTTAAAACGCTAAGCATGACAATTATATATAGTCTATTAATCTGTTTTAAAAGCCGATTAAATCATTGCTATCGGAAACGAAACGTGTGTTTAAAAATCAACATAAATGTTGGTCTCAAGATACACAATGACTAATTTTAAATTATATTAAGAAGGTAGCGGGAAAAGGTTTGCATTCAGTCCGTATGTTTGTTATGAGAATTATCAAGCGACAACATTTAGTAATGTTGCTTGCCACTCTAGTCGCGGTTGCTGCTATAGATTGAACCTGTAGTATGCTGAATTGCAACTGAGCAGTGTTTCTGACTGAGCAATGCTCGACTAGATCTTGATTGTTTCTGTGCAATACTGCACTGCAAAGCAAAAAGGCCGAATCTGCCCACTCATCAAATAAGCAGATGCTGCCTTTTGGCTATGCAAGGCAGAATACTATACTACCACATGAGTTGCAACTGATCAATGCTCGCCACTGCATCGTGGTGATTGGTGGTGATTGGTGATTGGTTCAGGCAATGCTTGACATTATCGTCTCTTTGGATGAGAAAGGGTGTATCTGCCACTTTACAAAGTGGCAGATACACCCTTTCATATCCAAAGAGACGCTATATCGTGCTTGCTACTGAGAAATGCTTGAAATGCATGTGTTTGCTACTATGCAATGTTTGACATTGCATCTTGATTGCAACCAACATATAAGGACGCGCGACGAAAATGTAACAGTTTTGAAAAGATCGCGTTGCCTCTCGCGCTCGCATACGCCGTCGCGCTAAAATGTTGTGCGAATGATTAAATAGTGTGTTCGCAAAACCGACGTCGTCGCGCGGTCAATCGCGTTGGTGTGTTTACTCTTTATTGTCGATACATTGTTGTCGCTACTGAGCAATGTTTGTCACTGTATCATGCTAGTCGCAGCTCCCTTTTTCACATGGATCAGTCGAGGGAGAGATTGATGGCTGGCAGCGGCTATCTGACATCAAACAGGTGGTCAAAAGACACAATGACCGCTATATAAACCCACCACGAAACATTCACCTTATAAAGGCGTATACTCTGATCCTAGTGGTCAGTGTGGAAGCAATGCAAACATGACTGTACCGACTGACGATAATAACGAAATGATTCTGTGCCAATGTTCTAAACAGCGGCCCAGTGTTATATGTATGCGCCAGACAGTGGCACAGCATTGTTATCTTGGCAGATGCACAGAAAACACGAATGCGTTTGTTCAATGCCGGCTCAATGTTGGTCCATCGTCGCAGACGGTGGACCAACATTGAACCAGCATTGCCTTAGCACGCCACATTTGCTGTGTAGTCCTCAAGAAAACAGGGACCCCATTCGAATCAATAGCTGGGCTCATTGCTTGCCACCCCCCTTGGGTATTGCGCCATGGTGAAGTGCTGGTGGTGGAGAAAGGAGCCTCCTCTCTGCCATTATACACAGGCACAGCCTAGTACTTTCACCTAAACCGATTTTGACAGGCAGCCGGTGAGAGATGGACTTTCTGAACTGGGTGTGTTCAGGATTGTGCGTCGGGAGAATTTGAATCAGCAAGAAAGATGGGTTCTGCCTTTAGCATGGCAGCAGGGGAAGGGGGCAGTGCCAGGGATAGACTTCCATCAAAGCCGGGAAAAATGGGCCCCGGTGACTGGGCGCGACAAGCCCATCTTCTACAGCAAAGCCGATCCTCTCAATGGAAGCCGTTGACTGAGAGCGCAGAGTCAAACTTCTCCCCGGCAGAGCCGATCCTCTCAAATCCAGAAACAAATTCTCCACCAGCCATCATATTTCACCCGGATACAATATGATCCGTTACAAACTTTCCTTGAGTATACTGATAACATTAACCCTTGTCCTGCTATGCCCGGATATATACGGGGTTAAGGATGTTTTAGATCATGAAAAATATCACTTAATTTTGATAAAATAGTTTTTAGTAGATGCTTAGATGATCCAATAACCTAATTTTAGACATATCTATTTTTCATAAATAGTCATATTTTTCGTCATTTGAAGCTGGAAATTGCGTTAGCAATTCCAGCTTCAAATGACTAAAAATACAATTGAAACAATTCAGCAGGACAAGGGTTAACCCTAACACCGCTGAAATATGTGTGTATAAACTAAATAATAAATGTCTTGGTTAGCTCTTTCCTCTTCGTTTGAATACTATGTTATGGGTCTATGGCCATTATAAATGTTGATTTTTTTCAATGCGGAGATCGCCTTACTTTAGACATTAGAACCTGACATCTATAGACGTCAGATTCTGAAGACGGTAGCCGGTACTAGTACAACCTTCGCTCATGCTCAGCTTATGTAACCAATCCTTGTGAGACAACTATCCCACCAAAATAACTCACCAAAATAATGTTATACAAGATAACAGAACATCATCCGATCTGGGATCTAAAATTAAAAGTTAAATGCACGCACAAATTAGTTTTATAGCAGATCATGGAGTGAATAACATCGCTCTTTATGTCGCTTTCTGGAAATAATGAAAATATCGCTGACGTGAAAATATCGCTGACGTGATATTAAAATGGCCAAGTTGGGACTAAGCCCTCACTCGTATAAAGGTACTTTATCAACATGATCATGTTTATAGCGCATACTACAACGACGACAGAGAAAAGATGAACCGACATTAAAACCAGTTACTCCCAGGTTGTGGGGTGAAGAGTAACTAAATGAGTCATTGCAACAAATACGTTACGCTGTACGTACGATGCGCCAACATCACCATAACTGATACGTTCTACGTACGATGTGCCAGCACCAAGCAGCATTGGTTTCATGTTTCCTGGGATTGGGGGTCGCCATCAGACCTGTCTAAGGGCAAGCCGTAGTCGTGCGGCAATGTTTTGCAATTTAGTGAATATGGAAGGATCCCCACAATGTTTGTACATTAAATCAATACCCTATGAGACTAGATCATCGATGGACTTGTCTTGCAAACGCCATGAAGGAGAGTGAAACATAAAACAGCAAAGAGTATCCACATCACCACAAAAACATAGCCATTTATTATTACAATTCGTTTGTGTGTAGTCACTACAATATAGGGGCTTAGAAGCCCATACTGCCGAGCATAGCCAAAAGGCAGTATCTGCTTACTTTAGAAGTAAACATATACTGCATTGGCTTTACAGAGTGAAGGCCATGAAGGCAACCATATAGTTGCTTACATGCCAAGTATGCAGTTTCTGCTATTCCTCTCCACATTGAATAAGAGTGGTCTAGCGACGAGAGAAAAACGTCATGTTGCGTTATTCTTCATTAACAACACGCATACATGCAGCTGGAAATATCATTGATTAAATAGTAGGACTCGCAGGCAGGTGTTAGAAATAAAAAAAGCAGCGTGTTTATTACGGTCTTAGAGAACATGTGAAATCAGAAATATGTTGTTGACCATCAAAAACGCATCCACACTCAAAATGATTGGAACGCCAGTGAGTTAAAAACAACTGCTGGCCATGAAATCTTGATCATGTAACAGGAATAAAAGAAAACAGTCATTTGAAAATAATTGACTGGTCCATAGGATCAGTTACCGTTACAGAATATCAACCGGTTTTGATGCTGCTCAGCACCTCAGCGGACATGCCATGCCGATTTCAGGCCTTCTGTCCACTTCAGAAGTTACATGTTCAAAGGCACATACATTGTCCACTTAACTTTCCACTGGACGTATTAGAATCAGAAACGTGTCCATTAAACACTTACATATCAAAACCAGAGACATTGCCCATTGAACATATCACTACCTTTGTCCACAGATAATATTACAAACAGACACATTGTCCTCGGAACACATCGCAGCCCAAAACATGGTTCACACATCATGTCACCGCCAGAAACGATGGGTGTTTCTTTATTCACAACCGGCAAAAGAAATGTTAAAAAGTTCATTGGTATACGCGCCTATTAACCTGAAACTTTTAGCTACGACCTATTCTAGTTATTATTGCTATACTTACGAGTATGTGGGTTATGCGTTCAGCTTCTGGATTGGCTGGACTGGGCTGAGCTAGTTTTGCCAATTATAATAGCAAGATCCCAGCAAGCACTACATATGGATCCGGGGTTGGATCAATATTGGCCCAACGTCTGCGACGCTGGACCAGCATTGAACCAACCTGTGGAAAGTCTCTGGTGGCCCATGCTGAGCCAGCTGATTCTACCACAGCAACACATGATGGTACACTGTCCAGCAAACAAGACATTGAAACAATGGTGGTTTAATGCTGGTCCACCGTCTACGACGCTGGACCAACATTAAACCACCATTGCTTCAACGTCTTGTGTCTGCTGGGACTTTTTTCCCATCAGACGTCCAGTCGGATGTTTGACCATGCCAATCAAAGCCCCGATCTTCCGGCTAATCTCATGGCAATGAGCTTGATCACATCTCCGCCCGGCCGGATACTGCAGCAATCCCAGGTCCGAGAGGCCAGGCTGTGCACTGCAGGACCCCGCAGAGCAATCCCTGGGGTGGCGTCCCGTACGGACCCTGTCACGGTGCTGTTTAGCGCCTGCACACGCATGATCCCATTAAGCTTTGACACCACGCCAATGTGACAACATCCTGCAAACGTGCCGCTTTTACCTTCTGTTCAAGCCACTCGTCAGGCTCAAAGTCCAATCCTTTTTGGCATATTTAAAACCTTGGGATTCAGCAAGGCAATAAACCACCTTTTAGCTTGTCTGGGACACTCACCACAAAACGTGCTGCAACAAGTCTAGCTTTAAAGCCCATCATTCCCGATAAACTTTAACCAAGTACGCATTCGATCATGGACCGACGTCAAAGAGTTTACACACAATAATCACAAACATTCCACTTCAAACGCTAAATTTACAGACCAACCAATTCCAATATTTGCAGACAAATTGTCTTGTTGTACGTTTGCTGTAATGTCGTATTATTTCACAATTCAATGCTGGCTGATTACAATCGGCAGTGGCATTATTAACCTTTGATGCGCTGAATATTTTGTACAGTATATAAACCATGGAGACCAAAGGGTTGTATTTAATTTGAAATCATAAATATCTTTATCTTAGGTGGCTCTTTCTGATTCATTTGAATACCTATGTTATGGGTCTACGATCATTATAAATATGTATAATCTTACAGTGCAGGGATCGACTTTAGACGTCAGGATCTGACGTCTACAGAGAATCTGACGTCTACAGACTTCAGATTCTGACTTCTAAAATCTATCCCCGTGCTGTAAGGTTGACCTAATTATAACAACTGTCAAAAACCGTCTGAGGTAGGCCTATAACTATTATCAGCGCACATGTAAAACCATCTCACTGCGAAGCACTTTAAATGCTTTAAATGCTGCGAAGTATTTTTTCCCAACAGAGAACTAGCCGATTAGGACAATGTTAGCCCCTCTAATAACAAAAAAAAATATTACAGTGATTGGTATACTCAAGGGCTAACAGTAAATGATGAAACAAAAATAGTTGATAAAACAAGACCTCTCACAACAACTTTAGCACGGTCATGTATCAAGACATCCAAAACAGACAGACACAGAGACAGTCAAGTATTGTGAAGTACCACCACAAATCATTCAGGATCACATAAATTACTTCTATACGATTACCTGTTCGCTTTAATGTCGAGCATACACTTTATATAGTACATTGGCATTAAGAGTTATCCCTATGTTACTTAGCTGTTGGGAAAAGTTTTTTATTAAAGCAAATTATATAAACCAGCACGTCGCATTGAGTAGAAAACAATATGAATTTACCGAATATTCATCGTGTAAAAAGTCAAACAAAGTTGTTACAATTTGGTGTATAGCCATATCGGCACAAACTAACAATCAGAGAGATTTCAAACAACTCGTTAGAAAGTCGTCAGGGGGGGGGAGGGGGCGCCAGCAACTCGCCAGGGGGGGGCCGCGCCAGAAACTCGCCAGGGGGGCTGCGCCAGCAACTCGTCAGGGGGGCGCCAGCAACTCGTCAGGGGAGGGGGGGCGCCAGCAACTCGACAGGGAGGGGGGGGGGCGCCAGCAACTCGTCAGGGGGGGGGGGGGGCGCCAGGAACTCGTCAGGGGGGGGAGGCAGGAACTCGTCAGTAGGGGGGGGGGGCGCCAGGAACTCGTCAGGGGGGAGGCGCGCCAGCAACTCGTCAAGGGGGCCGCGCCAGCAACTCTTCAGGGGGAGCCGCGCCAGCAACTCGTCAAGGGGGCAGCGCCAGCAACTCGTCAAGGGGGGGGGGCGCGCCAGCAACTCGTCAAGGGGGCCGCACCAGCAACTCGTCAAGGGGGGCGCGCCAGCAACTCGTCAAGGGGGGCGCGCCAGCAACTCGTCAAGGGGGGGGAGCGCCAGCAACTCGTCAAGGGGGGGGGGCGCGCCAGCAACTCGTCAGGGGGGGCGCGCCAGAAACTCGTCAGGCGGGCCGCGCCAGAAACTCGTCAGGGGGGGGGGGGCGCCAGCAACTTGTCATGGGGGGCGCGCCAGCAACTTTTCAGGGGGGCACCAGCAAATTGTCAGGAGGCGCTAGCAACTTGTCAAGGGGGACGCTAGGGGGGGGGGGGTGCCAGCAACTTGTCAAAGAGGGGGGCGCACCAGCAACTTGTCAGGGGCGCGCCAGCAACTTATCAGGGGAGCCGCACCATCAACTTATCAGGGGAGCCGCACCAGCAACTTGTCAGGAGGGGCCGCGCCAGCAACTTGTGAGGAGGGGCCGCGCCACGCGACAGCAACTTGTCCGGGGGGGGGGGGGCAAATACAAAACGTTTGTATAACTTGTGTACAATGTACAAATGTTTTGTGTCAGCTGGGCGTGTTAATGTTCAATAATGTTAAACTGTAACCAGATAACGAAGTCGTGAGATCGCCCCAGCAGCCTTTTAGTGTGATCGATTTACATGCGTTCCAGTCCACGAAACTGTTATTAGTCAAGGTATCTGTCAACAAATTACATACCTAGGACATACAATAAAGTGAAGAATGAGAAATAATTGTTCGGACATAATACTTCCACATTATGATTAGAATTGTCATCATTCCAAAGATAAAATTAAAAATTAAATGCGTTCAGATTTGAAGCTTAAATTACACAGCAACATTTGGATTATTTTCAAATAAATATTTTTTTCGAGAACTATATTTTTATTGATAGTAAGCTTAGTTGTGTGTTTCGAACGAACTAATTGAAATGTAAAAATTAATCATCAATATTGAGTCAAAGCGTAGATTAAGCATGCTATCTAAAAAAGTAAAGAGCACAGAGCTGTTAAAGGAAAAATGACCCATACTATACAAACAATGCCTCTGCTAAATAGGCTTTCAACCAGGCATCCAACCGACGTTAATTTTATTATTTGATAATTGTACAAAATATATATACAAAATGTCTTATCCGACGACCGAGCCAACGTCACACCAGTAAACTCGAGACATTGAATCAATGTTGTTCAAAATACGTCAACGACGATGGACCAACATGGAAACAACATAATTACATTTGTTCAATGTCTCACGTGTTTTCTGGGGTAGGTATAACATCCCACCACTAAGTCAACGTCACAGAGAACCCCCCCCCCCCAACCAGCCACTGATTCATGGAGCACAGTTAAATGAATTTTCTCTATCTGCACCATATCTACCCAGTTAACCATAGATTAGTGGCAGATGATGAGAACAGTCGTACTAATGAGAAGATCCCAACTATAATTGCCTTCCAAGTAATTGGACATTAGTCTTGACGTAATAGCGAAGAAGCGGAATACCTCGTATTTCTTCTGAAGCAGATGCCTTTCAAAAGAAATAGATCGAAACATGAACCTGTTAAATTGATTGTAGCATAGACTACACATAAATGTATGTATATGATACACAAACTGGGTTAAATTCTGAAAATAAAGCGGAACTAAATAGGTTTTCCTTTAACCTTTTCACTACCATACATGACGGAAATTTCCGTCGTCATTCGTCAATGAACGTAACCATAAAATGACACAAATTTTCGTTAAATATATACTACATTTATGTATTTTTCGTCATTTGAAGCTGGAAATTGCGTTAGCAATTCCAGCTTCAAATGACGAAAAATAGAGCTCCTACACCAGTATATCTGGATCCTGGCATGCACCCCGGCCTGGAAGTCAAAGGGTTAAATCACTTTTTGACCGGGACGGTCATTTTAATTGACTTTGTAATGCTTGGAAGGATACAACAGTAATATGAATGATGACGTGAGGATGAAGTGATTGGGCTAGTGGCTATTGACTATTTTCTACCACTCATCCGATAAGGTTCTGGACATGCCTGAAAGGCCAGAGAAATTGAGATGTATATCGATGTGTAGTTGTTATTAAAATAAAAGCCAATGCCTGCTTTCCCTACCCTATAGGCCTATGGACACCCATCCCTATCAATAAGCACTCAATCTAGATGGCACTTCCGCTATCAAAAACACACGATCTAGATGGCACTACCGTCTTAGAACACTCGCACTACAAAATCCCTTTCAATGAGCACCCACTCCACTGAAACTCGTCATTGAACAGTGCTTATTGATGTTTTTGTAGGGTGGGTGCTCACTGAATACCCACCCCACAAAAATATGAATGAATATCCAATCACTAGGTCCAAGGGTATAACAGGTGGACAACATCGGCTCTCATTTTGTTCCAAATTACACATGTCAATGCATCTAAATTCACACACATAACACAGAATGTATGCTCCTATTAAATTAACTTTAAAAACATGCATATCCACAATACTTTGTCACCATACAAAAGAGGGCTTCACTTGTATCTCCAACTGCCTCAGTTGACAGTGTTTACCTCTCAGCACGTGTTGTAGACTGTGGACCACCAGATGGCAACACGGACCGTGTCTTATCCATGTGACCACTGTCAAATGAGGAAGTGTGGTGATTTCAAGCCCTCTTTTGTATACTTACATAGTAATACTGACATCTTTATTTATAAACGTAATTTATTTGGTACGTATGGCCACTGTGGGGTCTTGTTTGTGAATTGAAATGCATATCGATGTGTAATTTCGATTAAAATAAGAGCCGATTTCGGCGTACACTACAATATAGGACTATGGACATCCGCCTGTCACACAACCCCCCCCCCCCCCCCTGGATATCCTGACTTATGTTGTAGGTTAGTGTTCTATGATAGTACATTGTACTGTCATAGAACACTAACACAAAAACACCTCATCATCAAACACCCAAGCTAGATGGCACCACCATCATAGAACACTAACCCTATACAAAAAAATATCATTGAACACCCAATCTAGGTGGCACCATCATCCGTTGTGCAGCTGGAGCCGTATATATCCGGTTTCGAGTGAGTTTCAGAGGAAATAAAATGCCACTGAAATCCATAACAGTTTGTGATAGATGCTCAGTTAATCAAATGTTAATTTTCACACATTTTAGTTTTCATAAAAAGTCATATTTTTCGTCATTTGAAGCTGGAAATTGCGTCAGCAATTCCAGCTTCAAAAGACAAAAAATACAATTGAAACAATTCAGCAGGACAAGGGTTAAAACACGTTTCAAAACCTTATAAATGAACACCCAAACTAGATGGCGCCACCATCAATAGAATACCTAACCTACACAAACCCCATCAAAGAACACTCACCCTACAAAACCCTATCACTGAACACCACATCTAGATGGCACCGACAAATAATTAGGCCTACGTCATATGAATTCGAAATGAAGTGTACATGTAGGTCATATATCCGCTAGATGTAAGATAGTGTACTTTCTGGGAAATCCTAGCAAGCAATATTGGTTCAATATTTTGATATATTAATGGTCCTATTGTCGCGTCCTTATTTATTACGCAAAAGATGGGATCTGATCATTAAAAATATAAAATAAATCTCGGTCAAAGATAAACATAAAACAAGTATTTCTATAGCTAGCTCTTCATGCCAAAGAACATTGAATATTGAATATGCTTAGGCCTATATTTTTATTGATATTTTACTTTGAGCATTATTTGCTCAGCTTTTTAATATTTTTAAAACTATATCCGTCGAATTGTTGAAAAAACATGTTAATAGTGTATAAACTGTTTTTTTTTATATTAAGGGAAGTGGCTTTGTATTGGTGCTGGTCACCTGTCTCCACTTGCCTCTTATCAGGAATGCATAACGTATTAATGCTCTAATATATGTACAGTGTTATTGATGTATATTTTGATGTATATTTTACACACATGTACTTGTACTTAAAAAATAAAAATATGTTAAATATCTGGTTAGCGAGCGATATTTATTGTAATTGTTAATCTATATAAAGACGTATTTTCCCACGTGTTTCTAGTAGACTGTAACCAAGAAGATTATATTTTACCTCGTTATCAGTGTTATATGCCTGTCTAAATTAATACTCCTAAATGGAAATTCAGGCCATTCAGAAAGAACGCCTACAAGATAAAATTCGGTAATTTGGAAAATATACGAATCTACAGTAAAAGCCTACCCTGCAAACAACATGCAACGTCGGCCCAACGTCTGTACAATGTTATGCAAATATTTTGCGTTTACTGGGTACCCAGCAAACACAAACCATTTGTATAACATTTGTACAACGCCGGCCCAACGTCTTTGACGTTGGCCCAACCTTGTACAAATATCATAAAAATGTTTTGTGTTTACAGGGTATATACCACAACAAGAGTGTGGTCCCACGAGTTAAAGATGCGAAATGAATGCTGGACTAGTTGTGGACCAATAGCGTCAGCGTTTGTCCAGCATCGTACCGCCATTTATCGAGACGGAGGTTGTGTTTTGTAGTGCAGGCGTTCAGGTTGTAAAAAGTGGTAAGATACTAGTAATGACGTCAACGTCTGGATGCCGGGAGGTACTCATTCAGAGACCTGGATCCAGAGGGATAACACGCTCTAGTAAGTACCTCCACCACATCCACACACGCTACACCCCGCGTGGTACACTGGGGCCAGTACAACGCCGAGTTATGTTGTCTAAAACATGGGACCAAAGGGGTTTTTCAATTTGAAATAATCACAAATGTCTTAGTTAGCTCTTTTCGCTTCATTTGAATACCTATACGTTATGGTTCTACGACCATTACAAATATTTCAATTCTTCCAGTGCGGAACCGTATTTATACGTCTGAATCTGCCGTCTATATATAGACCTACTGTAAAATTTTAAATGTAATGGGCATAGGCATAGGACACTACATAGAATAGGCCTGTAGGTTTAAAAAAGTGGCTCGTTTCATTTTAAACAATTATAATAAATTTACGGACGCTTTGCCTAATTATTCATAATAAACAGTGATAGGCCGAGTTACATGTAGGTAGAAAATGTGCACAGAGTTGTGAGGTTTAATATAGTTATCAACTCAATTGGGCAGTCTGGGAACTGTATGGAAGGTGATTAGATAAAACATGATATCAGACCCTTTATCAAATATGTTAATTCAACACAAAATATAATAAAAACAAGCTTGAATACGTACAACCACCACATGAGAGAGGTCAGGCAGAACTGGAACCCACGAGGTTAAGGTCTGATAGCCGGACTTGCCAGTCTGTCATCAATTGCAAAGTAGCTTCACCATATGGACTGACCAAGGTGGAACTCTTGTCATGGTGGCTTTGTTTCTGTGTGGACTCCTGCACCTCGTGTACACCTCGTACACCTGAGAGAGAGAGAGAGTGAGCCTGCAGGTTAGTGTGTACACACACCCGCAGCATACACCCAGTGTACTGGCAGTGTGCACTCACTCCCCTTCCAGGATGAACACAGACTCACACCAAGCTTTGTTTTAATGCTGGCGTGATTGTGCAGATGCTGGCCCCGCATCCAGTGACTGCTCTTTGTTGGGGTGAGTCCAACTCGGGGTTTACAAAATAAATGGTCTGCTTGTTATTTATGCCCCCACCCCCGTATACACTGCCCCACCGACTTGGCCATCATTCAAATTTGTATCATGAATGAGCTATAAATAATACGATTACAATGTTATGTTTTAGGCTGTGTTATTTTAGCAATAACTAATAATAATATAATACTAAACCTCAAATCGATGATCACATATTGTTTTTAATAATCTTACTTCAGATGGCCTAATGAATTTGGACGGTCACTCATGACATTGGCCAATATCCTACTTTTAGGGCTATGGGGCTATATGGGTGCTGAATTTAGATTCATTTAAATAGGCCTGTATCATCATTTCATATCTACCATATTTATAACAAATTGAGTAGCCTATTTTATTAGGCTAAATGTCATTTTTTGTATATTAATTTTGTATTTATCGGTATATTAATTTCCTATCATTTGTGCCAATTTCAGTTGCTGCGGCTGACATTAATTTAAATAGCCTAACTGTAGGGCCTATCTAGGCCTAATACCCAGTGACAACATATTCTTGACAATAACATATGCCTATATAAATTATTCCGCAAAAATATCAATGTACCATTGTACAATATAGTCTACATGTGCTATGCAATTAATAGGCCTAATCTAGAAACAATTAAATGTTTATGATACATATCTATCAAAATAATCAGCTCTCAGACGTAGAATATACATTGTAATATGTAGCCATCTGTGTGATCAGTCATGGGACCGAATAATTACACAGAAAACATATTAGCCAATGCTGGGTTAACGTTGGACCTACGTCTGCGACTCTGGTGCAGCATTGAGCCAACATTCACTTTGCTTAGTAGGCATCTACTGTGAATGAAATATTAGTTTTCGTTTTGAAAACACCTGGCAAGATGGCAGTAAAATGGCTGTAATCAGTGGTAATGGCAAGGTGGCTCTTTACCCTATCCTTAGATATTGTCCTATTTGTAGATTAGATCGAGAATATTTGTCTCTCGCTAGAATATGCGATGATGCATGGGGTTTAGCGTGAGAAATGGCCTTGGGGAGGGCAATGACTGACCAATCTGGGTTTAACCCTTGTAACGCTGAAATATGTAGGCCTATGTATAAACCGGTCAATGGAGACCAAAGTTTTTTTGTTTTCAATTTGAAATCATCATAATGTCTTAGTTAGCTCTTTAAGCTTCCATTGAATACCTATAATACCATTATAGATAGGCTATTGAATTCTTTCTGTGGGAACCGACTTTAGACTTTGATGTCTGAAGACGGTCCCCGGTACTGGAATGGTTAAGGAGAGGCCATGAAGAGGATCTAACAGATTGTTAAGTGTCAAACTGTCTCTTATTACTGTTACTTATTACTGTTTCATCTCCACTCACTTCGTGGTCGATACTCGACAAAGGGGTATTTTAATATTCAAGAAAACACAATATTTAGCATTCACCAAATGTTTAACCTTTTCACTACCATACATGACGGAAATTTCCGTCGTCATTCGTCAATGAACGTAACCATAAAATGACACAAATTTTCGTCAAATATATACTACATTTATGTATTTTTCGTCATTTGAAGCTGGAAATTGCGTTAGCAATTCCAGCTTCAAATGACGAAAAATAGAACTCGTACACCAGTATATCTGGATCCTGGCATGCACCCCGGCCTGGAAGTCAAAGGGTTAATACATTCATCAAAATCGAAAGTTTACCACAACTGCTGCATTTTACCAAGAATGTTATGGCATGAAGTATAGAACTTCCTTACTACAATACATTTGGACAAACTAAAGTACATTTCTTTAACATGTTTAAGTACGCAGTCACTGTCGACTGTCTTTGCAATTATGTCGTGCACGAAAATTTAATCAATGATATAGAAAACAATGTTAATAAACAAATCCTCTTTTCGTGAGTTCCGTATATAGTTTTGTATTTTATTAAAGTCATCACGTTGCTTTGACGTTGTGCCGACGTAGCAGGTCTCGTTTTTGCTAATATAGGCAAAACCAGAAATGCATAATACTCATTCTTATTATTATTTGTTTTTTTTCTGGTTATAAAAACAAGATGCCGGTCTGACATCCATCCCTAGCAAACACGAGGCGTTCGTCCAAGGTTGGTTTAATGTTGGCCCACCGTCTACGACGCTGACCCAACATTGAGCCAGCCTTGGATTTACGTATCGTGTTTGCTGCATCATAGCAATAGGCAGTGCTAATTTTTTTTAGAAACTCATTTTCACATCCACCAAACTGATGCTAATTCATTGATCTGCTGAACTAATTAACACCAGACATTGACCCAATGCTGGTCTAATGTTGAACCAACAAAAAACCTACATTGGGTTTATGTATTGTGTTTGCTGGGAAATGGCTAGACGACACCCCTCTCTCCGAAGGGTGGCTAAAATGTTTAGATTACAGGAGGAATAACAATACTTCAGAGGGCATATATCTCAGGAACCAGATTAAATCCTAAACTGGAATTTTGAAACTGCTTTACTTCCCACTAAGAAACTACCACATTTGAGAAATTAATTCTAACTGTAGGCCTAATATTATTATACAGACAATTTGAAACAGTCGATCACGGTGTAACATGCATACTCGCTCAAATCCCATCAACACAATATGTGATAGATGATAATATTAAACCTGATAAATTTTCAGAAAATAAGCGACTTGTGCAATACAATATTACATGTGACAAAATAAATATAAAACGTGACATGACACTTTTCTGCGATAAGACCATGTCTAATAAAAATGGACAAGATATCGAACTAATGTTGATTTAATATTTGCCACCCTTTTCGACTCTGCTTAGACCTAATTCCTACATTTGGTCAACACCTTGCATTGGCTTTCATGTCGCTTGGCCATGGTTTATATGTTGCCTTGCAATTCCAAATGATGGTAACGCATTACCTGCACCAGAAAGCAGATGCTGTGTTTTAGCTTTAATGATCACTTATAGATCAGTACAGGTCCGTACAGTGTATGTTCTGTTCGCCAGTGTCAACACTTATTTACAGAGCTGTAAATCCATCTTCTAGAAGTGGATAGCGCCATGTTAACCTAGCTTTCAACAGTACCTGTAGATCTGTAGTGTAATATTAAGTAACTCCATGTGTGAGATCCAAATAGGTATCAGGTGTGTGATCTGTATGGCATATCTTTATATCGTCCCCTTGGATTTGAAAAGTGTAAAAAAGGTGCAGGTTTATAGTCTGATATCAAGTCTGCAGACCTATCATCCGACCTTATATTTTACCCCCTGGTCACTGGACCTGTTCATTCGTGTGCCATTTCAACTCCACGGTACAGTCCTGCAATCGTTTCGGCGCATTGAGCTTATCGTACACATTGCCATCTCTGTCCTACCAGGTACTCATTTTCACCTGAGTCAAGTGAAGGATTTGAGGGTGAGAGGGAAGAAAAATGATATTTCTCTGAAAATCATGCACCAAGCGGGATTCGAAACCGCACGGCAGGCAGCGACATCGGCAGAGCGCCACGCTCTAACCATTGCGCCATGTCCCTCTCTACCTAAAGGTGTATCTGCTACTTTTTAAAGTGGCAAATACATCCTTTTATATCCAATGGGACGATATAGGCCTATATACATATATAATAATTATAAACGTGAATGTATAAGATAATCGCTTGTTGAGCTACCTCGCATTATCTTATTTAAGCGTTTTTTTAACGTATGTATGACTATTTTATTATATGATAGTTATTTCACAGCAATCACGGGACATTGAGCCATTGCTGGCTCAATGTTGGACCAGCGTCGTAGACGGTGGACCAGCATTGAACCAACAATGGCCTCACGTATTGTGTTTGCTGGGTATATAAGGTTTTTAAAGTCATTTTGTCATACATACTTTTGCTCACAATAAACCTATAATATAGGCTTGCCACTGCTTTGAAATAAATGAACTACCAAAAACAGTGTACTATACTCTTGGCCCCGCAAGATATTCTGTCAAAGATTATTCACCTTCTTGGATAAACAAACGTAGTGTCGTTTGGGCAATTTATCAAAATGCTGAGATAATTAAAAAAAGTGGTTTGATTGTTGAAAACTATCGTGTCTTTTTGTGTTTTAGAATGATAGTAAACCATTAACCTGCCAAAATAAAAAAAGTTATAACACTGTTGCTCACGTGCCAATCTGTGCACTGGATTGACGGTATAATCCAATACGTTGCCTCAATGCTGATTTAATTTTGGCCCACCGTCTACGACGCTGGGCCAACATTAAACCGACATTGGTCCAACATATTTTGTTTTCTGGAATGAATCAGTGGGTAATGATAGGCTGCGGACTCAATCAATCACTCACGATCACTGAGGGTCAAGTCAACTCACTATTTATTGGTCATTAATCTCTCCTTGACCTGCATTATTGGCAGATGTTTAGATGTTTAGGTCCCAGCAAAAACGACAACCTATCCAATGCTTGACCAATGTTTGGCCAACGTCGTAGACGTTGGCCAACATTGGTCAAACATTGGGTAGATTTGTCGTGTGTGATAAGATGTTTTCTTCCTATACCAGCAGGAATATATACTGCTAAGCCAAAATGTAGTATCTGCTTACTTATAAAGTCAGCAGATACTGCCGTTTGGCGTTGCACTGCAGTATAGCACTCCCGACCACGCCCCCTCTGTTACCATGGTTACTTTATCATTAGGTAGCGTAGCCAGAGAATATTGTGTATATGCCTACATTAATTTGACTATGCATTTCTTCAGCATTAATCAACTATTAGTGTAAGGATCCTGATTATTAACATAAAATCCTAGAAAATGTAGTCCTTCGTTGACGCATTTGGATAAGTAAATATCCATGTATCTGATTTGTCCCCAAAGCACGGTGACTCTCCATTTGACCCTGGACTTTAAATATTCGAGTCATGCAGGAGTTCTCAACAAGTTAGTGGTGGGGTCTGTGGTAGACTGCTTTGGAAAAGTTGAGAAGTGCTTTTAGGAGAATGGGAATGGCACGACGGAGGGGGTGAGGGGGGAATCCTCTTTTCATTTCCCAAACTGAGACGTATTTGAGCCCGGACCATTGTGAACCTGGGGTTAGCAGAGTTAGAAAATACACTCTCATCGCTGCATTTAACGCATTTCGATGTGTATTCAAATTGTCCTTTGATATATTTTATATTCTATCTATTTATGCTAAAAAAATAAAGGTAAAGTTAGCTGGAAGTCGACTTCAAAATGGATGGATTTCATTTTCCAATGACTTATGTACCGGGCGCAGTGTGTTAGAGGAAGCAGTGTGCTGTCCCGTGCCAAGCCAAAAAGGCAGTAACTGCTCACTTGTAAAGTAAGCAGTTACTGTCTTTTGGCTTTGCACAGCAGCCTGTCGCCTAATGTGGACCCATATCCCACCCACTGTCGCGGAGACGTATTCGCGGCATGCGAAGGTCGTTCCAGCGCTGCCCCTTCATTTATTATGGATGACCGAGCGACGCTGGGAATTCTCTAATCGCAGCCAAGATGGTCAACCAATTACATTTTATTGATTCTCACTGTCTGGGTAGGAAAGGGATTTTGGGGGTCTGATCCACGTTGGCCTATAGGTGGAGAGGCCGGTGCAAGTACGCGGGATTTCTCTCCTGTTTTTCTGTGGGGGTGACAGAAGCACCACTCAGGAT
This sequence comes from Flabesymbios commensalis, assembly GCA_964017125.1. NCBI lineage: Eukaryota > Metazoa > Annelida > Polychaeta > Terebellida > Flabelligeridae > Flabesymbios > Flabesymbios commensalis. Next base: position 15,165,055 of record OZ024918.1, on the reverse strand, counting down.
ACAAACTCTGTGTTGGTTTAACGTTGGTCCGACATTGTAGACTTCGAGCCAACATTAGCCATTACAACGTTGAAATATCTGTGTATGAAGACCATGAAATTTAATTTAAATATTAAATTTGAAATCATCGTGGATGTAGAGCCTAGTTAGCTCTTTCCGCTTCATTTGAATACTTGTGTTATGAGTCTACGGCCATTATGTATATTTTAACCTTTTCAATGCGGGGACCGTCTTTATATGTCAGAATTTGACGTCAGATTTTGACGTATGAAGACGGCCCCCGCGCTAAAAGAATTAAATCGACAAAAGGTCTATTGATTTCTGAGGTATCAACAATAATTTATTAATAACTGCAGGCCTTTATAATATAAAAAAATCAGGAGACTTTCGTGTACGCTGTTTCTGTTATAGGGCCCACACGAGTCATACGTCGGGATATTTCTATACGCCACCTTGCACTACACGTACACATTCGTTATTCATTGAGTTGCCCCTGCTACACATAAAACATTTGTCATATCACGGGGGTGGGGGAGGTACCCATCCTGTGATCACGTAATTATAATGTTCACACATCTGCTAGTATGACATGCAGGTGTGCACGCTGCATGACTATAATTGTATAATTATATTTGTCCATTTCAAGTGTACGTGCCTGCATGTAGTATAATGTAACAGAAGACGTTGACCCTACCATTTTAATGTTGGGCCATCGTCTGCGATGCTGGCCTAACATTAAACCGGCATTAGTTCAGTGTATCGTGTTTGTTTGTTGAGGTTGTTGATGGTAGATGTATAGGCGGCTGCGTTCCCTTGGACTTCTCTGTATACTGCTATGCCACCAAAACGCATCAACTGCGAGTAACTGTGAGTGAGCAGCTACTGCCGTTTGGCTTTAAATAACATCTCGAGTCTTGCAAAACAGAACGCAGTTACTGCTTACTTTACAAGTGAGCAGGTACCTCCTTTTAACTTTGCAGAGCATCTATATGCAGCAGTGCAAAGCAAAAACGGAGTAACTGCTTACTTTATAAGCCTTTTAACTTTGCTGCGCTGTACGTGCCGTCTCACAGCCAGTGTGGCTGTGTAGACATTCGCGGACTAAAGTAGGCCGCTCGCTCGCTCAATAAGAGGCCGTGTAACATAGCAGGGCGTGGGGGCGTCTCGCACCGCGACGCCGGCCACGAGGGCAAGATAAGGCTGCCGGCCGGCCCCCACTCCACACTGACCGGCGGCCGCGGCCGTGTGACGGGGCACGGCGCGTCCACCGCCACTGGTCACTCACCCACCCCCCTCTGACCCCTCCCAGACCGTCAATCACGCCCCACTCTGCCCAGATTACTGCGCCATGTTGACCCGGACCACTCCACCGCTCATACACCTCCGCTCAATCAGCTAGCACCCGCTTGTCCCCTGTCCACTAACGTTTGCTGCATAAATTAACCCTTTGCCTGCTGATCACAGCAATTGCCGTTTTTAATTCATTTTATTAGCCGATTAAATCACAGCTATTGTTTGAACATCAAGATTTGGGAATATTTGGTCTCAAATTAGACAAATTTAAGTAATTTTCAACCACTTCAGGTTGTGGATCGCAGTAGCGAGACACAACCTCAGGTAGTTGAAAAATAAAAAAAATAACCCTCTGCCTGCTAATCACGGCAATTGTCGTTTTTAATTCATTTTATTAGCCGATTAAATCACAGGTATTGGGAATGAAACGACTGTTTAAAAAGCAATATTTGTAAATATTTCGTCTCAAATTATACAAATATGAGTAATTTTCAACCTCTTGAGCGAGACACAACCTCAAGTGGTTGAACATATAAATTATTTTACTGAGCAGGATAAGGGTTAACCCTTTCAGGACTACAATTGAACGAGTAATAACTCAAAGATGACTAAATCTATGTATTTGTGGTTTTAAAATGGACAGGAATATGGCAAATCTATAAAGCCCACTGTTTTATCACAATAGGCGTACACGTTTATTGTAAGGGGGGGGGGGGTATATAACAACAAACACTTTATTACACGACAGAAGTTCATTCAGGAACACGACGTATTTAAATTAAAATGGTTAATGAGAACATGAGAAAATTGTCTTAATGGTAATTAAATAAAACATAATATGATTAGTTTATATCTAACTAGAAGCTTTCACAAAACTTTCACAGCTTTTCAAGATTCATTTTTTACGAAAAGTATCGAAATAGAGCCCTTCTCAAAAATAGCTGAGAAGGACCTAGATGATTTTTTTACAGAATTAGCTCATGTTGGCGTCTATATAAAGGGCAGCGGCTTAGACAGATTATTGTATCTCAGCAAAAACGATATATTGAACCAATGTCGATTAATGTTGGGCCAGAGTCGCAGATGGTGGGCCAACATTGGACTAGCATTGGCTCACTGTGTCTTGTTGCCTGGATAACACTAGATAAGAATTCGAGAGGAGTCTGCTCTGCAAAGCCAAAATTGCAGTATCTGCTTACTTGTAAAGTAAGCAGATACTGCTTTTTGGCTTGTGTATAAGAGCAACGTCACTGTGAATTCTAGGAATATGAATTGAACGAATTGCATATTAATTCAGCCAATGTCTATGTTCTGAGATACATGTATATCAACAAGATGTCACATCTAAAACATTATTTCAATAAAATATATTAGGTTATATAGATCGGTTGGCTTAATGTTGATCATTTTTATAATTATGAATTATGGGTTCAATGAACTCTTAAGGAAACCCACTCCACGGGTTTTGTATTGAGGGTTTCAAAACGGTTCCGATATAAGCCTTTCAATATTTTTTATCTACACCACCCAGCAAAGCCAAAGCCAGTATCTGCTTGCTTTACAATACTGCCTTTCGGCCATTAGCAATCTGTAAAACTCACCTTTACACAAAAAACTTATTTTTTCAAGCGTCGATTGACAACAGATGAAATAATGTATGCAGTTTTGTTTCGGACAATGCGGACGCAACTTGTAGAATGGAATGCCAAATTGGAAAACGGGTTATATTTTACTAATTAAACCACGCTGGAACCCCCATGTCGTGATTAAGTACTCATAATAAATTAATGTGAACAAGAGGTAATTAATTACAACAAATAAGAGTCTCTTCTTATTGCTGTCAAGTACCAAGTACCCTTGCGAGTACCAAACATGCACGATACAATGAACCAATGTTGGTTCAATGTTGGTCCACCGTCTACGACGCTGGCCCAACATTGAACCAGCAATGGCGCAATATATCGTGTTTGCTGTTATAATGCGCAGTCACCCAGCACCGACTATATATGATAGATTGTCAGCAGCTCTGGTGCGTGCCTGGTGAATTATTGAATTAGGCTCTGTGAACTACTGAATGCAATGCTTAGAAATCAATCAAGTTGTTTTCAGAACACAAGGCAGAGAAGTCTAAACATAATAATTGCATGGGCAATACTTGTATAAGAGCCAGTGACATGAGAATAATAGTAATACTAATAAACAATCAAATTCTTTTGACAATGTTGAATCTTGGAGCTATATACACTATTAGAACAAAAGTTTATTGAAAGCTTCTGTTTGATATAGTAATGTGGGCATATGTGTTCGAAATCTTTATTGATATTATATATGACACAGAAAACTGTTTTAAAGTGTAATATATATGGTCGCTATGAAGATATACAATAACTAAAGAAATTACTATGAGGCTACATAAAAAATAACAGCGATGTATCATCGAGAAGCCTAGCCTTGATGTAGTGAAGATGATATTTCTATGAGGCTATGTAACCAGAGCTGCTATAAACCTATGCACCTGCCAATGATAAAAATCCTTATACCTTAAATAATGTTGACTCATTTCTATAAACCCAGCAATTTAATATCATAAAGTTATTACTTGTTTGAGACCGTTCTGGGCCCGTATTCTCGTACAGGTTACGATATATCGTAGGCTTCTGATTGGTCGAGATGGCCATCTCGACCAATCAGAAGCCTACGATATATCGTAACTTGTACGAGAATACGGCCCCTGACAAACAGCTATAATAAATCTAACTTGAGCTGAACATGTGAGCTCTGAGTACTGAGTACTTTGTTAGAAGCAGTTTAAATAAATAATTTCAGCTCGTTATGTCCCAATGTATTTTCCCACACTTTATCATTTGAACACGTTACGGATGAATGTCACGCCTCTACATTTTCTAACACCTGCAACACACTTGATCATTTAAAGGTGATCTGTCACCCCTTATATGGTATGAATAATTACGTCCTTATATGGGGTGATTGGCTCCTTTCAGAGGGTCACGTGATAGTCAATCGCCCCATATATGGGGGTGAATGGCTATCATGTGACCCTCTCAGAGGGTCACATGATATCCAATCACCCCATATAAGGACACACTTGTGCCCCATCTTGTGGCAACTTTGATTTATTTGTCACAAAATTATTCATACTATATAAGGGGTGATATATCACCTTTAAACTCGTAATCTGTCTAAGAAGATTGCTGCGTAACTTGGTAATCCTCCTATAATACTATAATGTGTTCTTATAACACATCGGGGGGGGGGGTGATTGTTTGATAGCGTTATCACTGTCTTTCTTGACCATGGGGATCAAATCAATGCCCTGATGACATTGTCATTCGTGACCTGCTGGTGACAGAGGGGTGAAATGACAACCATGTGACATCATTAACTCGAGGGAATAACAAACCAATGATAATCCCTGCAGACACGATACGCCGGCCCATTGTCTGGCCACTGCTGGGTCAGTATCGCAGACGCTAGCCCAGCAGTGGCCTGACATTGGGCAGGAGTTTCATATTTGTCGGGGCAGCGCCTCAGAGCTCGACACCCCACGCGTCGCCCTTTCCGTGACAACTTGTAGCCGCACCTAACCTATGTTTATGTCGTCTCTTATTGGCATTTTATGCGCAAACTCTAACCTTTTTATGCGAGTCGAGTGATAAACGTCACACCACGTCCCAGCGAACACGAGACATTGAACCAATGTTGTGTCAATGTTGGCCCGCCGTCTACGACGTCTGCCCAACATTGACACAACAATGGTACAATGTATCGTGTTTACTGGGGGTGTAAACCCCCCCCCCCCGTCTCCGCCACACACACCACTAAGCTGTCTGATATACGATATGTTTGTAGGCCGGCTGAAACATGTGCTCCAGACCGTTTTTTATTCGTGATACTGAGATATACGGACTCCCGGAGTGTGCGGGTGGCCTTGGACAACCGTCCCCAGCTGAGCCGATAGAACGAAGGAGTGAATGAATGAATGGATGAATTAATAAAAAAAATGAATAAATGAATAAATGATTGAATGAATGAATGAATGAATGAATGAATGAATAAATGAACGAATGAATGAATAAATGAATGAATTACCTAATAAATGCATGCATGAACTTATTAGTGTATGAATGAATTCATAAATGTATGAACGTATGAATGAATGAATGAATGAACAAATAAATGAATGAATGAATGAATGAATGAATAAATAAATGAATAAAAGAATGGATGTATAAATAAATGAATGAATGAATGAATGAATGAATGAATGAAAGAATAAATGAATGAATGAATGAATGAATGAATGAATGAATGAATGAATGAATGAATGAATGAATGAATGAATGAATGACCTAATAAATGCATGCATGAATTCATAAATGTATGAATGAATTCATAAATGTATGAATGAATGAATGAATGAGTGAATAAATAAATGAATGAATGAATGAATGAATGAATGAATGAATGAATGAATACATGAATGAATGAATTAATTAATGGATAAATGAATGAATGAATGAATGAATGAATGAATGAATGAATGAATGAATGAATGAATGAATGAATAAATGAATGAATGAATGAATGAATGAATGAATGAATGAATGAATAAATGAATAAATGAAAAAATGTATGAATGAATTAATGAATGAATTAATGAATGAATGAATGAATGGATAAATAAATAAATAAATAAATAAATAAATAAATAAATAAATAAATAAATAAATAAATAAATAAATAAATAAATAAATAAATAAATAAATAAATAAATAAATAAATAAATAAATAAATAAATAAAAGAATGGATGAATGAATGAATTAATGAATGAATAAATGAATGAATGAATGAATGAATGAATGAATGAATGAATGAATGAATGAATGAATATATGAATGAATGAATGAATGAACGAATAAATAAATAAATGAATGAATGAATGAATGAATGAATGAATAAATAAATAAATAAATAAATAAATAAATAAATAAATAAATAAATAAATAAATAAATAAATAAATAAATAAATAAATAAATAAATAAATGAATGAATGAATGAATGAATGAATGAATGAATGAATGAATGAATGAATGAATGAATGAATGAATGAATGAATGAATGAATGAATGAATGAATGAACTATAAGTGCATGCAGTCATGCATAGATTAATTTATAAGTGTATGAATGACTTTATATGTATATGTATGAATGGATAAATGAATGAATGAATGAACCACCGAACAAATGATCAAACGAACGAACGAACGAACAAGCGAACGAGCGAATGAATCAATGAATAAATGAATGAATGATTTTTGGCTCGTGTGTCAAAGTCTACTTGATAGGCAGATGATGCCACAGGATTCGAAATTTGAGCCCTGATGTTCTGACGTCGAGCACACTATTTTTTTGGCCAGAGAGACTCTACGCGATATGTAATTTATTTCTTATCGCAAATATAATAAATTGGTAAAAATAACAAGCAAGTGGCGAGAACCAGATGTAGAGCATTACACTGTGTCACCACCAATTACTCTGTATACCAACTACTTGGTGTGCTTAGTTTCTCTACCGATGACAATCTCTTTGTTTATTTTAACCCTCGTACTGCTGGGTCCGTATATCTGCCGTTTCAAGCTAGTCTAGCCCTTTCAACCCCCATGCACGATGCATTAAAGCATCATTTTGCATCTCTGAAGAATGAATTAATTTCCTAAATTACAGGCGTTTTAGAACGAAAATTTACATGGAACTGTTAAATAATAATATTTTTTTTACAAATTGCCACCCATCTTCGTCCACTACAAGTCGAGAATTGCGACAGCAATTCGCGGCTTGTAGTGGATGCAGATGGCAGTGATAAATTGAGGCTTGAAAGGGATAAAACCAAGTGAATGCCACTACAATTGATGTTTTTTGAGAGGCGATCAGTTCATCAAATAATTCAATCCGCGCGGTCAATTTTTTTTAAATTTTAATATTTTTCGTCATTTGAAGCTGGAAATTGCGTTAGGAATTCCAGCTTCAAGTGAACGAAAAATAGAAACGAACAATCCAACAACACAAGGGTTATCCCTTGTGTGATTTAACTATTTTCTTGAGTTTTTTTATTAGTAGTATATTCATTCACCAGAAATAAATGTATTGATATAACATTAGTATGAGCTATGTTGATAACTCTTATATTGCTAGTCATGTATGAAACCGTTCCTAGCCTTTCTATTTTTCTTTTAACTCTTTAACCGCCGGTGCCGTTCATATTCGTTTTTTACATTTTATATTAGCACATTACATATCAGCTTTTAAACCTGTTAAAGATAAAAAGTGACAGCAAGATTTGCATTTTTTACATCTATTTTGTCAAATCTGAATAATTTTCACTCACTTGAAGTTGTGGATCGCGTCAGCGAGACACAACTTCAAGTGGGTAAAAATTCAATTGAATAATTTGGCGGCTAAAGGGTTAGGCAAGTAAAATTAAAGGATAAATCAGCCTTAATTTTGTTAGAATTTATATATATTTTGCTTCGAATTTTGCATAATTATGTAAAGTGTTTTTATCCACTTGAAGTTGTGGGTAAAGTAGGTAAAAATTAAATCATATAGCATAGCATTTAAAGGAGCTATAATAAAAATAAATCTGTTTCGAAATAAACGATCTATCTATGTGTGAGTGTATAATAGCCCATAATGTCATGAAACATGATAAAGCCTATATAAATATGTTGTACAGTACCACCCGATAAACACTCAATATATACCATATAATTATACCATATATTTATACCACTGCTGTGCTAATGATTACTATACTTACGTATTTTATATTAATCATCGTGATTAATTATTTGCAGACAAAAACCTAATTTAGATTAAATCAAAGTGATGTAGAAACTCGGAATAGTGCTAGTATCGGTTATTTAATAATATTATTTATTTACAATTTAAAGCAATGTACATCATTGAGATAAAAATAAAAGGAAATAGATTTACATTGAAAGGTATTATGCTAAGCGATAGTTCTTCAATAAGATATATGGACATGATAATTGGATACTTTTAAAAATAATGGATGTATATGTATTCATGCTGAATTATACATGAATAATAAATCTTCACACTTCACTAACTAAAAATAATAGCTTATATCTAATCCTAGTAAAAAACACAATTATTTATAATGTGGAGTGCCATATCGAATAGGGGGCTGAAATATATTATAGTATAATTAATATTTTACAATCCACGCAGGTGCCAAGATGTGTGTAAACCCTTGTGGTACTCTTTGTGAGTACCCAGCTAACATGAGGCACTGACCCAATGTTGTTTCAATGTTGGGCCGACGTCGAAGACGGCGGGCCAGCATTGAAACAACATTGGGTTAATGTCTCGTGTTTGTTGGGTATTTCCCATTAATTAGAAGCATAGTATATATATTTATGTAAAATATAAATCATTTTGAGTTACAAATATACATGTAAGACTCTACATATATTTTCTTTATATTTCATGGCGATAATAATTCCATTAAAAATAAAAATGCATTATTTATGGTTTGAAACGCATTCGCTATTTCATTGCATGACTACAATAGCTGAGGTGACATATCATATGGACCAAGTACAATTAGTCTACCCTGACTAATTAAAGGTCGTCATCCAGTTTGATACATGTTTGATACATGTCGTCGCTGCGTTTTTAACATAATTAAATACTACATTGCCCTATATCACGAACAATGTCCGTAATAATTTTTGCTACATTATCTCGCTAAGTTACCTTTATTTTCACCCACTTCAAGTCATTGAAAACTGCTCATAATTGTTTAATTTGAGATCGAACATTTGAAAATATGGATGTTTAAACGCACATTTCGTGTGGTTTATTTAATTTTAAATTATAGTATGTAACTGAAAATGTTGCAATTGTAGGCCCTACATTTTTTATATCAACAATTAAATTAATGATAATTAAGAAAATGTCACAAAAGTAAAAAAAATGTTTTGATTATTATCGGTATTTTAAGATAATAAACTACGATAATCACGGAATGAAAGAAATGTCACATTTAAGTGGCATTTATCACTGTACGTTAGAAAAATATGTTTAAAGAAAAACACGAATTAAGTTATGTGTATTTTATTAAGATTCAGTTTTGCTCTCACGATAAATGTTATATAAATGTTCTAGTATAGCCTATCTTGATTCTCGATGCCAACGAGTTTTTTAATATAATATATATATAAGAAAAATAACTGTAACACAATAAGCAAAAGTGAATACTTGTTTTCAATGATTATACGAATTTATTGACAGAAAACGTTATACCGGTACATGAAGTTTTATTTTTCCTCTGTTATTTTACTAAATGTATTATTTTTAATAATATCACTTGCACTTAGAATTTGGCATCTTATTTATAATAAAGCGTGTATATTGACTATATATATGTCTATATATGTATATGTGTATATATGTTTTGCACTATTATCTCACTATTTTTTGTGTTTAAACATAACATAAATATCAGTATCACATGTAGTATTATTGTAGCTCAGCCCACTGGTGACACGTCGCAGTTGGTTTACGTGAAAGTGAACACCTTAAAAAGACAACTTTTCACTGGCGTCGTTTGCCGCTGTGTCTTGGTCCAACCCCTCTGTCCTGGAACAACGATGCCTGAGCATATATACATTCAGGTGATTACGTACAGCGCTGTATCCCCCCCCCCCCAATCCCACTGGAATACCCCGTCAAAAGAAGCTGCAGTGAAAGCCTCGAGTGCTAAATTGAGGCTCCCTGATTGAAGTGGATCAGCATGCTGGGAACGAGATCCCGAAGCGGGATCAGGGTTTTATAGAAAATTGGAATTCTCGATTGAATGAAAACCTGAAGATGGGTTGTACGTGCAGACACAGCGGGATAGGAGCTCTGCTGAGAGGCGCATCACATACAGGGAGTCCTCTGCACCCTTTCAGCGCGGGGACCGATTTTAGACGTCAGAATCTGACGTCTACAGACGTCAGATTCTGACGTCTAAAGTCGATCACCGCAGTGAAAGAGTGAAATATTTATAATGATTATAGACCCATAACATAGGTATTCATATGAAGCGGAAAAAGCTAACTAAGACATCTATAATAATTTCAAATTTAAAAAACTTTTTTCTCTTGGTGTATATATCTACAAATATTTCAGTGCATCAAGGGCTAAAGACTTGTATCTGTTTTAAAGCCAGACGGGGAGGCGAGGCAATAGTTTCCCTCGGTGAATTATGTATCACCCCGGCTTTCAGACGAGTCCTACGGGCACAGGGCTCGTATTCTGGTACAAGTTACGATATATCGTAGGCCTCGGATTGGTCGAGATAGTTCTCTCGACCAATCCAAAGCCTACGATACATCCTATTACTATAGTACGCAAACACGGACCCTGTAGGAATTCTTATTTGTTTATTTCGCTTTATCTTTTTTTTAGATGTCGCGAAATGAATAATATTTCAGACAACACGGGACATTCACCCAATGTTGGATTAAAGGTGGGCTGGTATCGTCGACGATTGACCAACATGGAATAAACATTTGGTCAACATATCGTGTTTTCATGTATTCGACTTAAATATATTGACATTATATTCAAATGGATAAAATAGCAATAATATACATATAGGCGCCCTACGTTCGAACTCTGTTTTTTTTACAGATTATTTTTATAATTGTGAGGCCTATAATATGTTACTTTATTGTTTCGTGTTTGATTCAAATACGAACAAAATAAGGTGGTTACCCTATCTGCTTAGTTCGTTGATTTCATACACATACATTTAAAATTTGAAAATGAGTGATATTTTCTTTTGAAAATAAGTGAATAACTACATAAATATGTTATACTCTCTTGTACATAATAGTCATTAAATATTAAGGCTAATTGCCTCATCGAACACAGCAAACCTGTTGATATAATGTATTTTAATGTAACACTCTACTACTTTTAGGAAAAAAATATGTTTATATTTTTTGTTTCCATGGGATTCGAACTCTAATTTAATAGATGTGTAAAGTCGATACCCGCACCGAAAAAAAAGCAATAACATATAATGGCCATGGACCCATAATATAGGTATTTAAATGAAGCAGATGACGATTTAAATAAACATATTTCAGCGTTGTTAACCTTTTAACCTCCAAATTATTCAATTTGAATTTTCACCCACTTGAAGTTGTGGATCGCGTCACTTCAAGTGAGTGAAAATTATTCCGATTTGACAAAATGGAGGTCAACTCTTTTAAAATCATGCTGGTTGATGTCACATTTTATCTTTAACATATTCAAAATGTTGTACTGAATGTGCTAATGAAAAAATAAAACCCGCATATATGCGTCACCGGCGGTTAAAGGGTTAATCTCAGACAGGTAGCTTCAAACATTAGTCACTAGTTTAACACAATATACAATGTTTTTAAAATGAGCAAAAACCTGCCCTGTAATTGATGGCCGAGGATCTTCAGTCAAATGAGTTCCAGTTCCATTGCAGCGCTTGATTTATTGAAGCAAATCAGCGGATTGTATTACCAGCATACACATTACATTGATCCAGCGTTGCGTCAATGGTGGGCCAGCCTGGTAGACGGTGGGCCACTGTTGATGCAACACTGGGTCAGTCCTGTGTGCGTTGGGAAGCTAAATTAATTCGGTCTAAGCCCTTTCAAAGCGGGTCTGTCAAATTATTTTTTTAGAATTATTTTCAATATATTATGCACATAAAAAAGGATGTTGAAGAAAATATTGTCAAAGCAATATGATCACTTTTGTACAATGACACTCAATTGCTATAAATATTTCTAAAAGCATAATGTAAAGATATATGTATATATTGTTGTATTTATTTTGTTCGGCAATGCCAAAAAGCAGAGTATCTGCGTGCTTTATAAGTAAGCATATACTGCCTTTTAGCTTTTCAAAGCAGTATTGTTCTGTTGGTGGCAGTGTGTAAAAATGTGCGCATTTTTGGTGCTAACAAAACTAACTAAGATGTTTGATATTTACTTTATTTGCACTCTCATGTATACTTTTCTAAATTTAAATAACGAATATTGGACGAGAACATACAATAGGTGTTGTATATATTGCTGCAGACATTATATATTTGAATGTTGTCACAAATAGTCAATATTAGAATGAAATATCCATTTGAATTATGTCTATACTTATTGTTGCCAGTGCAATAATTATTGTCAATTGTGTTGAAGACAATTTTTTTTACTTAAAACTAGATTAAATTAACACTTTATTTCTATAAATATTTTACAGAAGTAAAGTTTGTCATAAATAAACAAGCTTTATCAAGCAGTAACTGCTTAATTCAAATGTAAGACCCCTTTTGTCTTTGCACATAAATGCCAATCAGTGCCGCCAATGTTGCTCCAATATCTTGTAGCTACAGTACATTTATGTTTTAGAGAAAAAGTCGCCTGTATTTATTTTTGTGGTAAAAAGCCAGGAGTTTTTTTTAGAGCGCTATTTATGTCTTCAATTACGTTCTTGCACCTATCCATAACTTAAACCGACTGCCGTGAAATGCCACGCCATTTTAATACCAGTGATATACGGGACCGTGATTAAAGTCCACAAGCTATCTTTATTATCGTGTTAAATGACATATTCTAATGCAGACGATTTAAAAAATCTTATTAATAACTAAGACAATTAATCTTAGAGTAATTAAATATAAAGTATGTATAATGTTATGTTCATTTAAAATGACACATGCCTCTCATACTGGTTTAATATTGGTGCAGCGTTTGCGACGCTGGACGACAACTTAAACCAAAAAGGGTCAATGTCTGCTGTTTTGTGGTTTTGCAATTAACCCTTGTGGTGCTAGGCTCGTATATATTATATACAAATTAGTTTCAAACCAAATAAAAAAACAATAAAATAGATAAAATAGTTTCTGGTAGATAATCAATTAATCAAATCATTAAATATTGTTTATTTTTTATACATAATAATACTTTTCAGGCATTTTAAGCTGGAAATTGCGTTAGCAATTCTGGCTTAAAATAATTGAAAAAGAGAAACAAACAATTCAGCAGCAGAAGGGTTAAATATGTATTCCCTGTTTACGTGGTGCTCAAATATCGATCTTTACGCCGACGTCGATCTGTGACTTAGATTCATATTTATTCGTTGTTATTATCCCCTGTCCTCTTGAATTGTTTCCTTCTGTTTTCACTCATTTGAATTTCCAGATTTAAATTTAAAAAGATTGTTTTAAAAATGTACCATTTCTAAATCAGTTTATTTGATTAGATGACCACACAATATATTTTTCCAGTGGCATTTTCATTTATTCTGTTTGAATTTTGTTTAAAATCTCAAAAATATATGCCCCAGCGGCACAATTCTTTATTATAGACAGTATTTATTTTCAGATTTTGTTATTTTTTCCCGATGTGTCCGTCCTATTTTCCTCTCATGTTCACTACGTTATCTATACCCTTAAAGCGCTATATAAGTTTTAATACGCTGTACATGTATTAGCACATTACATCACTGTTATTGAGAATGAATACATTTTGAGTGTTGTATAACATTTGTACAACGTTGGACCAACGTCGAAGACGTTGGGCCGACGTTGTACAAATGTTATACAAATGTTTAAACATCATGCAGGATTTGCAAATGTGTGATCGCAAATTAAACAAATATGAGCAGTTTTCGGGAACTTGAAGTTGTGGGTCAAGGTAGGAAGACACAACTTTAAGTGGGTGAAAATTCAAATTAATTTAATAATTACTTATCAACACTGCAGTGCAAAAACAAACAGCCTCAACTGCTGGCTTTTCAAGTGAGCAGTTACTGCTGTTTGTCTTCGGGTGGCAGAATAACTGGTCACATAATGATATTTATATCGTATTTATTATTTTTTTTATTTTATATATTAATTATTTATTTTATTTATATATTTAATTATTTACTGTTGCAGACCAAACACAAAAAAAACATAGAATCAACATCTCATGTTTGCAGGGATCTGCATTCCTGAAGGATTTCCGAAGGAATATGATGCCATCCGACCAAGACGTTGAACCAATGTTGCTTTAATGTCGGGCCAGCATCGCAGACACTGGCCCGACATTAAACCAACATTGGTTCAACGTTTTGTGTCTATACATCAACCACTACCATATGATGCAGGAAATATAATAGCTATTCTCAGATCGTGCAGACAAAAAATTGAAATGATGAGAAATGACTTTAATCAGAATTTTGACAGCGACCAGACGAGGAAATCTGAAACGCCTGGAAAACATAAACCTCCGTTATATATTAACAATAAGACAGTCTATTTATTCTTATCAGAGCACATTATTGTTATCTGTTTTTCGCTTTCCTCGATAATGATCACAGTATTATTTTACATTGCCCCCGTCTGGTACATTAAGTAATATATCCCGTCCTTAATTGGAAGCGCACAAAGCGAAACAATCGTCTTTGAAGTCAATTTATACACTTTTTTGAAACGATATTAATTTTGCAAAATGTATCCTATGTATATGGTTCGAGGGGGAGTTATTACCTACATGTGTTTGTGCTAAATAACCCGTATTGTTTTTTTTTTGCCCTGCAGTGCGCCTTTGCGTGGGTGTGTCGATAAATAGACATGTATGTTGTGATACGATAATCAATAAACAGTATATGGACACTAGCTTTAAATGCAATCAAACATGCCACGTTCTCGTCTATTTTTTACTATATTAAAGTTGGGGAAACATCTAGCAAGCTGCTATAATTATGTATATTATTTTTTACACTTTTTATAGATATACGTTTCATATAGATGTATGTGTATATAGTTATATATATATAACTTTTAGTAAGTCAAATAGGTATTATATAGGTTGTGCTTAGAGTTCTAATCAGACACAGTGTCGTTTAGGCTTGTCTGTGTCAGAAATAATATCACAATAATGTATTTATATTTTCTCATTAGTTTGCCTAATTATTTTTCCTAATACATATATTTATTTGTAATTTTTGTGTATTTTTTTGTAGCTATTGTGTAGCTATATAGTACTTTATATATACAGTTTCAAGCTATTTTCATACAATATAAAATGCCATCGAAATGCATCAATTAATTTGTGGTAAGTGTTCAGTGAATCGAATAATCGTTTGTTATAGCTTTTCATAAATAGATATATTTTTCGTCACTTGAAGCTGAAATTTGCGTTAGCGATTCCATCTTCAAATGAATTTAAAATAGAAACAAACAATTTGACAGGAGATATTTCCACTGCTATATGTTGCAGTACAATGTACACTGTTAAAGTATATATATTCACTTAGTAGGCTCAGTCAAAAAAGTGTTTCTTTAAAATCAAAATGCTTACATATAATAATAACAAAATTAGGATGTCGTATTGACCATTAACAAACACAATATTTGTCAGTTATCATACAGTGCTACTAACAAAAACAGCATAATTATATTAATTATTTGAGATAGACTTTTGCACGCATAATAAAATATTCTTCATCATGGAAATACAAACAGTTGATAATATTTACTCAACAAAAAATAAAAAAATTAAAATCCTCTTTAAAGCTGAGGTCATTTCTGTTCTCATTTGGGTTGGATATAGACAACATGGTGTTGTTGGGGACGTGTACTATGGCACATATTTTGCGCAAGTCTATTATGCATACGTCCATGTGTGAACAGATAAATAATCGATACACGGCGGACAGTATTGATTGGCTGACGGTACGTCAAGGGGGCTGTACGTCTAAATATAACATGCCGCGTCTGTCACGCCCGACTGGACAACAAATAGCCTGATGGGGCGTCATCACATGGTTAGTGGTCACGGCCCAGCCAATGGCAGAGAGGTGTGTATGGTTCAGTGCGCACGAGGAGGTCACGCATCAGAGCGCAGGAATCATATACCACAAGGCTGTGTCCTAGTAAAAACGTAGCCATGGGGGTGATGTTGGGTCAGCGTCGAAGAACAACGCCTCATGTTTGCTGGGTTGACGTATATACATACAGCCTAGGTATGCTATTCTACAAAGCCAAAGGGCAGTAACTTCTCACTTGAAAAGTAAGCAGCTACTGCCTTTTGGCTTTGCACGTCAGTATGCTACATGATACAGGAATATATCACAGTGGTAATGACAGACTCTATGATTACAATGGCAGCTAGTATAATAACCTTACTTATACACCTGTTTTGTAGCACATAATTATATGCATATCATACCTCAGTCAGATTCACATTAATTTCATCAACCGGGGTGAATGGATGTCTCCGATGCCTCAGTCAATTCTGAACCAATTGTCATGACAGTTTGCACACACTACGATCTAGTCATGCGGTGACTAGTCTGCAAATTTCGCCAAGTTGTAGAAGGTATTGCAGACGTTAGACCATTTGACATGTAATGCAATTCTGAGACGAAGATAAATAGAGGGCCAAGAATAGACATTTGTTTTTACTATACATGTTAAATATATTAACTTTTAAATTATGCAATATGTTTCAATACAATTTCAAGGGTAGTCGCCGCATCACTAGAGAATAGTGTGTGTAAAATGTCATTAAACTTGGCGTAAATCAGTCACCATGTTTAACCGCCAAATTATTCGATCTGAATTTTCCCCCACTTGAAGTTGTGTCTCGCTGACGCGATCCACAACTTCAAGTGAGTGAAAATTATTCAGAATTGACAAAATGGAGGTCAACTGTTTTCAAATATTGCTGATTGATGTCACATTTTATCTTTGTCATATGTTTAAAAGGTGGTACTCAATGTGTTAATAAAAAATGAAAACCCGAATATATGCGGCACCGGCGGTTAATGGGTTAATGCGAATCCGACTATATAGAACCTACTCACAAATGACTTGGTGCTATGAAAACGTGGTTCATTTGAGTACAGTATGGGAAAATGCAGCACTGGTGAAATCAATAATTTCATTGGACCAATGCTGTATTTTATATAGGCCGTACGAGAAATGAACAGCGTTTGTACTCTCCCACACAATGTACTAAATGAGCTAATTGTCAACCATTGTTATTCGAACTACAATCAGATGCGATTTATAAAGAAAGCCACTGCATGGAATGTGATAAATAAAACAATGTATATCATATCAAAGATCATAACTTATCGTTATTGATTACACCAAACACTGCCCCTGGAAAATATATATAAATGGGGAATGCGCACATTCAAAGAGGTACACTCTAAACAATATAGGTTTTTTAATAAGGACCATTCAGTACTATTACCATACAACCCCAGGAGAACCCTCGAAGGGTTATCTTGGGGTTGCATGGTGATTGTACTGAAGGGTTCTTTCTAAAGACCCTATAATTGTTTAGATTGTACAGCCGTTCGGAAATATATATTTTGACAATCAAAATGGGTACAATAGCTTTGAGTATCTGTCATGAAAAGATAATTTCAGCTAAGTACTTAGCAGTAGCTTAACCTTTTCAACGCGTCAGAATCTGAATCTGACGTCTGACGTATACAGACGGTCTGAGCACTGAAATAATTGACACTTTTCTAATGGTTGTAAACCCATAACATGTATTCAAATGAAGCGGAGAGAGCTAACTGAGACAATTCTGATGATTTTAAATAAAAAAAAACCGTTGGTCTCCATGGTACATAAAAGATTATTTAAACGTTATACGGGTTAACCCTTTAACCGCCAAATTATTCAATTTCAATTTTCACCCACTTGAAGTTGTGTCTCGCTGACGCGATCCACAACTTCAAGTGAGTGAAAATGATTCAGATTTGACAAAATGGAGGTCAACCGTTTTCAAATATTGCTGATTCATGTCACATTTTATCTTTACAATGTTTAAAAGGTGGTAGTGAATGTGCTAATAAAAATTGACAACTCAAATTTATGTGGCAACGGCGGTTGAAGGGTTAAGCTAGTTATTGTGTTTTGACTTTACAGGGCAGTGAACTGTACACTCTCAACAGTCATACCACGTACAGACAAGACAATCAACCAGGTCCAGGGGTTCCAATTTATAATATAACAATAACGTGATTTATGAGCGCGCTGTGCCGCTTTTTAGCGTACTTACAATGAAATACCTATAAACACAATCTGATGAAATATTCCGATAAAAACTAGCCTTTAAATCATAGAAAGAGGAAATACAAAATGATGTAGCAGGTGTTAATAATTGGATCACGTTTGTGGAAAATGCAGGCAGAAGCAAATATTGCATGTACAAATGATAGTGAATAAAAACTATGTGTATAAAACAGTTTTAAAAGTATTAAGAAAACGATACGAAGATTTTTTTTATCATTTATCATTTATAGGTATGTCAGGTAAAGGGGGCATTAAAATATGGAAAAATCAAATTTAAATATAAACAAGAAAATCAATTATTACATAATCAATCGAAGCAAAAATTCGTATAGTCACACGCGATCTGGAAATTGAAAGAGGCAGACGTACAAAGCCAATACCAGCTGAGAAACGATTTTGTAAAGACAATGTGGAAACAAAAGTGCATTTCATTGCCGAGTGTCTCATATGTTTATGGCCTAAGAGATATATTACTGCCCAGACCACATAGGAGCCCATACGATCTATTTAAAACTGTTTTCAAAGCTGAAACATCAGGGGTTTTTTAAGTTAGCCACATTGATAATTATTAGTGAAAAAGTAGAAAGTAGGTGTTATACTCACCGTAATCGTAATAAGTAGAGTATTGTATTGCTGTTCAAATCTAAAAGGCAGTATCTGCTTACTTTACAAGTAAGCAGATACTGTTTTTTGTCTTTGCAGGACCTAATAACTGAGCGTGTATGGACACACAGCCTGACATAATAGTACATTATCCAGAATGAATAGGCTGTTATGTCACTTTGTCCATTCCGGTCATAGGCTAGATATGGACATCACTGATTGACCACACCTCTCTAGGAGGTAATACCTGCTGTATACATGGCACCCTCCCCTATTATATGCATCTTTGTAGTATGTTTGTGATAAAGATTTATGGAGCCCTTCGGCTCTGAGGGTAGGGGCTCTACAAAGAGATCAACTCTATAAATCTATGACCCCTAACTCAAAGATTTATTGAGCCCTTCGGCTCTGAGGGTAGGAGCTCTACAAAATAAATAAGAGATCAACTCTATAAATCTATGACCCCTAACTCAAATGATAAACATGTGCAGAAACGAGGAGGAGCTGATATGACATAACAGTCTCATTTGTCATATCTAAGGGATAAGTACTCGGACTGGAAAAATTATCAGTGGTAAAACCCTTTTAAGGCTGAATAATCTTTACCGTTGTGATCTCAATCCTCTATATGCCGCATATTGCGACACTTGCAGTGAATGAAGATGACTTGAATTGATGGCAAATTAAAAAAAAGGACAAAGTCTAGTATTCTACACCGACCAATTGAAGAGTAGCTCAGCCTGTCACATGACGAGATCGGCCAATATAAACCTCCGTCATTCAGTTGTTATCTATATTAGGGGGTGGAATACCATCCTTGGGCTTAAAAAGATATATTGTTATTAGTAAAGCAGTTCCATGAAATTTTCGTTCCAAAACCCCTAGATGTGAGAAACTAAGAAATTCTTCAGAGATGCAAAGTGATGCTTTGATGCATCGTGAGGGTTCAAAAAGTTAACTGTGTGTGGCAGATTCAGACGGGGAGGGGTGATCAGGATTCATTTGTCAGCTGAGAGGACTAAAAAGTCATACATTGATAACCACTTTTTAAATCTGATCCCCCATTTTGGATTCGCTGATGGTTGACAACTGTTTCTATTCATAGTGGAATAAACGACGAACGAGCGAACGAACGAACGAGCGAACGAGCGAAGAGCGAACGAGCGAACGAACGAACGAACAAACAAACAAACAAACAAACAAACAAACAAACAAACAAACAAACAAACAAACAAACAAACAAACAAACAAACGAACAAACGAACGAACGAACGAACGAACGAACGAACGAACGAACGAACGAACGAACGAACGAACGAACGAACGAACGAACGAACGAACGAACGAACGAGCGAACGAACGAACGAACGAACGAACGAACGAACGAACGAACGAACGAACGAACGAACGAACGAACGAACGAACGAACGAACGAACGAACGAACGAACGAACGAACGAACGAACGAACGAACGAACGAACGAACGAACGAACGAACGAACGAACGAACGAACGAACGAACGAACGAACGCATGAATTGATGAGTGGGCCCAAGTATAGTTAATTTTGTCGTAATTAAATACTAAAAATTATAAATGAATGAAGGAATGAATTATGCATAAACAAATGAATGAATGAATGAATGAATGAATGAATGAATGAATAAATGAATGAATGAATGAATGAATGAATGAATGAATGAATTAATGAATTAATTAATTAATTGGTGAATAAATGAATAAATGAATAAATGAATAAATGAATAAATGAATAAATGAATAAATGAATAAATGAATGAATGAATGAATGAATGAATGAATAAATAAATGAATGAATGAATGAATGAATGAATAAATGAATGAATGAATGAATAAATGAATGAATGAATGAATGAATGAATGAATGAATGAATGAATGAGTGAATGAATGAATGAATGAATGAAAGAATGAATGAATGAATGAATTATTGAATGAATGAATGAATCGAAATGTAGGCCACTTTTGTGCAAACACAGGCTAAACTGGTCGTGAAAATTATACTGAAGATTTTGAAATGAAGCAAACTACGTGACAATCAGGCTGAAATGTGTTTTTTTATATAAACCATGGAGACAAAAGGGTATTTTCAATTTGAAATCATCATAAACATCTTACTCAGCTCTTTTAGTTAGTTTCATTTAAATACCATTATATATGGCCAGTATGCATATTTTATTCTTTCAGAGCGGAGATCGACAATAGACGTCAGATCCTGACGCCCATGGGCGGCAAAATCTGACGTCTACTGTCGATCCTCGCGCTGAAAGGGTTAACCATGTACTGCTCGGCATATTTGATGTTCGCTGCAGACTTTTTCTCATTTTGACCAATAGACCACATCGGAGAAAACTGTTATGCAAAGACAAAAGGCAGTATCTGCTCACTTTGTAAAGTAAACAGATACTGGCTTTTGGCTTTGCACGGCAAAATACTTACTGGATGGCTGCTGCATGGGGAAAGACACTGTACCAGAATTACCAACATTGACTCAATGCAGAGCAAAAGTCTCCTATCTACATAATTTGAGCCCAGTCTTAGCTCACAGGTGACCAAATGCCGACCATCGCGGTCAGTGGCCTGGCTAATCGAATATCGATCAGCACCAACAACCAATCAATCAGTTGCCATGGTTAGCCCATACTGGAGAGCGATATGCAATACATTTTCGCGAAGAAAGACAAATATTTATCAGTTTTTGAAGTACAATAATTAAAGTGTATCCTCGCTTAAGCCATAGTTATATTTGTCCCTTATGTATTTGTTCTGTTTTTATGCAGTCAATTATCAAAACAATCATCAGCAAGTCCCTATGATGTCGAGATATACAGCAATGCCATGCAAAGCCAAAGGCGATATCTGCTTACTTTATATGTAAGCAGAGACTGCCTTTTGGCTTTGCAGAACGAAGCATCTCTCTTCCCAGTAGACAAGCTGTATTGAATCAATTCTGATTTTAAGTTGGTACGCCGTCTGCGACGCTGGCCCAACGTTAAATCAGCGTTGTGAGATGTTAACAGTAGTCTCAGCTCCTCCCCCCCCCCCAGCAAACACGATACATTGAGCCGATATTTGTTTAATGTTGGCCCACCATCTGCGACGCTGTGCCAGCATTTAAAAAACATTGGATACGTCTTAAGCCCTTCTCCCAAGACGACAGCTGGATTCTTTTATTTCAGATAAAAGACGGCAGGGCGCATTTTTTTCTCTTTTCCGCTTATTATTTTTTCCATCCCGCCCCGGTTGATGTACTGCCAGTGTGGTTGTTTGCTAGTGTTGCTGCTGCGTGTAAATCTATACATCTTAATCTCTCTTTACCCGGATACATCTATTTGGAACATAAAGTAATCATTCCTAAATAATATATAGCTAGTGCTCGAGCTAATATTAATTGAAAAATATGTTTGTCCATTCTTTTGTGAGGATCTCCATGCGATTAGTATTCCCATGTTTAATAAAGACTACAGGGATGTAATATGAGAAGCGTTCTATTTTAATTATTCTGCAAAATAGCATGACTAACAGTGTATTAAGTAGACTACTGCGCCAATTATGTATACTGGTGAATTAAACCAAACAGCGGTAACTAAATACTTTGAAAGTGAGCTGTTACTGCTGTTTGACTTTGCAGGGCTGTATATCACCATCCCAGCAAACACAAACCATTTGTATAACATTTGCACAACGTCGGCACAACGTCTTCGACGTTGGTCCAACATGATACAAATGCTATGAAATTGATTTGTGCCTAGTAGTATATCAGCGTTGTATTATAGCCTGCTATTGTAAAACAACTCTACTTCTAAAATAAGGCCACTCATGATGTATTGATTGAAATATGTATTTTCCGACTCCTCTCCATTTTCCATTCTCCTTTTTCATCTTTACCTTCTAATGTGTCTATTTTATGTTTCCTTGTTTCTATATAAAAGTGACTCCTTTAGTCTTAATCCCCTCCTACATTTTATAATTACATTTTACATTTTTCACTGGAAATGTCAATTTACTCACCTCACGTTGTTATATAAACTCCCTCCTTCAGCATTTTTTTTAAATAACTTTTATATAATTTCCCCATTTTTCGTCTCTAGTTTCCACATATTCATCAATGCCCCAATGCATTCAATTCATTAATTTCATTCATTTCATTCATACATGGCTTTATTCGTTCATTCATTTATTGCACATTCATTTACTTATTTGGTTATTGATTGATTGATTGATTGATTGATTGATTGATTGATTGATTGATTGATTGATTGATTGATTGATTGATTGATTGATTGATTGATTGATTGATTGATTGATTCATTCATTCATTCATTTATTCATTCATTAATTTATTTATTCATGCATTTGCTCATTAATTTATTCATCTATTCACTCATTCATTCATTTGTTCATTCATTTATGACTTCGTTTATTCATTCATTCATTTCTTCATTTATTTATTCATTCATTCATCATTCATTCATTCATTTATTCATTTATTAATTCAGTCATTCATTCATTTATTCATTCATTCATTTATTCATTCATTCATTCATTCATTCATTCATCCATTTACTCATTCATTAAATAAATGCGTTCAATATTTTATATCTTTGTTCATCCATTTATTTATGCATTCATTAATTCATTAATTAATTCATTCATTCATTCATTCATTCATTCATTCATTCATTCATTCATTCATTCATTTATTCATTCATTTATTCATTCATTCACTCAATCATTCATTTATTCATTTATTCAGTCCTTCATTCATTCATTCATTCATCCATTTATTCATTCATTCATTCATTCATTCATCCGTTCATTCATTTATGGCTTCATTCATTCATTCATTCATTCATTCATTCATTCATTCATTCATTTATTCATTCATTCATTCATTCATTCATTCATTCATTCATTCATTCATTCATTTATTCATTCATTTATTCATTCATTCATTCATTCATTCATTCATTCATTCATTTAATTCATTCATTCATTCATTTGTTCATTCATTTATAGCTTCGTTCATTCATTCATTCATTCATTCATTCATTCATTCATTCATTCATTCATTCAGTCATTCATTCATTCATTCATTCATAATGACAAAGAGTTTTTAATATCCACTCCCTATTTCGCTTTACTTACTTTTACTGATCACATCATTCATATGTTATTCATTGCCTTGTTCATTTTTTTCCTTGTTTAACCTCACTGCATATCTTACTTTGTTCTTCATATATGTTCATTGCATATCTTATTATAATTTCTCTGTCAGCTAGCATAATTTTCTTGCTGCATTTTCTCCTCTTTCTTATTTTATCGTATTTATTAAATCCTCTAATCTTACTGTACATTTTACTTTATTTCCTCCCAAACCTCACACCATAATGTAGTTGATTTCCTACTCTAGCCACACTGCATATCTGAATTTATTTCCCACCCTAACCATGCTAACCTCACAGCTAATCTTACTTTATTTCCTCTTCTCACCTAACCTCACAGCATATCTTACTTTATTTTCTCTTCTAAACTCCCACAATTTTTAATATTTTTTCCCATCATAGCAATCCGAGCCTCCATGCATATCTTAGTTTATTTTCCAATCTAACCATGCTAACCTCACTGCATATCTCAATGTATTTCCTACTTCAACCTCACCAGATATCTGAATTATTTCCTACTCTAACCATGCTAGTTTATTACATATCTTACTTTATTTTGTCCTATATCCTTTCTGCATATCTCACTTTATTTTTTACTCTAAGCTTACTGCATATTTTTTTTTATATCACGCTATTATCTCGTTAAACGTATAGCATATCTTTATTTATTAATCCATGCACTATTCTAACCTCGGCGCTTATCCTGTTGGAAAATGTTCTCTGTCCAATCAACACCCATCGAAACGTCTGATTTCGTGTGGCCAGCCAGGAGGCCAATGAATTGTAATATACATGCTTCAGTGATAGTTAGGCCTAATTGGGAGAAAAGTAAAGCTTGTATTGTGAAAACATGCCCCAGTTTAACAAACAGCAGCAGACAAAGTTGTCAATCCAAATGGGCTCGATCCATCTCTATCCGGTTGGCAAAAAACGCATTCACAATCCTGAATATATAAATTAGTCATATTAATAACATATCAATGTATTCTTTTTTTTATAAAATAGCTACTCGTTGACGACATTAGATTCCCTGCGATTAGTTAACATTTTCGTGGATGCATAAAGTAAAATAAATAACTCGAACCGCCTACATGACCTGATAAGGTTAACATCTTAAGCTCTGACCTATTCAAGTGACATTTTCAGTTACTTGAAGTTGTGTCTCGCTACCGCGATCCACAACTTCAAGTGACTGAAAATTACTCCGATTTTTGAAGGCCTATCCTTTGTCAATTTCACACATTAATTTAAGATATGTTTCACTTATAAACACAGGTTACGCCATTGTAATAAAACCACAGAAGTATCAACTTTGCCCACATCACTGCTTTTCAAACCAAAGTGCAGTATCTGCTTACTTGTAAAGTAAGCAGATACTGCCTTTCGGATTTGCACGGCAGATCAGTGCTCTAGGGGTTAACATGAAGGGCAGCTTTTCAGAATTGGGCAAATAAGGGGTGGGAGGCCAAAGAGCGGGCGCGGTCAGATGAACTCGTTTGCAGGCCGGGGCTTGGTCCCCGGGGTACACCATTAACGGCAAACAACGTTCATTGTCAGACCGACCTCGGGCGGGGGATACTTAGATTGAGGAGAGGAGGGGGTGCTCGGAGGGACCACTGACGTGGAGACAGTGGTCAGTCCAGAAATAACATAGCACCACACGCACCTTCTGGTCATACTGATGAAGTGCGCCATGCTCTCACATGAATTCCTCACCAGGCACTCTTTAACCCTTTAACCGCCGGTGCCGCATATATTCGGGTTTTTATTTTTTTATTAGCACATTGAGCACCACCTTTTAAACATGTTAAAGATATAATTTTAATGTGACATCAATCAACAATATTTGAAAATAGTTGACCTCCATTTTGTCAAATCTGAATAATTTTTACTCACTTGAAGTTGTGGATCGCGTCAGCGAGACACAACTTCAAGTGGGTGAAAATTCAGATTGACAAATTTGGCGGTTAAAGGGTTAAAGAACTGATTTTTCCCCATAAATCATGGAGAGACCAAAGTGTTTTTTCCCATTTAAAAGCATCTTAGTTAGATTTCTCTGCTTCATTTGAATACCTATGTTATGGGTCTACGTCCATTAGAAATATTTTTATTCTTCCAGTGCGGGGATCGACTTTAGACGTCAGAATCTGACGTCTACTGACGTCAGATTCTGACGTCTGAACTCTTGCTTAACGAACTCTCCATATTGGTTTGTGTATGTAAACAGGCCCTATCCAGCAAAGACAAAACATTTGCATAACATTTGTATAACGTCGGCCAAACGTCTCCGACGTTAGACCAACATTGTAATAGAACACAAATTATGAGCTAACGTCAAAATATTTTTTGTTTGTTATTCCTCTTAGATTTGCTCTGGATTACTTGGAAAATGAAACCATCCCGCTCAAAATACTTACATTATATGAAATTATCAGGTCAAATTTTTCATCCTGCTTCATACATACTACAGTCATTTTATTTATCATTTTTTTTCTCACATTCACGAAATTGACATGTGTAAGATAACTCGGAAAAAAAACATTGCTTATGATTTATTTGCTATATGCTGTTATACAAGTATGTAGTATTGTACCGTAAATATTGTATAACTAAAGATATGACCCTGCCTGACACACGACGAAAAAAACTAACCACGGCAGTCATTCAGCCGCCATTTAAATTATAATATACTGTACTCAGGCCTAGATTACCTGCTAGTGTTTTGACAAATATCACCATGAGAGCCCCGGTGACCATCAATCTCTAGACAACGTGTAGGACACTGAAATGTCACAGACGTGATATCACCACAGACTCTGAGCTGGGGAGATAAAATGACAAAGAAAGTTTGCCTAATTAACACTTTGTTGGAATGTTTACAAAGTTGAGCCAATATTGCCCCAAGCTATTGAAGATCCACTGCCAATCAGAGTCAACGCAATATATTCACCCTGCGTTGATGCGATGCTGGGCCAGCGTCGAAGACGCCGGGCCAGCATTGCATCAATGCAGGGTGAATATATATCGTCTGCTGTGATATCAGACAGGCTATAGAACAGGCCAAAGGTGTGTCATTCACATGGCCCGGCATTGTTCAACCAGATTAAACTGTCAGGTCGTCTTCCTTTTCAGAGTAACAGCTGGTGTTGAAGAGGATGTGACTAGCTCCCAGACGTTGATGAAGAAAGCATCAGCTGGCAAACGTTTAACGCCAGCAGACACTGAATGGAGGCGCAGAAGACACGACAAAGACACATAAGAGAGCGGACAGAAAGGCTAGAGGAAGGATGGACTCTCTTTGAAAGCTATCCCCACGAGTCCTGGCCTCCTCGTCTCCTTATTTATTCATCCCACATAAACCCAGATCCCCATTTTGTTAGCTTTTTGGCCTGTCTGCACCCCGCTGCTGCTGATGGCGCATTGCAGCTTTGGCCTTTGGAACAAGTCGGCCTTCGGGACTTTTTGTACTCTTGCCCTTTGGTTCAGCCATTGTCTGGGGCTGCTTTTGTTCCTCACGTCCATGGCTGCAGTCTGTGATGACTTTGTAAAGCCCTGACTAGTTGTCAATTCACCCGAGTCGTGATTAATCCGCAAAGCTCTTCACTAGATATTAGTAATTTTCACCCACTTGATGTTGTGAGTCGCTATCGCGACCCACAACATCAAATGGGTGAAAATTACGCTTCTGCGTTCTAGAGTTCAGTTGCTTTTCTTTCACACTTCAGACACAACTCCCTTTGCAAGTCCTTATTAAAGAAGTAAATAACATACTTTAAAACCTCACTGTTCGCGACAAGCACTTGTATCCATATCAACCTTTAAACCGCCAAGCACGACTATAGTATACATTCATTTTTAATCCAGTATATTAGCCCCAAAATCACTATTTTGGGGGATGAAATATGTGCTCAAACATCAAGATTTGGAAATGGTTGGTCTGCAATTAAACAACACTATGAGTAATTTTTACCCACGCAACTTCAAGTGGGTGAAAATTTAAAAACGTTATGTAGCACTTTAAGAGTTGGAATAATGTTAATCAACACAAAGCTACATTACCCCTCTCATCCTGTATGTATTTATCAATATTAATATGATTTAATTCCAGAAGAGAAAATACAGATGTTTGCTTAACTGGTTATGTCCCAAGGGGGTGTATAATTATTCATGAAATAATTGATTGATATCGTGACCGGGCCTTAAGGCTGATTTTGTGTTTTTCAACCTTCCATGCTGAAGATGATCAGCTTCATAGTTTTACAGTTCTATGTTTTCTGACTACATGCACTTTGTAAACAAGGATAACTGGTTATCCTTTTCTTATGATCTGTCTTTGATATCATATTTTAATCTTCACATCTGCCTTTGATATTGTATTATAATATTTACATAATGTTTTTGATATCATATAGTATGTTTTCATCTGCCTTTGATATCATATTCTATTCTACTATATTTAACTGTTTTTTCATATCATATTGTAATCTTTATATCTGCCTTTGATATCATATTCTAATATTTTCATTTGTTTTTGTTGTACCAAATAAAACTATTTCCTCTCCCTTTCGTACCATATTATATTCTAATATATCCATCTGTTTTTCATATCATATTTATTATTGTAATATTCCCATATGCCCTCGATATCACATTCTAATCTTCCCATATGCCCTCGATATCACATTCTAATCTTCCCATATGCCCTGGATATCACATTCTAATCTTCCAATATGCCCTCGATATCATATTCTAATCTTTCCATATGCCTTTGATATCATATTCTAATCTTCCCATATGCCTTTGATATCATATTCTAATCTTCACATATGCCTTTGATTTCATATTATAGTCTTCTTATCTGCCCTCGATATCATATTTTCATTTTCCCATCTGCCTTTGATATCATACTCTAATCTTCCTATCTGCCTTGATATCATATTCTAATAATTCCATCTGTTTTTGACATTTGATACTTATCTTGACATCTCTCTTCGATATTGGTATGTAATGTTTAAATCTATATTAAATCTATATTAAATCTGTTTAAATCCATATTATTATTTTATTTGTCTACACGCTTGTATTTAAAACTTTTAGGCGTGTATTTGATATGATATTCCAATCATCACATACGTATTTGATATAATCACTATCTAATCATTATATATACCTTTGTCAATATCAACTGTTCATATCTGTCTATAATATTAACCTCAAATCCTTGCGTCTGTCTTTGATATATATATATATATATATATATATATATATATATATATATATATATATATATATATATATATATATTTGTTCTCAAATTCACCTTCCATATACACTTCTTATCGACCCATATCACTTTGACTTTAATATATAATTTATAACTGCCTTTGATATGAATATATAACTCTCACATCTGTCTTTGACACCTATGGTTTTGGTATATCAATATCTAATCATGACATTATATAAATATTATTTATACTTTAAAAACTGCATGGCTTTGGTATCATTTCAACCTTCCATATCGCAATATAATTATCTCGTCCCGATTTATTTATGTTATCTATATCTCTATCTTTCAATATTACAGTTAAAAAAAAACATTAACTTTTATTATTTGTTATAAATCATCTGCATTATATATGATTTATGTATCACCACTTCTACATTCTGTTTATGTAGGCATTTTATTAAATAAAATGATATGTTTATTGTGAAATAAAGATGTACAATTATTGGTGTGTCTAAGCAAGGTGATTGTAGTGTAAATGTTGGT